>CAEMYA010001016.1:23831-44190 GCA_903131615.1 Diplodus sargus | reverse complement strand
ATAATTAAATGTTTTAATCATCGATATGTTGAGATTTATTGAATTTCTCAGTCAGATTCAGAGTATTTGATTCATTCTCACTGTAACATCTCTTCTTACTCCATCAGCTGCTTTTCAACACAAATTCAAGCTAGCATTGCAGGTTGGCTCAAACCTTATATTCTATTTTTAATACTTCATTCTCACCAAACTATTAGGAAGCTTTATTCTCTTCAGATGAGAGTTCAAGTAGATTAAAGCAACCAATTCAGTTTGGCCTTAGTTTTTTAACCAATTCTACATTATTTTCAACCCAGGAACTCTGTTTAAATTTATTTGAATATTTCCAATCATCGACACATTGAGATTTATTAAATTTCTCAGTCTGATTCAGAGTCTTTGACTCATTCTCACTTCAACATCTCTTCATACTCCATCAGCTGCTTTTCAACACAAATCTAAGTGAGCATTGCAGTTTTGCTCAAAGCAGTCAATTCACCACCTAAGCAAAATGGACAGCTCCTCTGCCCTCAGGCCCCAATGCTTGCCTGTGTCCTGTGTGCCCCGTCTAAAGTGCATCTTACCTCCAAACAGTTGTTTGAACAAACTATTTAAACTGATTTCACCATTTACGCCAAATTTATTAACACATAACATTGTATATATAATTAACGAACACATTTTTATAATAAATTCAATCAGTAATGTGATAATAATAATTCATGATCTAAAATTTAACATTAACATTACACAATACAGTAAACTAATAATAAATAATTAATTACCATATTACCATAAATAAATAAATAAATAAATACATCTGGGGGGGAGGGGGGTGTATATTACAAATATAATCAACAATATTATGAACTATTTACATGACAAATTGATTTAAATTTAATAAATAACAAAGCAATTAATGATCTAAAATTTAACTTCAACAATACACAATATACTAAACTAATAATAAATAATTAATATAATCAACAATGTTATGAACTATTTACATTACAAATTGATTTAAATTTAAACTAAACTAATAATAAATAATTAATTACCATATTACCATAAATAAATTGATAAATAAATAAATGTGTGTGTGTGGGGGGGGGGGTTCAGGTCTCGTTCTTCATAACTTGTGTCGTTCGGCCATCCTCGTAGGTGACCATTAACCTGTCCGGTAGCATAAATTTATCCCCAGGGAATGATGTCCCCCAGACATCTATTGAAATAAAACATTCGGTGTCGTTGTCATCAATAATCTCGATCCCTCCTGGAACCTCTCTGATGCCCTTGACAAGGATTTCCTTTGCTCCAGCAACGACCTATTACAAAAAATATTTTCTTTTTGTTACTGTTGCATAAACCACGCTGTCTGGTGTTCAGTTAATCTCATGACACACCAATCATCAATGTGTAATACAATTGCAGGTTGAAAAAATGAATATAATTTATGATTATTAATGGGTGTGTGCAAGCTGTGATGCTATGGAAATGTGTACTGTATGTATTTCTGATATTGAATAATGAACATTCTCCTACAAACCCAGATGGCCATGCAAACATCTGTGTTTGTATGTAGTGGAAACATCAACATACAATAAAAAGTATTTTACTCACTTCAATTTTGGTATACCCTGAAGATTGTAGGTGGAAGTCATGGCATGGTTTCAGGTGGCTCATTTTCACCGGAATCCCGATTGTCAAGTTTGGGATAACAGCTTCCCTCCACAAGATGACGGTGACTTCTGCCTCTCCCTGCAGTTAGAAAATTGACTGCATAAGCACCACTGTTCATTGAAATGTAATGCCTGGAAAATGTGTCTTCAGCTTTACTGACTTTAATGGATTTCTTTCATATCTAAAAGAAATGCATTATTTTAATAATTCCCTACCTCCTTGATGCCAACCTTCCTTGTGGGCAGCACCTCCCCACGGGCCCCAAAATATTTTTGGACCGGCTCTAGCTAAGTGTACAGAAAAAATGATCATTAAAAAAATTGCATCTAAACCTCTAAAGTTTTATTAGGCACCTCTCTATAGTGTAATGTAGATGCAAAATAATAAAACGTTTTTTGGGTTGTGTGTTCAGATGTATGTGATGTATTTTATAACATAGAGACTTTTTAAAAACTATGTAGTTATGTGCAGGCTTCTGTGAATGGCATTTAAAACTTGAAATTAACCTCAGGCTTATTTTGTTCATCTTTTAGTCACTTAATTTTCTTGCAATGTTGGCATGAAACATTGAGGTTGGGTACATTCTTGCAACTTACTGATGTTATTGACCCCTCCACTGTAATGAATTGCTGAAGGTGAAGGTTAGCCTGGAGATCTTTCAGAGACATAAGGATCGAGGGTGGGGAGACAATTAACCTGCCTTCTTCCTCCAGCTCAGCTGACACCTCGACTGGGGCACAAAAATACACGGCATTATTCTTTCTGCACAGCACTGATCGCTGCCCAGTGCCGTATCTGCTTAACCCATAGTTTTTTATGATGTACGATTTGCCCTCCTCAACTTGCTTCGCCAGTTCCTCAAATAACGTGAATTTTTTAACTGACTTCCCATCACTGATGGCAGCCACAGAATTTTTGTGAATCACTTCTGGGCTAACGCCTCCCTCCGTGAAGTCCCAGCTTTGCACACGGATAACCTCCTTCACCAAAATGACTTTAGCAGTCATAGTGGGCAGGCGGTTATAGGGGCTTGCGCTGAAAGTTTTTGAAAATGCCATTCTGCAACAAAACACAGACTAAAATACAATTTTAGGAGGCAACAATAATTGAGTAAAACACTGACAATACCATACTTATGTATGTATGTATGTATGTACGTATGTATGTATGTATGTATGTGTGTATGTGTGTATGTATGTATCTATTTATGTATGTATGTTTGTATGTATCTATTAATCTATTTATCTATTTATTCATTCATTCATTGTTAGGTCCCAGTACCTTAACTAATGGGGTTAATAATTATTATTAATAACTGCATACTAAATTCCCCATGATGTCATGCATAGCCGGTACAGTAGGGGGCACAATGCACCTTTCAAGCCGTTTCGCAGCCTGCTATTAATCCAATGAAGTAGTGAAGGTACAGATCGAGGGTACGACTGAGCGATGGCCAAGTGCACGAACAGAAGACGCTGAAGTTTTATTCAAACATGAGGATGGAGGTAAGACATTTAAGTGACTGTAAACGGACTGCCTGGTCGCCAACGGATTCTCCAACCGCTGGGCAGTTGACGTTAACTGACAGCTAGCGTTAAGGCTAGCTATAAATTAACGTGGAATGCTGGGCAGTTGACCTTAACTGACAGCTAGCGTAAAGGCTAGCTGTCAGTTAATGTCAACCGCCCAGCGGTTGACGTTATGTTCTTCTGTGCACGAGTATAGATTATGCATTAATGGTTAACTGACAGCATTAAGATAGTGTCAACTGCCGGTAAAGCTAGCTAATCCTGGTGAAGTTAAACTGACTTAACGTAAAACTAACGCACTCGATACTTAATGGCAGTACTGCATAGTTGGTAAAGGTACATGACTTCTCCTCACTAGTACTGAGTAACGGGATGCTACTCATTTGGTTTTAATAGTTGAGTACATATTAACAGAGAGTTTAGCCCATCAGCAAAATGACTCGATTTCGGATGTTAATGTTACAGTGTAGCAACGTTCATTTTCGCCGATGTTTAGAAAAAAGAAAAGAGGAAAAAAAACTCTAGCTGGCTGTCATTTCTATCTTGAAAACTCCGGACTTTAAATAATTTGGCTAAACAGTTAAGTTTGCTGTCTGGAGGCTTAGCTTATGTTTATTAACGGTTAACTGATAGCATTAAGCTTGTGTCAACTGTTGGTCAGCGCTCGGTTGCGCTGTTGAGCTCCGAAGGGCATACGATAATATTTACTCAGCTGATGGGACATGACGTAATTCGTTCAAACAGGTTTTTTAAATTACACATCTGTTTACAATAATGCATGTGAGGTTTATGATAAAAGTCATCGATTAAAAAACATAGTTTAAAGAGCGTGTGAAGTTGATCACCTACCTTGTCCTCCTTGTCTTGAAGTTGTGTGGAATAACGGTTGGGCTGTGAAGAGTTTCAACGTCTCACGTCTCACGAGCCTGTGTCTGTTGCTAAGATACTATACATTTGTCATCATACAGCCGTTTTTAGTAGTTAGTTTAACCTCCGAAGTGGCCGAAAGGTAAATTAACACATATACAAAAATCAAATAAGAATAACTTTCGTAAAAGTAAGATTTATGGCTGTTGTGGTGTGGATAATTGTTATTCATAATTTTATGTGCCTGGCAACTGTAATATTTGTACTTCTGTTGTCAAAAAGCACAAGTAAACTCTCTCATCAGCTGTCTTTGTATACATTTTGTAAATGTTTTGTCGAAGCCTGGACAGGAGTGAGTGACAAAATGTAGGGTACACAATTACCACTAACACATAAGGCATCAGTAGATATCTTAATTTATGCTCTCAATAGGTTGTCAGCTGTGAATGAAAGTCATCTGTTTTTTTCCTTTTGCTTAGCCAAAGAGAAGATTACAAAGCGACGCTGAATTGGTGAGTAAATTCAAATATTTTAATCTCAAATGAATAGAAAGTAGAGTACATTTACGAGTATAGATAACTTCTTAGGTTCCTATTGATTTAAAACCCCTTTCCTGAATGATTTCAGTTTAAGAGATGAGGGTGCATTCTGTGCAAGAATGCATCCAAAAGTTATTATATCAATATGATAATAATGTTAGTAATAATAATGTATCTGTGGTCTCTGAGCCAACATATCTATTGGAGGAAAGCTGTCATTATCAAAACCCCACTTCATGCTTTACAGTTCTTGTTGTTTCCTTGTCTAGAGTGACAGAGAGCGTAGATGGCATCAATACTGTACTTTTTTTTACATTAACATATTAATCCTGTGCACATGAGGGGGGCTGTCTGAAATACAGTAAGAACTGTCTACAGCAATGAATGCTTTTTATATTCTTGTTGCCTTTAGACCAATGCCATCAATCATTTGTGCTGCACTAAATGTGTAATAGGCCTCAAACTTGGATTATTATTCAGGGCTTCAAGGTCCACCCTATTTTCAAATTCTAATATTATACCATTTAAACTATGAAGTTTGCATTCGGCTTTTGAATATATTTCATTATCAACACATTCTGACTGCTTTTATGTTGTGCCCCACAACAGTTATTTATTTTTCTCAAAAAAATCTTCTTAGTTCTGATTCATCCTGCAGAATAAGAAGAAAAAGAAGACTGGTCCTGTATCTCCCATCCCAATCCCCCAACCCCTCTGTCATCTGTCCTCTTTCCAGTCTTTTGTCCCTGACTTCTTTCTGCCTGTTTTTCACGCTGTGGCCTGTCTGGTACTGCCGGGGCCTACCCCTTATTGACAGCTTGATGAAAAGGTCCAAGTTGTCGTCTGTCCTGCTTTGTCTGTTCTCTCTTCTGAATTTTTCTCTCTCCCTGTATTTCAATCTTTGACCTGTGAAGTTGGCCAGGTCGCCAGTGCTCAGCAAAACTTGAAGAGAACAGTTTGAGAAACTCTGTGTTCAAGAAGTATTACTCTTGCTTTCACTGAAACAAACCTTGACAAAACTGACAATACATTTTGATATTTTATCTTGAGATAAACTTATCAGAATGACAATATTTTGTGTGTAAAGCATCCTTTCAGACAGTGAATTTGACCTTTTTTCAAGAAAGTCTTGACAAGTAAAGTTCCGTCTAGAAGTACACTTGCAGACCCATCCAGCCAATACTTTGACACAACCCACTGTTCAGTACAGCTTCTAACCTCTGACGTGGAGACAAGCTTTGACCTTTGACATTGACCTTTGTAACTCAACATCCGATTGGGATTACCAGGGACCATGCCTCAAAAAGGGAAGAAATCTCAGGTTTTAAAAGTGCGTTGGCAAAAGTTTGGTGAGTCTCAACTCTCAACACCAGCTGAACAGGTGGTGAATTCTTTTTCTCACAGCAACAGACAGGTAAATGTTCCTGAGCCTTCTCATACTAATGTTACACGTGTGTTAGCATCCCGTAGTCAGATGCATCATAAATATGCTGATTCTAAAAATAGTCAATGTGCCTGTCACTCTGTAACATTTCTAGCTTTTCTGCACGAGTCACCAAACCTCCAAAGCGCAGACCTTGATCTTGTTTTAGATAGAGGCCATGCAATGTATGCACTTATTCTGAGTCAGCTGGAGGCCGATGGACGCAAAGTTCACAGCCATTTGAATATGGATGAAATTCCTGAGATTGTTTTTGGCTACAGACAGCAACATGTAGTAACAAAGTGTGATTCAGTAATTGGCCTGTTTACAGCTTCCACCAGTGAAGGTGACCACCCCAACCTTGTTAACAGACTTCAGTGCTTGTCATCAGAGGTGAACCACGCTTTGCTGATCATGAGTTCTGTGTGCATCGCTGTTTTCCGAGACCAACAAGGAAGGTATGGCTTTTTTGACCCTCACTCTAGACGACCCGATGGCCTCCCCCATGGCACATTTGGTACGGGCACAGCCGTCATGTTTATTTTCACACATTTGAGTGATCTGACTGCAAAGCTTGTCACATCTTTCAGAACATTAGGCACCAGTAAAGATGCTCAGTATGAGCTAATGCCTTTGGTTTTTCACAGTGTAGATGAACTTACTGTGGATGAAAACTTCGCACATGTAGACGCTAATGCAGATGTTGCTGTTTCACACACAAGTGAGGAAAACCTTCACACTATGTCCAGTAATACACAGGCTGGAATTGAGATTTCTTTGCCATCGTGCTCAGTCCCAGAGTGCACACCCTGTGCTGATATTACTTCAGATCCAAATGGATTAATGTATGTTGGTAGCAGTACAAGTGCAGTGGTGCATCAGACATCAGACACACCAAAATGTAACAATCAGAATATGCCTATTATATATAATTTATCAAAACTTCCAAAGCAATACAAGAGCAAATGTAAAAGAAGAGTTACAGTTTTGGAAAAGAAAAACCATACACATGGCGAAAAAGCTGCAAAAATCAGAAGAACGAAAAATCAAAAATTACAAAGAAATGGGAAAGAGAGGGAAAAATATGCTAGAGACTCATTCTTTAAGGAACAAAAAAAATCCCAAGCAGCAAAATGGCATCTGAAAAATCCTGCTTGCAAAGAAAGAAAGATGTCCTACATAACTACTCGCTATCGAAAGGACCCCAACTTCCGACAGAAGCAAACATCCTATATTACTGATAATTACAGGCAAGACCCTGGCTTTAAACAAAGGCAAAAGTCGTATATAACCAATCGTTACAGGCGAGACCCTGGCTTTAAAGAAAGGCAAAAGTCGTATATAACCAATCGTTACAGGCGAGACCCAGACTTTAAAGAAAGGCAAAAGTCAAATATAACCGATCGTTACAGGCGAGACCCAGACTTTAAAGAAAACAAGCGATTATACATGAACACCCACTATCACTTGAATGATCTGTACAGACATACTCGAAAGTCTTACAGAACCAGTCGTTATAGTGACCCTGTATTCAGGTCCAAACAAAAAGAAACAATGAGACAACTCATGAGAAACAAATACAATGCATTTAGAATAACTAATAACAGGCACTGTGCATTGAGAATAAGCCAACATTACAGACAAATAAACAGACAGCATAACCACGTGGATGACAGTCTTCTCAGAGAAGCTGTGGAGCTTTTTAGATCACAAATACAAAAGGGACCAACATATGTCTGCACAGTTTGCCATAGAGCATTGTTTCCAAATCAAGTGAAATTCTGCAATAGATCAAAGTATGTTAAGGAGCCACAGGTTGTTGAAATTTGCCTTACAGGAAGGTTTGTTCATGTGTGCACAGATGAATGCCAAATTTCACAACAATGCACAGTACCAGGTGAGAGAAAGAGAGAGTGGATCTGTCACAGTTGCCACGATCACCTTATGGATGGCAGAATGCCACCTCTTGCCATGGCAAATAATTTAGAGCTTGCGGACATTCCAGCTGAACTGTGTGATTTAAACATATTGGAGAGACTTCTCACTGCCAAATGCATAACATTTGCCAAAATTATCCCGCTTCCGAAAGGTCAACAACGAGCCATTCACGGGAATGTCGTGTGTGTTCCCTCTGAAGTCCAAGAAACTATACATGTCTTACCTAGACTTAGAAGTGAATCTCAAGTCATGAGAGTAAAGCTAAAGAGACGATTGTCCTATAAGGGTCATCAGCTGTTCCAAACTGTCAACTGGATGAAACTAGTGAGGGCTCTGCTTAAACTGAAAGAGATCCATCCCCAGTATGAGGACATCACAATCAGAGATGAGGCTGAGCTATGTGATCCGACACTTCCTGATGAAGAAGATGACGCTGATGAGGAAGAAAACATGGATGATAATGATTATGATGAACGAGATTTGATGGAAATTGACCTGTTTGAGAACAGTGCACTTTGCGAGGCACAAAACGCTCCTGAAGACAATGAACAGAGTACTGATGATCCTCAATTATACAATGGCCACGAACCAGAGCCACAGTCAGACAACATGCAACAAGATGATGATGATGATGGTGATGACCCTAATGGTGGTATTGTCCTCGAGTCATGTCTACAGCCAACTGATGTTTCAGAGGACATATTAAGCTTTAGTGAGGGAATCTACTCTGTTGCCCCCGCAGAAGGCAACAAACCAGTAAGCGTTTTCAAAACACCTAAACTTGAGGCCATGGCTTTCCCAGTTCAGTTTCCTACTGGTCAAAACACAATAGATGAAAACAGGCTTATTCAAGTAACACCTTGCAGTTATTTCAAAACCAGGCTTTGCTGCGTGGATGACCGTTTTGCTAGAGATACAAACTATTTGTTCTTTGCTCAGTTTGTTACGGAAATACATCTGGCCACTTCCAGCATGAGAATACAGTTGCGAAAAGGCAGGCCTTTCACTCGAGATGGCCGCAGAATAACAAATGCCATGTTGCAAGACAAACGTGAAGTTGAAAGACTAGTGTATAACAAGGATGCGATGCGATTTATGACTCCACTGAGAGGCACACCAGCCTATTGGCAATAAACAACAAGAGATCTGTTTGCCATGATTAGACAGCTCGGAACTCCTACATGGTTTTGTACTTTTTCTGCTGCAGAAATGCGTTGGAAAGAGGTTATCACAGCAATTAAGGCTCAACAAGGTGAAGAGGTTAATTTTGATGAGCTCGATTGGTCCTCCAAATGCGACATTTTACGTCGAAATCCTGTGACAACAATGCGTATGTTTGACAAACGCGTTGAGGCACTGTTTAGAGATTTGATCCTGTCTCCTGCAGAACAAATTGGTAAAGTTGTTGACTACTTTTACCGGTTGGAATTTCAGCACAGGGAAAGCCCACATATACACTGTCTCATGTGGGTGGAAGGAGCGCCGAAATTTGAAGAAGACTCTGATCAGAAGGTGTGTGATTTTGTTTCCAGGTACATCACAGCTGAGCTGCCTAACCAAAACACTCAACCAGAGCTGTATAAAAAAGTAGTAGAACAGAAGTTCAGATGCACAGCAAAAAACATTCAAAGACTTGTGTTAAATATCTCGGCGCTAACTGTCGCTTTGGATTTCCCAAACAACCTGCCCCAAAAACCATGATAACAAGACTTTTTGATGTAAATGATCCAGATAAAGAGTTGGCTGCAACGAGAAAGCTCACAACACTGAACCGGTTGCTGAATGAACCTGCAACAGCATCTCTTAGTTTGGAGCAGATTCTGGCTCGGTGTGAGCTCACTGTTGATGAGTACAAAAAATGTCTTCATATGACAGCCTCATCCAGTGCAGTGATACTCAAGCGTGCTCCAAAAGACTGTTGGGTAAATGGATATAACCGTTGGCTTCTTGAAGCATGGGATGGTAATTTAGATATACAGTATATACTCAACCCATACAGCTGTATCGCCTATATTTGCAGCTACATTAGCAAGGCTGAACATGGTTTGAGCGAATACCTCAAAACAGTGATACAAAACTCGAGTCACGAAAATGTCAATGAGAGCGATGAAATGAAACAGATTATGCAAGCATACTCCAAGAAACGAGAGGTCAGTGCTCAAGAGTGTGTGGCACGTGCATGCGGTCTGCACATGAAACGGTGTACGCGAAGTGTCATATTTGTACAGACAGATGAAAATGCACTTAAAATGAGTTACCCTCTCTCCTCTTTAGAGAACAAAACACTGGACTCTGTTTCTGTGTGGATGAGTGGGTTACCAGATAAATACAAATGTTGACCTGAAACACCAGAGTTTGAGGCAATGTGCTTGGCGGACTTCGCATCCACCTGTAGAATTGTCCATGGCAGACAGGCAAAGGGTAAAAATGTTCTTCCCCTGCTGAATGAGATGGGATTTGTCAAGAAGAGAACAACTGATAAAAATTCTATCATCAGATATCGCCGCTTCTCACAGGAAAAAAATCCTGAGGAATTTCACTGCACACTGCTTAAGCTATATCTTCCCTATCGCTCAAGAGTGCCAGCTGAAATCCAGCAACTGTGTGACTACATTGAGCCTGTGAAAGAAATTGTTAAACGAGGCAGAGAGTGTCAGGCGTATTCGTTTGTTTGAGAGGTGAAAGAAAACAGACTGATAGAGAAGACAGACTACGATGTACTGTTAACTATTTAATAAGAATTGTATCATTAAGCAAAAGCTTGATCAAGGTCTTTCTCTGTTTGAAAGATCACAGGCAGCAGAGCTCTAAGCAACAACGCTGTTAACTGCAACCAATCGCCCAGAAAAAAGAGAGAGAATTTCAGCATGTAATACATTATATTGCTGTATGTGTTGAATTGTCATTGGTCAACCATATAGATATGATGAATACTATTATTGGACAATCGAGTAAAAAAGGTGGGGAGAAACCGTGGTTTAGACTTTAGCCCTCCCATCGTTGGTGCACAAACTGGTCTCAGTTTATCACAGTGATATCGAGTTCACCATTGTCAAGCTTGAAGCCCCGATAAATGCATTGGTTGCTGCTGTCTACAGACCTCCTGGCTACAGCTTCAGCTCATTCCTATTAAATCTTCAAAGTCTCTTAGATTCACTGGAAATTATGGATTATCATCCAGTTATAGTGTGTGGAGATTTTAATGAAGATCTGTTGTCAAGAGCCAACAAGCCGATATCTGAATTGTTTGAGTCCAAGGGCTACAAGCAACTCATTACCGCTGCTACCACAGAGAAGAATACATTGTTGGATCACATTTTTATCTCGCGACCACAGCACTGTCTCCATTCTGGTGTCCTACGAACTTACTACAGTTACCACAATCCGGTGTACTGCGTAGTATCTTCTGAAGTACTGTAAATATAGCTCGCAAGCAAAAGTCAATCAAATCAAAAACTTAAAATCAAGTTAAGGAATTTAATTTAGGAAAAACTTGGCTACAAGCTCGTGTATACCATTTTTGACTACACCAAACACACCATACAAATAGGTGAAAATAGGTACATTCTTAACCAGTTAAAAAGATGATATTTTTACATACAATTTTAATTAAAATCTCAATATATTACTCAAATTGTGAAATGTGGAGGGGGGTCATCCTTGGCAGCCAGGTTTTAACACCTGCTCTGGCTACTGCTCCAGCCTTTAAGAGGCTGGGAGGGAAGGAGGGATGGAGGGATGATCTCCCCAAAAACAGAAAAGTTTATTATTCCTGACTATGTTACAGACATATGGAAGGTGACACAAACACAGGAAAAAGAGAAATTGACTTTCACAGTAAATTGTCCTTGTGTACTGCAAAAATTCCAATTGTATGCATTGTTATTCAATTCAACGTCAAAAGTCATGATAAAATGATTGCTGGCGGGGGGGGGGATTGTCCTGAGCAACCAGGCTGTAACACCTGACCTGGCTGCTGAAGCCTTTAAGAGGCTGGGAGGGAGGGATGGAGTAACAATCTTACCCCATCACCGAAAGGGTTAACATGTATACCTTGCAGTACCTTCAAAAAATGACACAAAAATAGAAGATTATCAATTATCATCCTGAGCAAGAAAGTGCAAATTCTAATCAGTGTCAAGGCCGTCTGTGCTCAGGAAAACCTTTTTTTTAACAATTTTAAGGAATATTAAGCGAAGAAATCTGAGACACACACACAGTCAAATTCTGAAAATAATTTGCCAATCACTGAGCTGGATTGCTGGAGAAGCTGGAGATGGTAAGTGAACTAAACACAAACAAGCATATACCTACATTTACCATATATTGCATCAGGCATCAAGTTTGGATGTTGATTTCCGTTACTTTTCAATTCACAGAGATAAAGATACAAACTTGTAATATATGTTCTGTTTGTTTTGCTGAACACATTTAAGGCATGACTTGTCAGCCCAGAGGTAAGAAGTCAAACAGCAGTCAGTCAACTGTATTCCTCACTGCTCACCTGAAAGATCCATGATGTGGGAAATTGGAGAAATAACAGACCTCTGCTTCAACTTTAATGACATGGACCTGGGCCTGTTGTGTAACAATATTTGTTGTCTGCTGACTTGAGGTAATTGTTGTGAATGCAGTTAATTATTTAGAAGTATTTGTTTTCTATATTTGTGTGCTTGTGCTTCACAGGAAAAATCTTGTTTCAGAGATTACAATCAACCTCTGAAGAGGTAAGAAGTCCAGCAACACTGTAATGCCAACCTAAAGATCTTTGTACCTGGGAAACAGCAACACCATACCAAGAAGTCACTCTATTCACTAGGCTTTTTGTTTCAAAAGACCTGGACTGGTGCATGGTGGGTAACTATGCTAGTTACTAGCTTTCTTTAATCCTTTTAATACTGCTATTAACTTTAAATGACACAGCAAACTCGGAAAATCCGCATCACTTGTTAATGTTTATCTCCCTTCCAGTAGTCTGTTTGAGAGGTGAAGTTGGATAAATGTTACAGGCAATGCCACGCTGACAGAGCAGAGCCTATGCAACTGGACAACCAAAGGCATCCAACCATGTTGCTTAGCTTCACTGACAGATGGAGACTCTATCTAGAGGCCACGACCATGCTTCATGAATCTTTTTACCTATTCCAGGCAAACAAGGTAAAGCCTACTCTATGGATAATGTAAATGCCACATGTAGTTTGTAATAGCAAAGAATGAAAGTTTACTACCAGTTAAACCAAAAGAGACATGAACATGTGGTCCACTAAATGCTTAAGTTGGGTGTAACAATTGTCTGTCTCTTTCTCCGTATTTCATAGTTATGGAGAGGTAAACTGGAGTCAAATCACAGATCCATGGTCTACAATAAAGAGGTTTCAAGATCCTGCTGTCTGACATGTTTAAGTTTAAAGAGGTATATTCAAACTCTTCTGATATTTTATCATCAGTTGTAACAAATTGGTGTGGCTTAAGCAACACTTTTAATGTTTTTCACAAATTAGAAATACATGTAAGTTAGAAGGAGAGAAGTCAGCTACTCTACCCTGTCATAACCTGGACTGGATCTGCACTGGTATGTAAATACAGTGTATACTTTGGAAAGTTGTAAACACTTTTTGCACCACAAGTGTATGTAATGTTTTTCACTGATTTTCACAAGGCATTGACTATACGTGAAATTGGAGATGTTGCCAGCATTCTCCTTGAGCTGAAACAAAACACGTAAGTTAAACGTAACAGTTCAAAAAGGAGGCATATTTTAAATATTTAAAATGATCATTGATAGCAATAATGTGACACTATTTAAAGGTTTAAGATTTCGATATCACTCAACAGTTATAGGCTGGATGTTACAGCCCCAGTCATTGTGTTTTCCACTCTTCTGTGTCTACAGTTTCCTCAAATGCCTCTGTGCGTGTATGTGGTGTGGGTGTGGCATCCTTCCTGGTTCCCCTCTCCGCTCTGGCAGCAACTTCATCGCCAGGTATAAGGATGACTAAAGATCTGTTACCACGCCACTCTTCCAGCTCTGAAGATGAAGTATTTTACCCTGTCAGTAACACTTGCTTCTGTTCTCTCTATCATCTTGTCAAGCCCACCAACCTGATCTCATCCATTGTAAACTCTGCCAAGCCTATGCCTGGACCTCTTCCTCCTCTTCTCCATCCGAAACTCCAGCTAGCCACCGTCTCATCATTCATGGACCCCAAGCAACACTTCACTGCACTTTGCACAGCTAAGCTACACTGGGAGACCATCACACACCTTCCACATCTCTGGACCTGGTATGTTACACCACGACATTTTTGTTTTGGCCACCTACATCATTGATTTCTCTTCTTGCCACAGCTCTGAAGATGAAGTATTTTACCCTGTCAGTAACACTTGCTTCTGTTCTCTCTATCATCTTGTCAAGCCCACCAACCTGATCTCATCCATTGTAAACTCTGCCAAGCCTACGCCTGGACCTCTTCCTCCTCTTCTCCATCCGAAACTCCAGCTAGCCACCGTCTCATCATTCATGGACCCAAAGCAACACTTCACTGCACTTTGCACAGCTAAGCTACACTGGGAGACCATCACACACACATCTCTGGACCTGGTATGTTTCACCATGACATTTTCGTTTTGGCTACCCACATCATTGGTTTCTCTTCTTGCCAAACATAAGGCTGAGACGGATTTCTCTCCAGAACTTTAACCTGCAAACCCAGCTCCAGCCCCACTAACACTACTGTTACACGGTAGACGTTCTTTTATTTTGTTTCATTATTGTTTTTTCCCTATAGAAGAGTTTTATCAACCTAGAAATATGGACTGTTAAAAGAATGTTCAAGTTTTTTTTTTTTCTTTTATGCTTTATTATATCATTGTGAATGTCTATGTTATGATACAATATGTACACTATGTGGGATGGGCTGGGGCTCAGGAGCAAGAGGGTTTTATGGATGCATCCTGTCATGCCAAGTCGTACAGTGTCGCAAAGGAAGACATGGAACCCCACATTGCTCCTGATCAGCCAGTTCTTACACAAATATTTAATGTAATTTAATTTATTCATTTTTTTTAATTGACTCAAGCTCTTCTGAATACAATTTCTGATGTTACACATTCTAAAACATGCCACTGATCCTCATACTGTATTTTTACTTGATACTTGCACTTACACACACACCCACACGCTTTGTTGAACATGTAATATAAGTATATATAACTGTATATACTATAACATGCTTTTGTCACTCACATAGAAAATCTCAGTATTCACAATTGTGTCCATGTGCTGCATGCTCATCCGTCCTGGTAGGGGATCCCTCAAGGACTTGGCTTACCTAAAGGTTTCTTCCTTTTCCTAATGAAGGTTTTTTTGGGAGTTTTTCCTGACATGCTTTGCGGGTCAAAGGCTGATGATGCATTTTAGACTAAGTCAGCTGTTTTAATGTCTTGCTATTGCCTGTTATCGTTTCCTTATAGTTTCTGTTTATGGACATCAGCTCAGAAAAAATGTAGCATACCATGCCACTGCTATATACAGTGCTAAATGTAGTTGTTGATTTATTTTATTTTTCTGTTCTACAGTTATGTGATTACTCTTATACACAGTATTTTAGTCAGATTTTTGCCTTTTTCAAAATGTGTTTTGGTTTGTTTTTTACTTTTACATTTTTTGAAAAACTTTTACAATTTTAATAAATGTATTTCAATGAAATTATATTGCATCTTCTTATGGTTATAAGTAAGAATTTCTTTTTAAATTAATTTGATTTTAGATTTAAATCAACACTCACACAGAGTATTTGATTCATTCTCACTGTAACATCTCTTCTTACTCCATTAGCTGCTTTTCAACACAAGTTTAAGCTAGCATTGCAGTTTGGCTCAAACCTTATATTCTATTTTTAATGCTTCATTCTCACCAAACTATTAGGAAGCTTTATTCTTTTCAGATGAGAGTTCAAGTAGATTAAAGCAACCAATTCAGTTTGGCCTCAGTTTTTTAACCAATTCTACATTGTTTTCAACCCAGGAACTCTGTTTAACTTTATTTAAATATTTCCAATCATCGATACATGAAGATTTATTACATTTCTGTCTGATTCAGAGTCTTTGACTCATTCTCACTGTAACATCTCTTCAAACTCTATATATTTTAATGCTTAATTCTTCCCCAGCTATTACAAAGCTTCATCCTCTTCAGATGAGACTTCAGATGAATTAAAGCTACCAATTCAGTTTAGCTTTAGTTTTTGAACAAATTCTACATTATTTCACAGTTTTTTAGATATTGTGGACATTATTCAAAGTTTTAACAGCCAGCAGTCCGCATTTAGCTTCAGCTGCTCGCGAGGAGCATTCACAACCGCAAGTTCTTCAGAACTTGCCTTTTCTAGTTATTATTATATCTTCCGGGTCAGAAATTTCGCATCTTAACTCCTTCCACATTTTTCAACGGATTCACTCCATTCAAACATAGAACATTCATCTCAATTGGGAATCAATTGCGTCGATTCATCTAATTGATATCATTCATAATTTCAGAAATATTAGACCTTTTTCTGCCTTTTTTCCCAATTCAAGCAGATGACGGAATCTTCAAAAATCTTCGATTTTCACACTTTTTCATGCATTTTCAAAGCTAATCTAATAATTCATACGTCCACATTAAAACTCCATTCAAACTGTGAGACGTTCACAAAGATTAGAACTTTCTTCCCTAAATTCGGCTTTTTCATAGCATTCATACTTTTTGCACAGTCGCACTTCAAACATTGGAAACTTTTCAGCCACTTTGAGATTTTTGCATTGGTGTGTATGGGGTGGAATGTTGACAGCCAGAGTGCAGAGGACAACTGACAGAGTGGAAAGGAGCTGCCCAATATTCTGAAAATCTTGTCTTCAACTCGCCACCATTTCCACAATGTTCACTCCAGCAGAAAAATAAAAACATCAGCTTGTAGGTACACTTGTGCTCGTGCTTACAGTGGATCTCTGGAGGCAATCGGACAAAAACTTTTGGCTCGGTGGGCATTTCACTGACAGGAACACCGACCAACTGACGCATAGAGTCCCATTAAAATGAGAGGAAAAATATCTAGAGGCAGAAAAAAAACATTCACTTTTCTAAACTGCTCAACAAGACACATTTCTGACCACAGACACACAAAAACTTCACAGGATGCTCAAAAGACTCTCATAGTTTTGACCATACCATTATTTTAGTGATAGCAGTTACTGTTTTGCAAAGAGAAGTATGATAATGTGAGGTGAGCCTCAGCTGAAATTACTGTTAAAACAGCTCTCCCTGTCTGTTACCAGGACCAGCTCGGTTACCATCACCGTGGCAACCAATATCAAATGAGCCAACACAGAAAGACAGATTTATCAATGAGTCAGTTTGACACACACACGCACACTCAGATATGCATGTGTGAGCATGCACACGTGACCACACATGTACACACACACACACACACACACACACACACACACACACACACACACAACACACACACACACACACATAAAGCCATGCTTAAGCACACTCTCACATGCACACAAACGCACACGCACACACACACACATTAAGCCATGCTTAAGCACATACTCACATGCACACAAACACGCACACACAAATGCAGTCAGATATGCATGTGTAAGCATGCACACATGACCACACATGTACAGACGTACAGACACACACACACACACACACGCACACACACACACACACAGTATATTTCCCAACATAACTATATTCATGATTTTCTTTTTTCTGTCATTCAAGGCGGGAACCCCATTCAAATAATTAAATGTCTTAATCATCGATATATTGAGATTTATAGAATTTCTCAGTCCGATTCATTCTCACTGTAACATCTCTTCTTACTCCATCAGCTGCTTTTCAACACAAATTTAAGCTAGCATTGCAGTTTGGCTCAAATCTTATATTCTATTTTTAATGCTTCATTCTCACCAAACTATTAGGAAGCTTTATTCTCTTCAGATGAGAGTTCAAGTAGATTAAAGCAACCAATTCAGTTTGGCCTTAGTTTTTTAACCAATTCTACATTATTTTCAACCCAGGAACTCTGTTTAAATGTATTTAAATATTTCCAATCATCGACACATGAAAATTTATTACATATTTCTGTCTGATTCAGAGTCTTTGACTCATTCTCACTGTAACATTTCTTCAAACTCTTATGCTTAATTCTCCCCCAACTATTACAAAGCTTCATTCTCTTCAGATGAGACTTCAGATGAATTAAAGCTACCAATTCAGTCTAGCTTTAGTTTTTGGACAAATTCTTGGTCCTGTATCAGAGGAAATATACATATTATTATGATATTGTACGACATTATCTATTATTATGAAGTCTCTTTTCAATCATGTATTTATTATGAATTCCCTTTTTAATCTATTTATTATTATGGTTTTGTATTTCATATTTATTGAAAATGTATTTATTAAATTGTGTTCACAATGTCAAATGTCCCACCCCGTCAATCAAATGCCTTAAAGACATTTATATTAAGTTTGTTTCACTCCATATTCAGTTGCTTTATTTCCCGTTTGAAAACCATTACAAATGTTGTACAAGGTCTTTCAGATTGAATATCAACATCTTCGTGTTTGAGTGCTAAGACAGATGGCAGGTAAGTGTGTAGGGCATAGGCTGAGGGTTATTTTTGAACTAGTAAAAGTAGTTAATTATGAGTTAATTTGACAGGGACCACATACAATAAACAAACTGATATACTTGAAACATTATATAGTGAAGGAAATAAACCTATATGGTGTTGTAGTTTAACATAATTAACAGTAATTCTCAAAAAGGTTATGTCATTTTTTTTAAATTAGGACTAAATAGTGTATGGGGACTACACAAACTAACCAATTCAGAGAACTAACAAATTCCTCTCCGTCCTTCGCGGAATGGCGGCTCTCCTCTGGCGGATGCTCTTCCTCTACCGCTTCCTCGTACATCGCCACGGCGATAATAGCAGTGACCAACTGCATCATGTCGTCAATTGGACAACGTATGGTAACAATAACAACAATTAAATCGAAATTTTTCGCTCTGTTTTTCTGCAGCGTCACTGCTCTCCACTACAACAATAAACCCCACAATATTTTCCCGCGACTCGGCCTTTATGTAGGCACTTTTCTGAAATTCTATATTCATATTCGTATAAAAAGAAAACACTACATTATATCCACATATAATATATAATAAAATATACAAATGAAACAGAGTTGTTTTATATATTTTTTTTTTTTATTTTAACCAGTGAAAATAACTGGAAGTTGAAATGCCGAAACCAGCGTAGAGTACGTACGTACGTACGTCAAGTACGTTCCTGTTCCAATTGCCAAAAGACCGTCCTCCTGTTCTCCCGTCCTTCCGTCCTGTCCAATTCCCGAAAGACCGTCCTCCTGTTCTCCCGTCCTTCCGTCCCCCGGGAGTTCGTTCTTCCAGCTGAACTCCACAAGTTCCACAAGACTCCCGAAGTTCACGAGTTCGAACTTGGCGTACTTGGTATTGAGAAACGGCCAATGTCTGAATGTTAAAAAAAACTAGCTTAACATCTATCAGTGCTAGCAATGACAATGCATGTTGTTTAGGTTTAATAGGAGCATATTGTTTTCTTGCAGGTGAATGAGACACGAGCTACCTACCTGTTAGATGCACAGAAAACGCGGTACTGGTACTCAGTCACTGCGGTCAAGCCACCCTCCACTCCGAAACCCCCGGTCAACCTAGCCGCCAGTTAATTTGCAGTGCCTGTATATAGACGATATTACGGTAATGCAGTGCCAGGACAGAATTCAAAATAAAAGCATAGACTTATGAAGGCAGTCTGCAATTCACACAAATTCAATCATTCAGCCAGTCTGTTAATTGATTGATGAATTATTTAAACGATTACTCAATAATTTAATTGAGCATTTAAGGAATTTAGTGATTATTTACTGAATTCACATTACCATCCTAATTCTGATCACACTGAAGCCTTAGAAGATGGGGGCCATGACATTTTAGAGTTTCTGATGAGGAATTTCAAAATAAAAGCCCACTTAATAGTCAAATATGTTCAACATTTCCTTCAAATTCAGATCCACATTAAGAGGAAACTATCTGGTTCCACAGACTCATTTCCCTTCAGACTGATAGTATTTAACGTCAGGGTTGCACTCAGTCAATTCCAGGCTGATCTGATGTGGCTTTTAAAATTAAAGCCCTCTGAAATGTGAAATTTTAGCTAATATTTCAGATAGATTTCAGACTTACTTTAAAAGAAAACTACCTGTTTCCACTGACTCATTTCACTTCAGACTGATAGTATTCAACGTCAGAGTTGCACTCAGATAATTCCAGGTGGATCTGATGTGGATTTCCAAA
>CAEMYA010001016.1:8723-18981 GCA_903131615.1 Diplodus sargus | reverse complement strand
TCTTGCTGCCATGACATTAGTCAATGAAATGGCAGCTCTGGTACCTTTATAATATTTTAGCCATAGACACAATATACATATACATATACGTATACGTATACTTATACGTATTTGCCCCCCAGCCCAACCTTCAAAATTCAAAATTTTTACTTTTATTTTGCTACATTGCAGGTGCAGATCTTGTGTCTGTGTCAAGGCACCCCCTGACCTCTGATGACTTCCATTCCCTTTGTGCATATGATCCCTTAAGCTGCGTTCAGACCGAACGCGATAGACGCGAATGGAGCGTCAACTCTACATTGAAAATCAATGTAAATGGCGCGATGACACGCGATTCAGGCGCCGGCGGCGTGAATGGAGCGTCTGGCGCAGCGCCAATGAAGCATCTGGAGCGTCTGGCGCGGCGCGAATGAAGCGTCTGAAGCGTCTGGCGCGGCGCGAATGAAGCATCTGGAGCGTCTGGCGCGGCGCGAATAAAGCGTCTGGCGCGAATAAAGTTGAAAATATCCAACTTTTCAGGCGGCATCGCGCCGCGACATTCAATCAGCGACGAGTTCAAGCTGACGACGTCACTTCCCTCATGTACGGTTGCTCAGAGCAACGATGGAGGACAAACTAGTTGTCGCTGTGTGTGGGCACCCGGTCCTGTATGACACCACTGCGGTGTTTTACAGGGACCGCTACAAGAAAGAGGAGGCGTGGGTGAAAGTCGCCGAGGAGGTGGGACTCCCCGGTAAGTTTTGAAGCTATCTGTGGCTTGTTTTACTACGTTACTGACCGTGTTTCTCTATGAAATGCTAGCATCAGTTAGCACTTGTATAGCATTATCCCCCTTTGCAGGATACCACTTCCAGTTTGTGTGAATGTTTAATTTTAATATTTAATTGGGTTAGAAGCTAATTCATGCATGTGCATCTCTTTCTGTGTGTGCGTGTGTGTTTGCAGTTGAGGTGTGTCGAAAAAGATGGAAAGGTCTCAGGGACACCTATTTAAAAAAAAGAGGGAAGGAGAGAGAAGAAGCGGGTCAGCGGGGGGGATTTTAAAAAAATGGCGGTTCTCTGCGGTCCTGTCTTTCCTCGACCCCTTCACCACACCCAGGGAAACCAGTGGCAACATGGGTCAGGGGGTCGAGGAAGACTGGACCGCAGAGACCTCATATGAAGAGAGCATGGGAGATGAGGCAGCAGCAGGACCGTCAAGACTGTGGCGTGGAGAAGCAGGGCCATCATCAGGGCCATCAGCAGGACCGTTAGTTTATGATGGTTGGTTAAGTGAAGACATACACATAGTGAAGTACATGTAAAAACACTTTCAAATTCAGTTGGCGAAAGAGCAGTTTATATGTGTATTGTTTCTCTCACATTTGTTTCCATTAAATCTCAAATGATGTGTTCCCCTATTGTAGAATAAGCTTGGATCATATAATAATAATAATTTCTCTATAGAGCAATCTGAGAGTGACAGTGAGGTCACAGCTCCTGCTCCTGCTCCTGCTGCTGCTCCTGCTGCTGCTGGTCCTGCTCCTGGTCCTGCTGCTGGTCCTGCCGCCGGTCCTGCTGCTGCTTCGACCAGTGGTATGTACTTTACAGAAGCGGGATTGGGTATATTTGTAGGGCTCTAAAACTAAATGGAAAATGAATGTTTACAGACTATGTCATCAATAGAATGCGTGATTTTGATTTCATACAGGTACACGGACAGGAAAGAGGAAGAGAGGGAGGGGCCTTGACGAGGCTGGAAGGAGGGAGGAGAGGATTGAGGACCTCCTTATTCAGAGCCTGCAAAGGCCACCTGCCCCCCTGCCACCTCCACCACCTCCACCTGCGTGGATAGAGGAGGAGAGATTTTTGGCAAGCCTGGCTCCTTCCCTCCATAGGCTGCCACCCCAGCAAAGGGAATTTGTTAAATTCCAAATTCATAAATTAATATTTGAAAATACAGTAGTTACATTAAATTTGGATCAATTGGAGTAGCTGGGGTGGCAGCCTGTGCTGGGAACGAGTCAGGCTGCTACATTTTTGTACATATTTTGTTATATCTGTTCAGCTCTTTTTCTGTTAAATTTTGTAAATACACATTTTGTTTTCAAATAAAAAAAAATACATTGTATATATTTCTTAATGACTACTATTTCTCATGTCATTCTTTCACACATTCTTTCAAGTACAATGAGATTGTAGACTGGCCAGTTTCAAAATGATAATTAAAGTAAAGAAAAAGTAATGGTGTAATAGTAATGGTGAGAGTTAGTATTGTATGCAATGATGTTACATGCACAGTGACTGGTAGACATGAATTGTGGTAGATATAGTGCAGGATTATTGCTCAGTAGTTTTATTTGGATGGACTTCTCTGCCACTTCTGGCTGGACCTCGAGGACACGGTGGTACATCCTCCACTGAGCCGCCAGGATGCCGAAGGCATTCTCCACTACCAACCGGAACCGGGACAGACGGTAGTTAAAGATCCTCTTGTCTCTGGGGAGGATGCGCCCAGGGAATGGCCTCATGAGGTTCCTCCGGAGTGGGAACGCTTCATCAGCCACAAAACAATGAGGCTGGAGTCCTCTGTGTTCTGCGGCTGGTAGAGGCTGGTCTGCTGGCAGGTGGAGGGTTCCAGCACGAAGTGCCCGGCCAAAGGCAGAGTTAGCCAGGATGCCTCCGTCACTGGTTCTCCCGAAGCCCCTGACATCAATCACCCTGAACCTGTAATTGGCATCGACCACGGCCAAGAGGACAATCGAGAATGTCCCCTTGTAGTTAAAAAACTGGGATCCAGAGTTGGGAGGGGCCTTCAACACCACATGCTTGCCATCCAGAGCTCCACAGCAGAGAGGAATGTTCCACCTCTCTTCAAACTGCTCTGCAATGGACCTCCAGGTTTCTGTGGTGGGCACAGCCATGAAGTCCTCGACAAGACAGTCCCAGATGGCACTGACTACGGCAGGAACAATGACAGAAACCGTCGAAATTCCCACACGGAAACTGTTTGCAATGCTCCTGTAGGAGTCTCCTGTGGCCAGGAACCTGCAACATAGAATAGATAATGGGTCAGGCTTAAATTTTCTTGAAAACCTTAAAAACAGCCCATGGAATATCACTTAAAAATTCTCCAAACATTTATCAACATTTACACTTTATTATTCATTTATTGGAAACTGCAAGCTTAGTTTTTAAGAAAAAAGTCAATGTATATTATCCATATGTGAAAGATTAGGTATATCTGTGTAATCTCATTGTGAAAAAAGAACCATTTTCAAATTTTAATAAGGAAAACTGATAACATAAAACAAATAAAGAGTTAATAAATACTGTATTTGACTGACAAAAGGAAGTGAAAATTAAAAAGGTTTGTATATGCAGGTTGATATGCATTTATCACACCACGTAAGCTCCAGTACAGTGGGTAAAATTGGTAGCATACTTTATATAATGTAGCCTATAATATTTTTACATGTTCATTTTGCAGTAAGTTAGTGTACTGTAATTAGTATGAATTACTCACCTCAGACAGATGGTCAGGCGCTCCGCAGCTGAGATGGTGCGCCTGTAGTTTGTGTCCAGGCGGGTGATCCTGGCACCGACCCGAGCTAACAGGTCCTCGAACTGGGCTCCGGTCAGCCTGAGGTACCGCTGGAACCGGTCGTCATCCAGACGGAGCTCCTGGAGGAGACGGTGAAATTCCCCCAGCTCTGTACGTCTCCGGAGGACTTCATGAACCCAGACACGACGGCGGGTGGTTTTCCGGCGTTTCTGAGACTTGTACAGCAGGTACAATGCAGCAACGGTGGTGATATCAGCCATGATGGATGTGGAAAGAGAGCGGGTTGAGAAAGACCGGTTCATAAATGAGCGGGCAAGCGCGTCGTCTTTTTTTTTTTTCTCAAGCGCGAATGAAGCGAATGACGCGACGCGAATGAAGCGAATGAAGCGAATTGTCCAAAATGATCAAGCGGCGCGAATGAAGCGTCTGAAGCGATTGTATTTGCGTCTATCGCGTTCGGTCTGAACGCAGCTTTATATATGCCGTTTTATTATTTCACTGTTTCGAGGTTCCCCCATGCCCCCTCTACGACCAGCAGGTTTCTTTCGCAAATTTGGTAGGAACACAGGCAGTTCTCATGACAGTGTTGAGCTCCCCTTGAGCCACTGTCACCACTGTCCCACACAGAATGCACACAAAACATACCCTGTATAGTTTTGCAGTTTCAAAATTCCCTAAAACCACAATTTTCCTTGATTTGACCCACACTGGTAGATCTATAATCCATCTAAACAGATACGGGTCAAATTTGACCTGAAACAGCCTCAGTGTACAAACATTTGTAGCACCTGTACAAAAGTATGACATTTTGAAATATTTTCATTTTTGTGTATTTTGGGTCACTTTAGGAAAAGTCATCAAATTTCAAGCTAAAAGAATGATGTTTGGAGTATTTTTACTGCTGTCAAATGCCTAAGCGGGTCAAATTTGACCCGAACAGTATGTAAGTTAACAGAAGTGTGCTCACCCTTGCTGTTTCTTCGACATTTTGCCTTCACTGTCTTCACCGTTCACCCTTCACTGTTTTTGCTGCTTAAATATCCTGTGGTATTTGCTGCAGTAAGAATGATGTGGGCATTCAAACTGAACTATGAGAGGCCTCTCCAATTAGCTTTTCACTGTGGTTGTTCTCTCTCTCTCTCTCTCTCTCTCTCTCTCTCTCAAAATGTTTACTTTTATTTTGCTACATTGCAGGTGCAGATCTTGTGTCTGTTTCAAGGCACCCCCTGACCTCTGATGACTTCTGTTCCCTTTGTGCATATGATCACTCATATATGCTGTTTTATTATTTCACTGTTTCGAGGTTCCCCCATGTCCCCTCTACGACCAGCAGGTTTCTTTCGCAAATTTGGTAGGAACTCAGGGATGTCTATGTTTGAAGACTTTTTTATAGTCCAGAAAGCTCTTCTGCCTTTTTCTCTGAGATCCTTAATGGCCAGATTGAAATTTCCCGTCAATGTGATGTTTAGTCCTAGATATGTGTAGATGTGTGTGCTTTCTATGTCAGTAGAGTCCAGGTGGAACCTGTGGGGATTTTTCTGACTCTTGCGTCGTTTTTGAAGACCATGACTTTTGTCTTTTCCAGGTTAACGGTCAGGGCCCAGGTCTGACAGAACTTTTGCAGGTGGTCTAGTTGCTTTTGTAAAGCCTCCTTTGAGGGAGCGAGCAGTATTAGGTCATCTGCAAACAGCAAACATTTGACTTCTGTGTCGGAGAGGGTGAGACCAGGGATCTCTGACTCTTCCAGGGATTTGGCCAGTTTGTCGATGTAGATATTAAACAGGGTGGGGCTCAGACTGCAGCCCTGCTTCACTCCTCTACTTTGGGGGAAGAAGTCTGTTTCCCTAGTTCCAATTTTGACAGCACATTTATTATTTATATACATTGTCTTAATAATATCGTAGATGTTTCCCCCAATACCTTTTTCTAGTAATTTCAGAAACAGACCATGATGCCAAATTGAGTCGAATGCTTTCTTGAAATCTACAAAACAAGAGAAGATGGTGTTGTTGTTCTGGTGGACGTGTTTCTGGATGAGGGTGTGGAGGGTGTAGATGTGGTCAGAGGTTCTGTGTTGTGGTGTAAAACCAATATGACTGTTGTTCAGGACTCTCTCTCTCTTTATTTACCAAAGACATTAAAACACTTTTTTTTTCATTCAAATATTTTTTTAATTGGAGTAAATTGACAAAGGAAAACACTTTGGAATGAAATACATGCAGGTCATCAAAAACAAACAACAGCATTGCATGAATACTACATCCTGTAAATATGAGAAATTTCACTTCATGGACCAACCAAAGAGTCAGTTTCAGGGAGAGAAACATGAGATGATCTCAAATTTAACAATACAAAGTTTTTTACTGAAGAGCTGAGCAGTTACAGCGCCTTGTAAAAGTATTCACCCCCCTTGAACTTTTCCACATTTTGTCACATTTTGACCGCGGAGTTTCACTTTCCAGTAGGACACCGAGCCTAAACATACAACCAGAGCTACAATGGAATGGTTTAGATCAAAAGATATTCATGTGTTAGAATTGGGCAGTCAAAAATCCAGACCTGTCAAAATCCATTTGAAATCCATCCTTCTGAAAATCCAAACTAGAACTTCCTTGAATTATCTGTGTGACTCACTGAGGTCGAATACTATCAGTCTGAAGCGAAATGAGTCTGTGGAAATAGATAGTTAATGTGGATCTGAATTTGAGGGAAATATTGAAACTATTTGACTATTAAGTGGGCTTTTATTTTGAAATTCCTCATCAGAAACTCCAGCTGTTGTGTTTTGTTTTTTTTTACGTTGGACTTATTATACACACAGATGAAATGTCATGGCCCCCATCTTCTAAGGCTTCAGTGTGATCAGAATTGGGATGGTAATGTGAATTCAGTAAATAATCACTGAATTAATTCCTTAAATGCTCAATTAAGTTATTAAGTAATCGTTTAAATAATTCATCAATCAATTAACAGACTGGCTGATTGATTGAATTTGTGTGAAATAGCAAACTGCCTTCATAAGTCTTTGCTTTTATTTTGAAGTCTGACCTGGCACTGCATTACCGTAACATCGTCTATCCACCTTATTCCTGACTTTGTGAGTTTACCCATGGTTCATAGCGGCAGTCGGTTATGCTCTTCCGGTTGAGCTGGCTGACCTCTGTGTTTACGCTAACGTAGCCGTCATGCTCGCTCTAAAAAACGTCTTTTAACACAAAGAGAGCGACAGAATGGATAAAAATCGGAGGTGGATACACAGTATGGATGTCTTAATAAGTCGTGAGGACAGTTCTCACAGTGCCTCACCGTCAGTTCTCACGGAGTGGGCAGATGACATGAAGCATTAGCCCGACGTTAGCTGACGTTACATCGATCGTTAACTATCTTATATTTTCTGAAGGTGTTGACGGCGGAGAATTATGCAGTTACAAAAGCACAGAAGCATACAACTACCTGCACAGTAACACAATCGGGAAAGTACTGTTGAAAAGATACAGCAAGTTTATACATCTAAAGGCAGCAGTAACGTTAGCGCGCAGCCATAGCGTCAATCAAGCTAACGTTAAACACACAACGTGGATAATGCTAAAGGAAAGAGGAGTCGTGGAGACAGGCGGCTGCTGGGACATTGTCGGATTAGAGAAGTCATGCAATCATGCAGCAGCTATTCTGTGGAATATATTTATAAACACAAATATTTCTATCAGTCTGAAAGCTGCGAGCCACGCTAGCCTACGTTCTCCCTTCCGCCGCATGACGTTCAGGGCACAGGGCACGGACATGTTTGTCTAAGTTGCTGATGTACTACACGAGACGTTTCTGAAAAAAAATTACATTTTCATGAATTGCTGTGGCAACCAACAACGGCACATGTTGTACCTGAGCTGATTTTAAAAACAATTCAGCCTTTATGACATAACGCTAGTTGTTTAGGGCTAGCTTGGCAGCAATGGTCAGTCATGCAGTTGCAAGGCAACCGGAAACAGAGAACCGCGGGCGGAAGTAGTTATCTGTCATGGCAGCCCCCATAGGCTTCTGAGGAAACAGGTGGATATACAGGCACTGCAAATTAACTGGCGGCTAGGTTGACCAGGGATTTCGGAGTGGAGGGTGGCTTGACCGCAGTACTCTGTCAGCGGTGTTCGGTAGTTGACCGTTTTGCCATTGCTAAACAACCACTCTCTCTCAAGCTCTCTGGAGTTGAAAATGTATGAAAGTCATTTGCCTTTGCATGTATACATCTTCTAGGTCCCTCCTCCTTCCTGCCTGCAGCGCTGCATGCCCGCCTTCAAAGCCCCTCCCCACAGAGGAGCCTGCTTGTAACCACGGTAACACAGGACGCAGGATTGCATTGAATGCTCAATTTGTTGCTTTGGAAACAAATAAGCCTTGATTTTTGATCAATTAAATTAAAGTACAATGACGAGTGCCTCATGGCGAGTCACTGTAGATATCCTGAGCAACAAACAATATTCCTAACATCGTGATAGACGGAGGTACCTGTTCCAGTAATGTGGGAAACTAGATGTGGACCCAAACGCAGACACACACACACGGGAGGCAGGATTGGAGGAAAACAAAAGCGAGCTTTTATTTTAACAAGCTGAAAATTACAAAAACCAGGACACTAGAAAAAAACAAAAATAGTTGAGGACAAAAAAGTAGCATCTAAAAACTAAACAAAGTGCAAAGAAAAAGACAAAGGCCAAATCACAACAGAACATAAAAATCAAAAGTCAAAACATACCAATAGGGGAGAGACACAGGAGGAGAGACTGGAGGAAACACTACAGAACATCACCAAGAGACGAGCAGCCCAGGAGTGCAGGGAGAACAAACACTACATACAGACACACTAACGAGGGGATCAGGAACAGGTGAGCTGAGTGAGGGAGAAGGACAGGTGAGGTAACGAAGGGAAAAACACAGAGCGAGAGAAACACAGTTGAAACTGAAAAAAAGGAGACACATAAGGGCATAATATCAACATCTAAACACAAGATGTAAATCATGACCGTACCAGGTAATCATTACTCGGTGCAACACCGTGCTGCCTTTCTGAAGCATGACGAACATTATTTCTCCAAACTAATTCAACCACTTCAGAGCGTACCGAACACAAACTAACGTTATAACCGCGCAGTCACTTGAAAGACACTTCTGCTAACCAGTATCCATAAAGACAACGCTAAACACAGGAGTTAGCATACAGGCTAGATTTACCACCCTGCCTCCACTGTCGCCTTGTGGTTAAAAAATAGAATGAAGCATATATCAAGCAGTGGTCCTTACTTGTCCAGCAGAAAAGCAGCCAACTATGTGTCACTCTCTTGAGTCCTTAAAAATCTCACAGCTCCCTCCACCTCTGAAATGACGCTCCGATATTTATCCTAGAATTCCTTCTGGCGCGGTCCAATTCTTTCTTTTTCCACTGCTTGTCATTGTATTTCTTCTCTTTGATGTGGGCAACGGCGGGGCATTTTCTGCTGTTGCCTCTCCGCCGTTATTCGCAGTCTGAGCTTGAGCACGAGCCTGTCAGACCAGGTGAGAGAAGGTGCTGCGCGGGGGAGGGGCACTGCTGAGTGCACACTGTACAAGTGAGGGGCAGTCAGACTTTCTTTATATAGCACTTTTCATACAAATAAAAATGTAGCACAAGGTGCTTTACACAATAAAAGCAACACACACACACACACACACACACTTTCTCTTACGCATAACACTTGCACACATTTTTGAAATATGCAACTGAAGTGCTTTCTCAAGCTCAGCAATTTGCAGTGAGAACAAACATTCTTCCAGTCACATGACATGTACAGGTTGTTATCTCCACATCATACACTACAGCATGACATATGATTGAGGGGTGATCTCTAGCACCACATAGTGGACACAGGCAGTGTTGGTTCGCCCCATCACACAATATTCAATAAAAGCCCAGGTGCCAAGACGTCTATGTGCCCGCTGTGTCTGCCCTCCGACGTTCATCGCTGCTTGCAGCTTTCATTTTGTTTGCATTTTTGTCTCCGTGTTTGTGTTAGTCTCTTATCTGTCTGATCCCTTTTGTAACTCTAACATAAATCACAAGAGCACACTAACTCAACACTGACTGACACTTTGAAAGTGGACTGTTTGATTCACAGCCATCAGTCGATCTCTTGCTCTGAGGAATGCTGTTGGCTGCTCTCAGTCAGGATTCACTGCCAGCTCTTAAGCGTGAGCTGGCAGCTGTGTGTATACTTTACAACTTCTGTCTGTGTTGAAACATTTACAGACAATCACACAGTGTGTATCACAGCTGTGGTGGATGGATTTAACTCCAGTCTGATTTGTTCTTCTGTCAAACTTTACGCCACAAATATGGGGACTGAAAAGTGACTGAACGTCAGCCTGAGAAGATGGAGAGTTTTCCATCCCTGACTCGTAGCAGAACAGCTGTATTCAGTTTGACCAGTTTGTGTTACTGCAGCTCCGTCTCCACAAACACACCACCACAGCCCTTTACATCCCCATGAGGAGAAACGTGCTTGAACAGGAGCAAGCCAAATTCAAAAAAACTGAAAACTGATGCAACGAGTAAACGCTACATTACACAGTGAAATTAAATAAAATAATGATGAAATGATTCTCTCAGTAAAACTCCTAAAATAAACACTGTTGTTCAAATGTACAGTTCTACCACACTGTCAATATAAATATGTTTTTAAGATAAATA
>CAEMYA010001013.1:116963-147331 GCA_903131615.1 Diplodus sargus | reverse complement strand
GTATTGAGTGCATAACTGAACATAATTATTTGAAGGTTGACTTTTTTTGTATTAAAAACACTTTTCTTTTATTGGTCGGATGAAATATGCTAATTTTTTGAGATAGGGATTTTTGGTTTTTCTTGATTTTTTTGCCAAAATCATCAATATTAAAACAATAAAAGGCTTGAACTACTTCAGTTGTGTGTAATGAATCTAAAATATATGAAAGTCTAATGTTTATCAGTACATTACAGAAAATAATGAACTTTATCACAATATGCTAATTTTTTTAGAAGGACCTGTATATATATGATTGGTTGGTGTGGTGCCTTTATCCACCAATAATTTTTTCTGCTTGCAAACACTTCCTGCTTGTGGACACTTTCATGAGAGAAGCCCGTTTTGACTGTTTCTTCCTGCACAACAAACATGACGGCAATGTTCGCGAACAAGTGTGGCGGCCTTCAAACTGGTATACAGTTTAAAGGCCACACCAACACATACGTCGAAACCGAGACTCATGGAGGCTGTGTCTTGCTGCTACGTCATCTTAAATTGGTTACGTGATTTGGACGCACCGGTGCGTCCGTCGACTCAGGAGGTGGGGCGTGGGGGTGGGCTCTGCAGTGATTGGCTCTGGTGCGCACGTGGCTATGGTTGACAGTGCTAGCAGAATTGGTAAATCATTTATGAAATCATTTATTAACGGTATCATTGTAGTCCAAACAAATCCAACGTTGCACACCCTTAAACCACGCAGCAGCCATGTTGAAAATCTCAGGTCAGTCTGATCCTGATCTGCAGAGATATTTGAGGTACACACACACACACACACACACACACACACACACACACACACACACACACACACACACACACACACTAGTTCATCATTACATCCCAGAATTCTGAGAAAATCGAATTAAATGTTTGTGTGTTTCAGTGTTGCAGTGATGACTCAGACCGTCCAGACCAATGGGGTTCAACCCCTCAGTAAGACCTGGGAACTGAGTCTGTATGAGCTTCAGCGAACACCACAGGTATCGATTCATAACGTCAGTCATCAGTTCATCACAGAAGTTTCTTCAAAATCATTCTGTCTGTGACTAATCAATCACACATCACTTGCAGTGGGTTTGAGATTTGTAGGAACTAACATACCCAATAAGACCCATAAGGTGTAGCTGTATCACTTATTTACAAGTCCACAGATAGATGTATCTGTGTGTTTACTCACCTCATCTTGATCTGTTTCATATGAGCACAGGAGGCTATCACAGATGGACTGGAGATAGCAGTGTCACCCAGGTCCTTGCACAGCGAACTTATGTGTCCTATCTGTTTGGACATGTTGAAGAACACAATGACAACCAAAGAATGTCTGCATCGCTTCTGCGCTGACTGTATCATCACAGCTTTGAGATCTGGGTGAGTTTTACCATTCAGTGGAAACTAAAAGAGCAATGTCTGCCCCTTTAATACTCTACAGGTCTTTGATGATCTCAGCTCAACTAATCCAGTGAAGTGAATGTCAAAGAAAATGAGTAATGGTGACCTTTGAGGGAAGGCAGAGTTTCAGGTGTGGTCGCACCAATCAGAAAAGAGAATTCTTGTGACCATCTTATATAATATAATTTTTTTTTATCATTATCAATATTTTGTCACAGCAGCAAGAAAGAAAGAAAAGAAAAACACTCTGTACATAACATAAATAGAAATCCAGATATATGCAATGTATATACTAGGGCTGTAGCGATACACTAATCTCACGATACGATACGATACACGATATTCAGCTCACGATACGATATATATCACGATATTCAGCCAACGATACGATTCGATACGATTCGATACACTTACATCATTTTCTGAAAGGTTTTAAAAGGAACAGTATGATTTTGGTGACGACTTGTGAGTGAATACGACAATACAACCATTGAATTAATTGAACTCAAAACTGAAAGCATCAATTACACAATATATGGCTCTGACTGATCGATATAAATAAAGATGAAAAAACAAGTACCTGTATATGTACATCAGATGATATTGATCAGAGGACAAATTGAGTCAAAACTATTTCATTCAAAACAGCCTCTCCATTTGATTAATTCCCATAAAATTTCCGGGCAGTAATATTCTCTTTGTCCAGCCCGTTGTTCTTGCCATCTCTCTTAACTTTGAAGCCAACATCAACTTTAGATTGCGAAGGCGTTGTTAACTTGCCATCCATTTTGCAAAGACCTCAGCCACTCTCTCTACTACAGAAATACACCCGCCGCACAGCAGAGTCGCTCTTCAGCGATATATCGGTATTTGGAGTTGAAAAATCGATATTGTATTTGGCGGCAAAGTATCGCGATATATTGCCGTATCGATATTTTTGCCCACCCCTAGTATATACACAGTGCAATCTATACTATAAACAATAATAATCAACTGTACAACTGTACAAGAAATAAACACTTTCTATGAATGTGCAATAACAGAACCAAAATACTTATGAATGTGCAATAACAGAACCAACATACTTGTGAATGTGCAATAACAGAACCAAAATGTACATATGAGTGTGCAATAATAGAACCACAGGTACTATAAATAGACTTAAAAGAACCTAGAATGTGCAGATATAAGCATGTTATAAACTGAGTGAAAACAGTAGAGAGATCAGAGCTCTCTCTGTCAGGCAGAGGTGAGAGAGTTATTGTATGAAGTGATGGTTTTTGGCAGTATCTGTATCTGTTGTTACGACAGCGAAGCTGAAGCAGCCTTTTGGAGAAGGTGCTCCACTATCTGACCAGTGTGAGGTGGAGAGGATTATCCATGATGGATAACAGTTTTTTCAGTGTCCTCCTCTCCACCACAGCCTCCAAAGTGTCCTGTTTACAGCCAATCACAGAGCTAGCCTTCTTAATGGGTTTATTGAGTCTATTGGTGTCGCCAGCTGCGATACTGCTTCCCCGACAAACCACAGCAAAGAAAAGTACACTGGCCACCACAGACTGATAAAAAATCTCAAACGTCTTGCTGCACACGTTGAAGGATCTCAGCTTCCTCAGGAAGTATAGTCTGCTCATCCCCTTCTTGTAAACAGCTTCAGTGTTAGATCTCCAGTCCAGTCTGTGGTTGATGGTAACACCTAGGTACTTGTAATCCTCCACCGCCTCCACATCCTTTCCCAGAATGTGCAGAGGTTGGGAAGCCGTCCTCCTCTTCTTCCTAAAATCAATCACATATCTCTGGTCTTGCTGATGTTCAGCCGCAGGTGATTCTGTCCAGTCCACTCTACAAAGTTGTCCACCAGCGCCCTGTACTCCCCTGCGATTGTTCAAAAACTACAGTCCTCTGGCCGCAACAACCAATCACAGTAGTTTTCTGTAATGATGGAACCAGTGTAATGCGAGAGGTTGCAGGTCAATGGACTGTGGAGAAGTTAGTTTTAGGTTGGATATTCGGCGGATATTCACTAGAGATGCACCGATCAGGATTTTTGGGGCCGATCACCGATCACCGAAAGCAGTATCTGCCTATCCCGATTTGGCCGATCACCGATCACAGCGTCAAATCCATAAATTCTTCTATATTGTTGTCTTGTGTAACTTTCATATAGTTAATTAATGATTCTTCTTACACAACATTGACATTGTATTATTAAGTATAAAAATTAGGAGATGAGAAAGTATCATGAATTGACCACCGTTTTATTGCATGCTGAGGCAATGTGCAATATTTCACACTCTAGAGACTCTCTTAGAGAGAACTTGGACTAACATAGAGTAACTGTAGCTTACTAGTGGGAATGCATGCAGTCAGGGTGGGAATTTCGTCATTTTAGGGGCAAGTCCATTTGGCATTGACTTTTTTTTTTCAGCGGCACCAAGGCCACATGACAGGGCACAAAGGCCACTAAAATGTGTTGATTTACCTTTCAGACTGATACCATAACATCCTAATTTATAACAAGACATGGATTATGTATTAAAACATTTTTTAATACCAAAATCAAGTTAAAGTTACATTAGAAAGTCATTTTTGTTAAGTAGGGTTAGGGAGAGGTGAGTTTTGTGACACCACTGAATATTAGTGTTATTGAATATTTCTCCCAATAGAAATTCCCCAAAATTATGGCAAAGCACATTTTTTCCAAACAAAAAAATTGTAGAATAACCAGCAGGAGACCACTGATGTGTGGAGTGATTTTGGTGACACTACACTCTGAATAATAGCGAAGTTATTGAATTTTTTGTAGTTTCTCTTTTCTGTGTTGCACTTTGTTGACGGTCCCTGCGCCCTCGTCTCACAGACGGCCGACCATAGAGACCAGAGTTAATGTCCAGACGCTCGTTTTGATGAAAATACAGTTGTAGCTCGTTGTCTTCCTTACTACGGTAGGAAAGAGCCGTTTTTTTTGTTTTAACAAGGTTTCACTTATGAGTTATTGATCCGGGAAGTTTGAATCTGTGAATATATTTCCAACTTTACTGAACTGAATCCCACATAAGTCAGTTACGTATCATGTCAAAGTTTCGTTCTTCTGTTTTGAAACGCTGCTGCTATGTGAGAGGCTTTCACGTGAGATCATCATGATGATGACACTCCACCTGCATGAACCGCGGACTCACTGAAGTTACCGTGAGTGACTAATGTGCACTTGGGTGGCTGTAATTAGAGGCAAGCCCACTACGCTGACCGGGCCAGGGGCACAGAGGCCACTGTAGCCTACGATTAGTTTTTTTTTTCCTGCTGCATCAAGGCCAAAGTGCGGGGCTGGCCGCCGTGAAATTCCCACCCTGCATGCAGTCAATGTACTGTCTCTATATTAAAACGTCATCTGATCGGCCTGATTTGATCTATTTTGAGAACTCCGATCAAAACCGATAGGGGCATTATCGGCCGATTGCGATCGGTGCATCTCTAATATTCACGCAAGTCCCAGCCACGACATTACTGAGGTTCACCGAATCACTGGAAACTGATCTAGGGACCTACGCCGACAAGACCAAGTTGTTATGGATGCTTCTTGCATCACAAGCTGACAGAGGAGCAGGCAGGGGCGGTATGACCGAGTTCTGCGCCGACAAGACCCAGTTGCTATGGACGCTCCTAGCATCACAAGCCGACAGAGGAGCAAGCGGAGGCGTTGTTGCTGAGGACGGAGGCGCGGCTGTCCAGCGGGGCTTACAGCTGGGCTGGAGGCGAATCTGCGGAGAACACGGCTTCCCTCCATCCTACTCTCCAACGTCCGAAATGTACAAGCTGTTGTTTTTTTTTTTTTATCCTGCACTATCCTGAGCCATTGAAACACTGTGCACTATGCACTTTAACAACTTACATCCTTTGTGTTCAGTACACATCAGATACAAAATGAAATGAAATCAAACACTGTAAATCATTTTGTTTGTGCTGTCTATTTAAGTGTGAAGTGTTCGATAAATTGATAAATCAATATTTTTTGTGCTCCCACATATGTCTTTGAGATGTCACATATGTCTCCAAATAGTGCCCTCATGCACAGTACACATTGAAAGCACCATAGAACCCTTGAGTTGTTCTTCTTGTCTACTCTGTCTACAAAAGGATTTTTTCCATACACATGTGCTGGCTCGGCACATCAGTCAAGCGTGGCAGGGATTTCCTTTTATATGACAACAGGGCCACCTGCTTGAAAGTGCATCTTCAATTAATGACACTCTTATCTTGTGGTTGAATGAGCATCTGTAAAAGCGCTTCCTCTTGCAGCACCATTAATAACCCCTAGCAGAGCTCCGCTTATTCAGTCAGAGATATTTAATTTCCTTTAAATTCACAATAAAAAAACTCCCATTATATTTAGTTATATAAAAGCTTTTATTATGATAAAGCAAAACCAGGAAATGTTGGATTTTCATCCGCAGTAACTTAACATAGCTCCGGAAACGGCTGAAAGCAGACACAATGAAACAGTAAAAAACAGCAGATATCAGAATAACCTAATACTGCAGTTATACGTGGAAAAGTGTTTGTCCTCCCGCCTGTCCTACCAACTCATCGACACATTTCTGCCTGAAAAACAGCTTCTGTCACTGGCAACAAACTTTAACTCACCAAGTGTTTGTGCTGGAAAAAAAAAATCACCGAGACAGTCAGCCCTTCCGACCGAGACTTCAGTGAACTTTCCCCCAGAAAACAGCCTCCCTCCCATGAGTGTGAGAGTCAGATAGTGTCCAGTTTACTAATGGCGATGATGTCATTTTGTAATTTTATAGCGAAAAACTTAACTTTATAATTTTCCAGGATGTTTGGTGGGTCAAGATTTCAATCACAACACATTATAACAGCAACCATATGATTACAAACAGTCAGCAGGTACAAGCTACAGGAGGGCTCTGACGTCAAAAAACACATCATCACGATGTATACCGCCACGCTTCTTTTTGTGCCGCAGCACCTGCTTGCTATGTGAAATACACATTGGTTCGTCTTTACAGAGGAACAAACAATGGCAGAGTATTGGCGAACCACCACTGCAGCGATAATGAGGCAACTCTGTGTGAAAAGGTTTACTGTTTGACATTTAAAACATAAGGTAATATGCACGCTTACTCATTAGTGTACAGCTCTCTTATTCCTGCAAGGACCGACACTTTTTCTAATGTGTCTTTGACTCTAAAAGAGTTTAAACTGAAATAAGTAAGAAAAGTGTTGATCAAGTCTGTGATGTCCTTGCAAACTGTTCTAACGTACTCACATGTAGCTTTATCAAATAGTATGTCAGAGGTTGACTTTTGGTGTATTGTTTGATTTAAACAAATCTACAGAAAAAATTATGCATTTAAAATGTTTTCATCAGTAATGGGATTTCTCATTGTTGCTTTGGCATGATTATTTCAACTGATGATGGTGAAAATGTCTTTGCAGTAATAAAGAATGTCCTACCTGTCGTAAGAAGCTGGTGTCCAAGAGGTCCCTGCGCCCTGACCCTAATTTTGATGCTCTGATCAGTGAGTAACCACTGGGGGTTTAAAGAGGCTTAACCACTAAACAGAAACTTTGGACAAACTGAGAATTGTCCCAATTTTGTGAGTGAAAATGCTGTGAAAGATCCTAGAATTCTATTTCTGTGTATTTATCCTATTTCAGGCAAAATTTATCCCAGTCGTGACGAGTATGAAGCCCACCAGGAGAGAGTGTTGGCCCGCATCAGCAAACACAACAACCAACAAGCCCTGTCCCACAGCATAGAGGAGGGGCTTAAGATCCAGGCTATGACCAGGTAAACACAGCAGTCTCACACACAGATCATGCAAATTCACTTCAATTAGTCTACTGTAAGAAGCTGAATTTGTTTCTGTCAGACTGCAGCGTGGTAAGAGACACACAGTGGAGAACGGTAGCGGAGCGGAGGACAATGGAGACTCTTCCCACTGTAGCAACGCTTCTGTCCACAGCAACCAGGTATGTTCTGATGTTTAACACAGTATACATGTACAGTGGAGAGCCCCAGTGAACATACTTCTTTTCTGCATTAATTTCAAATGTAATACTATTTATTTCATTACAGATGATAATATCAGTTTAACAGTTAAAGTAAAAGTTAATTCTTAATCTTAATATCTCAGTATTCATGATTTCTTGTGATGTTACAGACTGCTGGGACTTCTCAGCCTTCAAGTGTCCCCATTAATGTTGAATGGAGTTGAGGTCAGGTGACTGTGGAGGACAGTCAGGACTCGGTCTTCAGTAGTTGTGTCAAAGCTTTGAGGTGTTTGGGCTCATTATCCTGCTGCAGTATGAATCCTTTTCCACTGAGATCAAACCAGAGGGTGAAGCATGTCTCTGAAGAAAGAGTGGTGCTTCTGCTCGGTCAGGGTGGAGTCAGTTCTGTGCAGGAGTCTGAAAACAGCCCCAGACGTGAATCTTCCAGCTCCATGTTTCAGTGTGGCTTCAAACACTGTGGTATTAGTCTCTCTGCTGTTTGTCTCCTTACGTTACTGACACTAATCTATCACCGGCATTCATCAGTAAACAGACTTTTTTCATCATCGACTGTGAAATTCTGGTGTTTCTTCGCCCACCTCAAGTGTTTTTCCTTGTTTCCTCCTAAGAAGTGGTTTAGAAACTGCTGCTCGCCTCTGAGACACTACAAGACAGCTTCTTCTGACAGGACCACTGCTAATTGGACTCTTGTGTTGTTTCTAAAGTCAATTCTGTATCTGTGATGAGGTTTCTTTTCGATCTATCAGTGAACTAAGCCTGATGTATTGATCTTTTCATGCTGTGCTCGCTATGGCTGTGTCAGATCATGCTTATCATTACTATACTTTAGTGTAGCTATGAATTAATGCTGAGACAAACCCTCTTTGGTTAGAATGACAATTTGACATCTGACCCATTCACTCACTTTCTGAATTCTCAAAGATGTGTGATCATTCACAGGTTTATGTGACACTGAGAGATTTTCAGTATGGTCTCAAACTTTTGGACGCCACCTGTTTGTGTCTTCCCTTCCAGTTACTGACTTTGAATTTAAAGGTACACAAGTATGTATTTCAGTTATCAAATACATGCAACAAGCAAAGGTGCCAAACCCTCCAAACACTGCTGGAAATCGGCTGCAATATTGTGATCAGTGATTTTTTTGTTTTTGTTTCACTGGGTGTAATGGTTTAATTGTGGAGCCCAATTAGTGTAGCACTAGACTAGTGTAAAGGTGAGTAATTGTGAAAAAGGAACTGCTTGTGAATGAGAGCGATGCATTGTAATAATAATAGTATTGATAGCTTGGATTTATATAGCGCCTTACCCTAGACTCGAGGACACTTTACACAGTATATATAATCACCGGAACAGTTAGAAAACTACAGGATGTGAGTAAAGAATAGTTGAATGAATGAATGAATAGTTTTATTTCGGTGACAATATAAAATACTTAAATTATGTGCAATCAACTGGCAAATATTACCATACAGTCTTCCACTCAACATTTTCTCACAACAAAACATTTTAAACAAACTCTGTAACCGAAAAAGGAATAGGCTGAAGCCAAGGCTTATTTTTGCCTATCCTTTTGCCTTTAATTCTGGATCTTAAAAAGCACACTTCTCTACTTCTCTTCTAGTTGTGTTCTGTCATCATACTAATTCTGTGTGCTTGAACCTTTTCCTACAGGAGGCAGGTCCAAGCATTAAGCGTACCAAGACGAGTGATGACAGCGGTTTGGACATGGATAACGCTGCTGAGAATGGAGGTGGGGACTCTGTAATCGATGGCGGTGCCAGTGAAATAGAACTTGTGTTCAGGCCACATCCCACCCTGATGGAGAAGGATGATGGCAACAACAGGTAGTGACACACTAGCACAGCTCACATTAAGCTTAATAGGTTTGGTTGTAGGGAAACCGAGGCACAAAGGACATTTGAAAATCAAACAACTAGGAAATCTGCCTTCTCTTTTGTATCTATAGATATCATTTAGATATAGTCTTGAGCACTTCAACACAACCATGTACTCATCGTGTGTGTGTGTGTGTGTGTGCGTGCGTGTGTGCGTGTGTGTGTGTGTGTGTGTAGTGTGGAGTTTGTCCCTCGCTACATTAAGACATCTGGTAATGCTACAGTGGATCACCTGTCTAAATACCTGGCAGTCAGACTGGCTCTAGAGGAGCTGAGAAGAAACGCAGAGGCCAGTCCTGTTAATGTGGAGGCAGCATCAGAGAAACAGTACACTATCTACATACCTACTGCTGGAAACCAGTTCACTGTAAGTACACGCGCACACATACACACACACACACACACTAATCAGTTGAGTTTTCATCTATGTACCATACATAGCATGCATTCAAAGCTTCCTGATGTGATAAGTGGAATTTGTTTTTCCAGATATATTCGTACATGTCACAGGTGTAAATAATATGATGGATGATGATGATGATGATTATAGTTCCATGTACCAAAAGGATCTTTTTTCCTCCGTCTTCCTTGGCATCGTTTCAAGAATATTTGCGTCCAAACGGATCCACTGAAAACGACTCAAAACGCTGTAGTTCATATTCCGGGCCTATAGGTGGCGAAATTCACCAAAAACGGAGAAGAGACGGGGCATGTGCATAAAGCTTGCGCGCTGTATACAAACAGACAGTTTGTATACAAACAGACAGTTTGTATACAGCGGAGAAACCGAACACAGCAAGAAGTAGGGGTGTTCCAACAAGGGTACCTAACGATTCGATTCGATTACGATTATGGGAGCTTTGATTCTTCGATTGTCGATTCGATTCGATTATTGGTGCCACGATTCTTCGATTATTGCTATTTTTAATGCTTTTTTCCATACAAGATTGTTTTTGTCTTCATCTGTGGCTACATTTGTAAATAAATAGCCTATCAATTAACTCAAAAAGCTGCCATAGGGAACAAAAGTCCATTCTTCAAAATTCAATCATTCAACTTATTCAGTCTGGAATATCGATAGGATAACTTAACAAAAAAGCTGCCATATTCCAAGAGAACAAATTGCATTCTTCTGAACAAAAGTGCATAATTCAACTGAACTCATGGGCTGTAGCCAAGTCATATTCTCAATTTGTGAAACATTTTACAGGGCACGTTACTTGACACGTGCTAAAAAATTAAGATAAGATTCACAACTTAACCCCACACCATGCCCTCTAATGCAGACATCAAGTTTAAATATTTGACCAACAGTGTTTTACAGGAGGATGATCTGAACAGCTGTTCTATTCACACTTAAAATGTTTTTTGTCTTTTCAATCTATGAAATCAAACTGTGCCTTTTTTTTTGCCTAGCTTTTATTCTTTCAAATAATAATAATTGTGCAGTCAAACTAACCCAAAACTTATTGATCATCATTATACAATTTCAGGGCGTTCCTGTAACCATGGTAACTCACGGTGCCAGAGGGGAGGGAGAGACGCTGAATGAAGCCGTTTACACAGATACACTGCAGACAAAGTCCAGACTATAGTTGTTATTTTCACGTGTGGCACACAACAGGACACTCTCCGTGTCAAACGAGTTCTTACGTGTTGACTAAACTCAGAAACTAATTGATAACGTAGCAGCGCGACGAGTCCTTGCTAGCTAAGCAACTAAACTTTAGCGCCGCTCTGTGTTGAGGTCCCGACCTGTGTGGGTCACTACACTGTCATTGGTCAGGCGCACACACGCTGTTAACGATACCATTGGCTGTAGAGTGTGACAATCTGTCAATAACGATCAGCGAACACTCATTCTCCTCCGATCTACATTGATCTCCATGTGAACTTATTCAATTTGGAGCTTCAGTACTGTGAGGTGAACACAACACAAACACAGTAGAGCAGAGTGGCACTCACACTCATAGGTGAGAGAGTTTGTAGCGCGGCTCCATGGTGCGCACCATTAACCGAAACTAGCGTTACTGCTCCATTTGTTGTGCTCCCACTCACTAAACAGTCTGGGTGGCGCGCGCGCTAAGGTTCCGGTTACGTGTTTTTTGTTCCGGTCTTGTGGCAAAGCATAGATGTTATTTAATCGATGCCAAATCGTCACGTGAGGCATCGCGATGCATCGCCACATCGATGAATTACACCCACCTCTAGCAAGAAGAAGACGAAAATGACTCGTGCAAGGAAACCAGAATCGTTTGTGTGGACCGACAATGAGGTCGAACTGCTGCTGCAACTCAAGGCGACTCCAAGGACTACAAGGCGAGTAACTTGCAAGAAACACGAACCACAAGCAGGAGTCCGCCGTTGTTGTTGTTATGAGACGCCGCGGGGTTCAGAGGTCGAAGGCTAGAGGTCGAGGGGTCGGGCGATGGCGTCATCGATGCAGAAAGTATGCAGAGTCACACGAAAACATGAGGGCTGCATTTTCGGATTTTTCCACCCTGAGACCCAGTTTTAAAAAAAGTGTGTTTTTAGGCACTGCGTTTACAGGATCCATGTGGACATGATGCAAAAGTGCGTTTACACTAAAGAGCGTTTCCGTATGGACAGGGTCTTAGTTTCAGGGTCCTGCTGTTGCTCAGTGTGGCTCACAGTCATGCTGCACGACTTATGACTCTTGAATTGAACAGAGCCTTTGTTTGATTTGAGTGTCATATCTCATCCTTTGAGAAAGAACAACTTTATTAATGCACATGAATGGGATGGCAAAGCCATAACGAAGTAGACTGTAGACCGTGATGCTGTAAGAGAGGGAAACCCTCATGCATGTTTCAACTCTGTCCACAGGTCCTGAACGGTTCCTTTTCCCTGGAGCTGGTCAGCGAAAAGTACTGGAAGGTGAACAAACCCATGGAGCTGTACTTTGCTCCTACAAAAGAACATAAGTAGTGACACATAAACACACACACACACACACACACACACACACACACACACACACACACACACACACAAGTAGGAAGGAAGCACACGGACTTGGCTACACCTGCACACACAGAAACGAGAAGAGGAATTTGTGTGTCTGAAGGAGAAGAGAGGGGTTGGTGATCATCTCCACAAAAGGACTCTTGAAAAAAAAAAAAAAAAAAAAACTTGTTTTATATTCTCTGTATCTTCTGTGTCTCTTACTATATTTCTCTCTGTAGAAGGTAGCAGATCAGTACAGCAGCCAGCAGGGAAATCAGAGAGATAATGGACTCTCTCCAATTCCTAAAACCAGGGTCCATGTACAGTCTGAACTGGCATTGTGCTGTTTTCAAAGTACAAAAAGTGCATTGTATGAGCTTCGTCATCAGCAAAGGCTCCTGTACACTATGAGATTTTGGTCTGTACCTGACAAAAGCTAACTGTGAAAGAGATATGGGGAAATCTTGGACTGTCTGTCGCAGACGATCTGAGACACGTCCACCAGCCGAGGACTCAGATCTTTTGAGACGGACAGCACATATGTCAACATCTGAACTGTCAAAATGGGGCTGCTGCTCAGAATATGTCCATAGATGTTTACACGTAGACGTCACATGGGCATATGCTTTTCATCTGTACATGCCCATGTAAGATCAATCTGACGTGTATAGAGGCAAAGAGAGACCATAATTATAGGGTTAGGGTTAGTGAAATGTAATCGCTGTTGAATACTTCACATTGAATACTGAAATATTCTTCTTCCAGAACTGACTTTGGTTTTAAACATTTGGCCCCTGAGTTTTCTGTTGGAATGTGTAAACCCTAAACATTTTTAGGAATACAATTACTTGACTTTTAGGATTTGGGCCAGTCTGAAAAACTGGTTTGAGTTCAGCCTTTATATATGGAAAGAAGTCAGAATTCAGACTTCTATCTGAGAACTCTGACACTGTGACTGCTCCTGACTGCATGTTGGATACAAGATCAGCCTGATTTCATATTTTTCTATTGGAGAATAACTGGCCACATGCGACGCAGCGATGTGCAGCGCAACATACAATATGATGTACTGTTTTAGTCTCACATTGAATGTCACATCCAGTACAGAAACATTGACATATCAAAGGCAAAAATGCAAGTGTAAAATGTAAAAATCTTAAGGTCATCCATCTTTTACATGTTATGACATGAAATGTTATGACATAAAATGGTCCAAGTGAGCAGAAAGTCAGAATTTTGACTTTGAAAACTTGATTTGCATTCTGACTTTAGTGTCCCTAATTGCCTTCTTTTGGAGTCATAGTCTTTGTAAGAGGGAAATTCAAACCACATTCATTCAGACAGTGAAGATTTCATTGTCCAAATTTAAAGAGACAAGTAATGAGGTTTCAGTTAGATGCAGATATTATTTATACCCATCTGGCACAGTGTAGTGTAAGGGGGCCTTTGAGAAGGCAGCTTTTCAATGCTGTGTTGAATACTACGCAGTTAAATGTGTGTTCACATTGAGGAACCTGACCGTTTTGTCAGGCAGTGTAAGCATGTCTGGTTGGATAGTGATATGAAGCTAAAAGGTAGAAGCAGCAAATAGTTTTTGTTTTGTTTTCTTTTCAGTAATGTTACAAGTGTACTGTCATTTTAAAAAGAAAAAAAAGAATGTTGACATCTTTGTAGTCTTTTAAATAAAGCTAGAGAATGGTTTAGTTTGGAAGGCTGCAATCTGTTTTAAACTGAATCACTGTAACTTGGAACAAAGGAGCGCACAAAATCAATGGAACTCAGGTCCCTTTTTGACCTCCATGCTACCAGTGTTAACTGATGGTGCCTGCTGCACCTAGGGCTCATCTGGCTTCAGATGATCAGGGTGTAGTGGACAGCAGAACAACTAGTCTCAGATTCACTGGGGAACCCTGAATTGTGATAACCTTGTAGCTGTTGTCTTGATCTGTTGCCTGTAGGAACAAACTGTCCTCATATCTGTGGCTGCTCTCTATGGCTCATCCTTTTATAAATGTCTTTTGTAACATGGAGAGGCAGGAATTTGTGTGACTGGAGGTGGAAGGGTTTTTTTGCAGCACCATATACAGTCAGACCATTAAAAGTTTTCACCATCTCCACAAACCTAGTTCTTTCGCTGTTGACTCACCAGTGGAAGGTGATCATGTATCACTGGAACTTTTGCTCGCCATCACGTCTCTGATGTAAAGAATGACACCCAAACTGAGTTCATCTACAGCTCAGACATGACCTCATAGAACACATTAGGTACATATGGTTTTGTTTTGTTCCTTCAGAATAGACACGTTGGTACAGTGTTAAATGGTGTGTTTCGGTTTCTTTGTAGCTAAGTGAGGGGTCTCAAAATTAGAAAATTAGAAGATTAGAAACACCAGAACATTTCATACAATTCATGTGTGTAAGAGCAAGAGGAGTGAATGTGAGGTAAACATGTTTGTACCATGGACGTCCTGTTATTTTACCACCTTTTTTAATGTATGCCACATCTGATCTGTACAGAAGACCATTAAGGCTACTGTGAAAAAGAATCTGAATTTTTCTCACTAAAAAATAAGCTCAGAATATGGAGGAGGGAAAGTCCAAATTCAAGGAAAGTCAGCACTGAAAAACGAAATTTCACAGTGGCCCTAATCCTCGTCTGCAGATTTGTTTCATTACCGTCTGGACGAGTTAGAACACCAACGCATCCATGTGTTTCAAACACACACAGCAGGTCCGCCACATAGTCTGCCATGTAGCATCGCGTTTCTACAGCAGCCCAGAACAGACAAAGCAAACACTGCTCTTGACGGGACCCCAGCATGCACCGTAAGGCAGGGTGAGAGGAAGAGTGTTCAGTTGATTGCAATCAGCGAACCTCACCAATACATGCTACTAAATCCAGCACACTGTTTCTTAAAGGTTGTCAGATGTGGTCTGTAGGTGCTGCCATGGCAGCTGCTACTGACCATTAATCATAGGGATTTTAAAGTCAAACCTATATGGTGACACCCAGGCCTGGTTTTCACTGCTTTTATAAAATTCTGATATATTAAGTTCAGAAGCAGAATCTATTATTTTATGAAAGGCAGGAAACATTTTCCTGTCTTGCTATTCACAGGTCACATATTTAGCAGTGCAGTTCTAAAGTAACTAATTTATTTGAGCCAACACCTGCAGGGTGTGAGGAGCAGTGTCAGCTGATGGTTACCGCAGGAAAAAGAAGGATCTCATTCCCACAATATTCAGTCGGTTGTCCTGACAATCAGCACATTCCAGGACGAACATTTTACTACAGTACACAAAAAGAATGCACCTGTTTTGCAATTCCATCGGACTCAATTCAGGACACGAGTCCATGTTTGTGAAAATGTTTCTAAACGTGCACTGCTCCTTATGGTCCAAATGATTGCTGATAAAATCTTCCATTAGCAGATGAAGTTTGGTCATTTGTCTCTCGTAAAATGGATAATTGGATCTTCAGTTATGATTGCTTATTGTCAAACTGTGATTTGAAAATGAACTGTCACACTGTAATACAGTTCTTGTTTTACTTGTTAATGTGCCAAGTCAATTAACCCTGTGAGAGGCCTAACTGAGAAAGTCTGACAAACTAAACTGCCCTGATAGGAGCCTGTCAGAGGTCAACTACTCGAGCCACAACTCCGTGAAGAGTCCCCCCTGTCTCATTTGGTGTCTGATTAGCTCTCTGTGTGTGTGAACTGTATATTGCATCTTTATGTTCAGACAATAAACCTGAATCTGTTTGGAGCACATGGTGCCGTTTTCTACTGTTGTTTGCCCTCTAAATCACAAACTATGGACTTACTTTTAATCACCTACTAGTAGAAAAAACATTTCAGTATTTCTTTCCATAGTAAACTGATTTTTTTAGTATGGGAAATGATAAAGTTGGATTCAGAACCATAAAGGGCAGTTTTCAGCAGGAAATTCAAGGAGCAATTTGTAAGATATCTTTTTTATTCATTTATTTATTTCACTTTAAAACATCCCCAAAAACAACCTGACCAGAATAGACAACAGAATGTGAAGATGAAACTTTGCTGAAGAGATAGTCCAGTAGTATAGCCCTGCCTAGTTTCAGCTGGAGATATCACTGTATGCCAGCACTGAGTTTGCTACATTTCCTCCTCTGCCTCCACGCTGTGTCTGTCAACTCACTTCTGATGGTCCGGTGGCAGTTATGCAGCCCTGTGTAGTTTTGAATCTACCTTTAAATTCTGGCCATTTCTTACAAATTACACCTTTAAACAACTTTGGTTGATTGACAGATCAAGTAATTGATTTACTGGTGATCTATACCAAGCAGAAGTATACAGTCCATTACACCCTGAAAACATCTGAGGTCACATAAATGAAAAATATCAGATCATGAAGCGTTTGTTTGTGTCACTGTTGTTGTAGATACTGGTCTACCAACCACACAGAATGATACATCACAACTAACTTGCTTGAAGCAGAATCTAGGCTGACTTTACCTTTCACTGAACTTATTTCCACAAATGTGCCTAGCGGCTGGCGTAGGCGTTATATTTCTGTATAGTCTGTGAAAAAATGTATACTGTACCCACTAAACATTAGACGTCTGACGGACGTGCAGATCATGTCTATATTGCGAAAATGACCTCGAAAAGACGTCGTTTGGACGTCTAATGTTTAGTGGGTAGGGTTAAACTCAATGTGAAAATGTTACATTTATTGCCCTAATAAGTCTGACTTTTCTGTAAAGAAACAACCAGTGGATAATCAGGTTTAACACTTTATTTTTGTTGTTCATTTCTGCAATAAAAAAAAAACAACACAAGCAGTTCAATGCCTTGCTACACAAAACAATGCGGTGTAAGTAGAAAAAATAGAAAATAAACATTGATGTTCACAAAGTTATAATCATATGGGGGAAAAAGAATTCCAATCACAGCATCCACAAGGCAAAAGGCAGGGAGACACTGTTCACACTGACACTATTCCCTCAACCTGGTTGACTCAGAGGAGAGAAGCGTAGTCGAGGGGCAGAGGGGTTACAGTGAGCCAGCAGAGGCATCAGAGCAGCTGTGAAGCAGTTTGAAGAGAGCATGGAGAGCTGCTTTCGAGACAATGTGCCCGAGTGAAGTGTCTGTAATGTGTCAGTTTTCTTTACATGGCAGCCAAACATAGACAGTTAGAGGTGCCAGCACTTCTCCATCTGACTGCCAGCACTTCTAAATCCCGGAGGTGTGACTAATAGTGAATGCAGAAAAAAGAGGAAAGAAGTGCATTAGGAAGACACTGAGCTTCAGTCAAAAAATAAACAGGAATCATGTGTAGAAAAAGAAGAGGCTTGTCCTGCACTGAGCTCTGGTGGTCGTGTTGGGGTTGTGTTTGCCAGATCATTGACTAATGTCTGTTAACAGATGGACTCGGTGGGTTTGGGACCATCAGACAGTCTGCCTGGCAAGCAGGACTCTAACTTTAGAGCCCACTCCTCCCACTACCAGAGCCTGTGGACACACACACATGCACACACGCACACACACATAATATATACTACGGGGTGTTGTTTTCTCCGTTAAGTCTATTCTAAGGACTGTATCATAGGCAACTAGACATGTTTCTGTTTGTTAAAGACGTTTCACCTCTCATCCAAGAGGCTTCTTCAGTTCTAACTAACTGGAGGGGAGCTGCAGGCCTTACCCACTTAGTCATCATATCCACGTTACTGATGATTATTGATCAAACATGTCAATGTTTTGAAATTCAATAATAACTAGAACTGCAAGCAGTTTTGAACAGGGGCCAAGCCCCCCGCGTGACTCGGACCCCGTGCACCGCAGAGCCCACGGAAGTTGGCCCCAAAGGATGGCGGGCTCTTGGCAAAAGTGAGGACACAGACCAACGTCTGAGACATGGTATTTGCTGTAATGGGAAGTGCACTGGAAATGCAAAAGGCTGAATGTGTTCCGATTTGGATTTGTTGTACTAAGCCATGCCCCCATTGACCAGTAATGACCACCTTCAAGATATGGCCTCAGGATTGGCCAAGTTGAAAATGTCTCCATAAGAAAGAATGGGAAAAATGCCTCCCAAACTCCTGCGATTTTTGAAAGAAAGCTAACTCACACAACATGTTTCCATATAAAATAACACAAACTGCAATAGTGATCAAATTATCCATAACTACAAGCAGGAACCACTTACATTTCCTTGAGAACGCACACATCATTTGAGAAACTCACAGAAAGTCCATGCAGCTTCCAGTGGCGTGTCCAAGGTTTGCTGTGTATTAGCAAATAAATAGCATACACTTTGTGCAAAATTGGACCATCCTTTTTAAAGGAAATCATGTATGAGAGTACATGACAACTTCAGGTAGCTGTTCATGAATGACACATCTGGACAAAACAGAACTTGACATACCATGCTTAGCAATTTAGCTCCAGTTACTGCTGAATCACACTCATCTCTCACTATCTCCTGATCCTCTAAGTGTGGCTGGTCAGCTGTGGGAATACACAGATATCTTTGAAATCTGAGCCATCAATAGGTTGGAGGTTCTGCCACACACACACACACACACACACACACACACACACATATATACTTTTTTACACTAAGACATTCATACATATGTACATACATACATAGATACGCGTGTGTGTTTAGGTATTATGCACATTTTATTATTGTCCTGCTTTTACGACTGTTTTAACTATTGTTCTTGTGTCTTGATGTTTCAGACAGTTGTAATTGTATGACTGGAGTGACAAACAACTTGAATGTGAGTCTACATGGTAAATTCCATCTATCCGAGCATGACCTACCATCCTATGCAGGGGGAGCTGACTGCTCTTGGTAACTACTGCTGTACCGAGGCTGCTGACTGGACCGGGCCTGTTCACTGCTGCTGGTAGAAGCTGCAGCTGGCTCTGATTTTTTCCTTTTTGAAGAAGAAGAAGCTCTGAATATCTCTGCTTCTCTTCATAGCTATTCTCTTAATAACCCCGGGGGAAATGTAATTCAGTCACTCAATCAATCAATCAGTCAGTCAATTCACTTTGAAGTAATAGCTATAACTACAAACATCAACACTGGGTTAGAATCAGTGTGCAAAATAAAGGTGTTTGTGGGGCTCTGGAACCCCTTAAATAACAGCCTTGACTCCATTAAAATGTCAAAAAGAAAGGAGGTGTCAACAATGTGGCTAATTATGTCTATTTATAGTATCTACAAAGGTTTATTTTTACATAACTACCAACATCTTCCATCACAACTAACACATATTGCCTCTCAAGCGTTTGTGGCATTTGAATGCAATTTGCTCTGCCTCTGCCTATTTATACGTCTAAAAATATCGGAATTGTGAAGATGATCCAGACAAAAAGTGCTTTATCTCCAAGAGAAAAAAGTCTTTAAACAGACCTTAAATCACAGAGCAAATAAATAAATCACAGCTTGTTCTTGTGTTATAACTACTTGAATCTAGACTGTCACACTATATTTCACACACTGGCTGGTCAAAAATATAACATTAGCTCTACTGAACACACACATCTGCAAAAAACACCATCAGTCTTCAGTCAAGAAAACAGCCATTCATATTTCATGGCGGTATGCAAATAACAATAATTCTTAAAAAACGCTAACGTTAAATGCTTCACTTGGTTTGCAGGCTGCTAAGCTAGCTAGCGCAGTGTCGTTCATCTTTTAGCTGCTACTTAGTGCTAGATAAAGTTTTCCTACACATTCAGAGGGAACAACGACCTAACTGAACATTAAATTATCTCTATATAGACAGATTTCAGCATTTTTATCCAGCAGTTGACATAACTGTGACCGTCCTCCTGTTTCATTAATGACCGGACCAGCAGCAGCAGATGCAGCGTCAGTGTCCAACATAACATTTTTTTCTTACTGGCCCGCTTGGCCAGTAGATTCGAGTTTTACTGGCCCCATGTGTAATTTAAGTGATGAAAATGAAAATAATATAATTTTTATTTATTGAAATTGTTCCCATTTAATTGTTTAGAGAGTCTGTCCCTGCAAAATCAGTATGATCTGGCAATGATGGCAAAAAGTAATAGGGGTTTGCGTAATAACAAGTATTAATTTCAAAATTGAAACTAGAACTGCAAGCAGTTATGAACGGGGGCCAAGCCCCCCCCCGCGCGACTCGGACCCCGCCCACCGCAGAGCCCTGTATGTTGGTTTCCACAGGATGACGGGCTCGGGGCAAAAGTGAGAACACAGGCCAACGTCGGAACCATGGTATTCACTGTAATAGGAAGTGCACTGGAAGTGCAAAAGGCTGTGCCGAGTTGGATTTGTTGTAATAAGCCACGGCCACATTGACCAGTCATGACCACCTTCAAGATATGGCCTCAGGATTGGCCCTACATCATATGACCAAATTTCGTAAAAAATCGGTGTAGCCGTTCAAAAGATATAAACTTCCCATATTTTTAGCGCCCCCTAGTGGCCAAACCTCGCCAAATTCGGCTCATCCCTTCCCAGTGTCATGGCAACCACGAACTCAAATTTGGTGTTAATAGCATTTACTTTGACCGAGATATCAAACAGTTTCCATTTTTATAGCTAGCTACAGAAATTTGGAAAGTGATTCAGCTTCATTCAGGGAATCTGGGGATACACGGCTTTTGAATGTATTACATACGGTTTGGGAGTAATAGGCAAAAACTTGTTGGCCTAGGTTATAGCACCCCCTGCAGGCGGATATATGTAGTTTTTTGTGTCTGAGATATTCGCAGGAGTCTGGACCAACCCTCCAAATTGCACTGCCCTCCCTTGCACGGTCTAGCCTGCAGCACCACTTTTAGCCGGAGAAAAATAAAAATAACTAGAACTGCAAGCAGTTATAAACGGGGGCCAAGCCTCTGAGCCGTGGTATTCGCTGTAATGGGAAGTGCACTGGAAGTGCAAAAGGCTGAATGTGTGCCGATTTGGATTTGTTGTACTAAGCCACGCCCTCATTGGCCAGTCATGACCGCCCTCCCTTGCACGGTTTAGGCTGCAGCACCACTTTTAGCCGGAGATAAATAAAAATAAAAATCTTTACAATTACAATAGGGTTCCTAGCACCGCTGGTCCTAGGAAACGCATATGCTTGCATACGCGTTCCCTCAGGCCCTCGGGCTTGGCCCCCTAAAAATACATAAATAAGTAAATGAATAATATATATTTTTTTTTTTTTTAAAAGATGAAGGGAAAAAGAAAATAATAAATTAATAGATAATTCATACAGTGGCTTCAGGGAAAAACTTTTCATAATGACTCAGTAAGGTATTACTTTTTTTTTGTTATTTAACAAAATCAGAGATTTAAGCAAAGAGCTCAGTTCCAGGAGAAAAGGAGCAAATTTAGGTAGTGATTTTGCTAATTTTTGTTTGAGAATAGAACATTTTGCATATGATAACAAAGTGCATCATGTGTTCAAGAGCATTATCTTCTGGGTTAATATAGTAGCAAATAACATATTTCAGGGTAAGAGAGTGGACAGAGTTAGCAGCATCAAAAAAATGAGATTCAACAACACCAAAACTTTTTCGATATATCACAATAAAAAAACAGATGTGAAGCCTTCATTTGTTTTTGTCTCCATGCTGAGCACATTGATGACGCATGCGGCAGTGCGACTCTGTGGTGGCTGGTGGCTGGTGTTGCCAGTAGCCCTTTTTAGATAGAAAATGCGGCACATTTGCTCCAAGGTAAGGACAGCAATGTGCCTGCCTGTCTTTCTAAAACCGAGGCGTAATATTCCTCCTTTTCCAAAGCCACCTCTGAGGTAGACCAGAGTGTTTGGTAATGCTTCACTGCATGTTTGGTATGCAGCTGTTTCTGTCTGAAATAGTTAAGTTTCATTTTGACCGAAAGTGAAGCGAGTTGCATGCACAAACCTCTCGGCCAGCGTCCTTTTTATACACAACAGCCAGATTGGGTGTTTTTCGGCCTGTTCACGGTGTGTTTTAGCTGGTTTTTGCCTGGAGGGCTCGATGGGAATCTGGTACTGTCTTGAACGAAGTTAAACTGAGAGAATGCGCCGTTCACAAACGCCAGAATGAACGCGTTCACAATAACGTTCATCAGGCAGAATACAGTACGTTCAGTTCACATTCGCCCAAAATATGAGTTCATGAACGATCATTCATTGAACACGTTCAGGCACAACACTGCCCCTAAAACTCACCAAACTTCGAATACACGTCACACCTGCCGAAAAATTTCATAATTAGTGGGCTGTGCTCGCCAGCCCACTATGGAGGCCTCTATAGCAAAGCTATAGGTGTCCATAGTGGGCTGTGCGACTATTGTTATTTCTCGCGCCTCTTCTTCTTATTATTCTCCCTCCCGCTAAATTTCTGTCGCTAACTCGTCCCACACCGTTGGTCGCACACAAACATAAAATATATCACAACGTGCGGCTCGATCTGACTCGGTATGCTATCATTCAGATTTCCAGACTTACGTCGTGAAAACTGCGATAAATTTCCCATAAGGAATGTATGGGACGTCGTCAAAAAAGTCGAAATCTGCGACATTTTTCAAACATCTCCTGCTCTGGCATACTTTGACCTAGAAACATAATTCAAACTTTAAAATGTAGGCACAAGTCTTGTCTATTTGAGTTGTATTTGAACTTTTTTCCTATGATGTATAGTTTTTGAACTCTGACCCTTTAATGATGGTGAGTGATTTTGAAAAAAATTTCAATGAGTGTGTATGGCGGAATGTTCGTGCAGCAGAATAGGGGAGCCAACTGACAGAATGCGTGAAACCCAAAAATGTTCTCAGAAATGTTCTCTTTCCGTGACGATCCCGGCCACAAATGTCACTCAAAAACAGTGATATTTAAAATAGTTGTAGCCACACTTGTCTGCTTTCTCCCAATATGTCTACTTTTTCAGTAGGATTTACGGTTTTTGAATTATCGGCCTCTAACCGACAAGAGTAGGTCTCAACTGCCCAATTCACGCCTATGTAAATCGGGAAGAGGATTCTCAAAACTGCACCCTTTTTTAACTCGCTCTTATTTCCACATTTCTGAAACTAGGACCATAAATCGTCATGATTGTGTTCTTTAAGGCCTTTCCGGCTTGATGGTGAAGAAATTTTGCCGATATCATGGTTTTGGGATAAATAGCACTAGTTTAACATCCTACATGTGAGGCTGAAATCACTCTAAAACCAGCTGTCTCTAGTGTTGCTTTCGTCAACGAAAATTATGACTAAATATCGTCGTCAACGAACCTTTATCACGTGACGGAAACGAGACGAGACGCAACGTAAATGTTAGTCATGTGACGAAAACTATAATCAAATATATAATGCAATATTGTTGACGAATAAAAACGGAACTAAATGTCGTTTACAAAATAAAAACTCTGCTAAAGTCTCTCTTCATTTTCGTTGACCAAAACGAGACGAAATGTAATAACGTTATTTCGTAGCGCAATTATTATTATTTTTGCAATATTTCTGTTTCCTGAGTCTCAGTTCAGGTGCTGCATCAGGTCGCACTGCACAGGCGACGTCTCTTCCTCAATCCACACCTGCGCGGCATTATTAAGAAGATGCAGCTGCGGTGGCTTAACGTTAACGCAGGTTAAACTTGCGGACAGTTTATAATCATATGGATACTGTTATAATGTGTAGTGATTGACATACTGGAAAGTGACAAAGTTAAGTTTTTCGCTCTAAATTACATAATTACATGATCGTAATCAGTAAACTGGATGCTGTCTAACTCACTCGCGGGGACAGAGGCTGATTTCTGGGGGAAAGTTCACCGAAGTCTCGGTCTGAAGGGCTGATTTATTTTCATCACAAACACTCGGTGAGTTAAGGTTTTTTGCCGGTGACAGACGCTGTTTTTAGGGCAGAAATGTGAGGAAGAGTCGGTAGGACGGTCGGGAGGACAGACGCTTCTCCATGAACAGTCGGACAGCCCTGTGTGTGTGTGTGTGTGTGAAAACAAAACAAGTAATACATAAAAAATACAAACAAAAAAGAAAATACATTGAAAAAAAGAATGAATAATAACATGAGGTGTGTGTCTGTGTGTGCTGCTGTTACCAAATGACACTGACCTATGAGGGGAGAAGGGTACAACATAGCATATGCAAGACAAGTAGATAGAAATTGCATTACTAAAAAGAGACTTAAGTACAATTTTCTTTGACTAAAACTAGACTAAAATGTCATCAGTTTTCGTCGACTAAAACTAGACGAAAATAGTCATGGATAATTCTGACTAAAATAAGACTAAAATGCTCAGACATTTAGTCGACTGAAACATGACTAGACTAAAAAGAGTATAAACATGACTTAAAACTAATAAAAACTAAAATGACCGTTTTACACAAAGACTAGACTAAAACTAAAATTAAAACAGGCTGCCAAAAACAACACTAGCTGTCTCATCCAGACAGACAGACAGACGCACACAAACACAGAGAGACAGACACACACAAACAGACACACAGAGAGACAGACACACACACAGAGACACACACACACACACAGAGACACACACACACACACACACACACACAGACAGACACACACACAAACAGAGAAGACACACACACACAGACACACACACACAGATCATTAATCAGGTTTCCAGAATATTCATGTTTTCGCGACGATCAGCGCAGCCTAAGGTTGGAGAAGTAGAGAGCCGCTCCAGCCAGACACTCAGCCCTACGCATGAGTGCTAACGCGGAGGGATACGAAGAGTTAAGTTTCGTTTTTATCGAAAGTAAACTTCTCGTCTAGCAGCTGGGCCTCGCACTGTCTTCCGCCGCTCACAGATCAGCTGTTGCCCAGTTACGCTACAGCTTAGGGATACGGGGGTTCTGCAGTAGAGAAAATGTAGTGCCAAAAGAAAGTGCGGTCTGTGAATTTTACCTATACAACGTACACTTGAACTGAACTGAGAGCCATACTGCAGTATCGCCTGTACCTTCATCAGCATCCTCCTGTCAGACACTGCTTTCAAAGTGTCCAGCTCCACCCCCACAACGTCACTGGCCTTCCTGATCAGATTGTCGAGTCTGTTGTCACCGGCTACTCTCAGTCTGCTGCCCCAGCACACAACAGCAAACAGAATAGAACTAGCCGCCACAGATTCATAAAACATCCTCAGCATAGTCCGGCAGATCTTAAAGGAGTGGAGCCTCCTCAAAAAATAGAGGCGACTCTGTCCTTTCTTGTAGAGGACTTCAGTGTTCTTAGTCCAGTCCAGTTTATTGTGGATGTACACCCCCAGATATTTGTAGTGTTCAATAATGTCCATGTTATGCCCCAGGATGGAAACTGGGGTCACTGGTGTCCTGGTTCTCCTATGATCCACCACCAGCTGTTTGGTCTTTGTTCTGTTGACCTGCAGGTGGTTCAGCTCACACCATGTGACAAAGTTGTCCACCAAAGCCCTGTATTCAGCCTCCTCACCGTTGCTGATTCATCCAACAACAGCAGAGTCATCAGAAAACTTCTGAAGATGGCAAGACTCTGTCTGGTAGCTGAAGTCCATAGTGTGAAGGGTGAAGAGGAAAGGAGAGATGACATTCCCTTGTGGGGCCCTGGTGTTGCTGACCACTGCATCTGACACACAGTGCCGCAAGCGCACGTACTGTGGTCGGCCAGTGAGGTAATCCACAATCCAGGACACAAGGGAGGGATCCACCAGCATCGCCGTCAGCTTGTTACCCAGTAGAGCAGGCCTGATGGTATAGAAAGCACTGGAGAAGTCAAAGAACTTGACCCTCACAGTGCTCCCTGGCTTGTCCAGGTGGGCGTAGACATGGTTCAGCAGGTAGATGATGGTGTCTTCAACTCCAGTCTGGGGCTGGTAGGAGAACTAGAGGGGATCCAGGTGCGGCCTGACCGTATGCCTGAGCTGATCCAGGACGAGTCTCTCCAGGGTTTTCATGATATGTGACGTCAGTGCCACCAGTCGAAAGTCTGAGAAACCACTGGGCTGCGGTGTCTTTGGCACTGGAACGAGACAGGGCGTCTTCCATATCACAGGGACCCTCTGGAGACTCAGGCTCATGTGGAAGACACGATGAAGCACTCCACAGAGTTGTTCGGCGCAGGCTCTGAGAACCCGTGGGCTGACACTGTCAGGGCCTGCAGCCTTACCGGCGGGGAGTTTGCTCAGCTGTCTCCTAACATGAAGCGGTTTAAACAGTGCAGGTCGAGGAGGGGGAGAGTTGGAATCCATAGTGAGAGGAGGGAAGGTAGCATGGGAGCCAGAGGAGGTGTGAGGAATGGGGGATGGGTGTGAGGGGCTCATGAAGTTGGATGAGGTGCTATCAGGAGGAGGAGGGGGGGTCAGAAGCGGTGGTTGCTGGAGACAGTCAACAGGAGAGCCAGCAGGGGCCGGGGCAGCAGTGTCAAACCTATTGAAGAACAGATTTAACTCATTGGCCCTAGCCACACTACCATCAGCTCCACTGCAAGTTGATCTGAAACCGGTGATGGTCCTCATACAACTCTAGACTTCCCTCATGTTATTCTGCTGGAGTTTCCTCTCCAGCTTCCTTTTGTAGCTGTCCTTAGCCTCTTTGATCTTGGCATTCAGGTCCCTCTGAGGCCCTGTCCAGACGACAACGCCGTTTTTCGAAAACGCACACGTATTGCATCGTTTTGGCCGACCGTCCATACGGCTTCTCAAAACGCAGCGCCTGAAAACGCACTTTTTTGAAAACGGGTCTCAGGGTGGAGAAATCCGAAAACGCAGCCCTCCCGTTTTCATGTGGACGGCGAATCCGCATACTTTCCAAATCGATGACGCCATCGCCCCACCCCGCGACGTCTCATAACAACAACAACAACAATGGCGGACTACATGCTCGTGTTCGCGCCGCAGAAGATATTGAGCTTTCTTGCAACTTACTCGCCTTGTAGTTAAGTGTGAGTCTCAGCAGCAGTTCGACCTCATTTCCGGTCCACACAAACAGTTCTGGTTTCCTTGCACTCGTCATTTTCATCTTCCTCTTGTTCTGTTCGGTTTCTCCGTCTACTGTCTGTTTGTTTACAGCGCGCAAGCTTAATGCGCATGCTTCATGTCTTCTTCTCTGTTTTTGGTAATTGTCAAGCGCCACCTAGAGGCCTGGAATATGAACTACAGCGTTTTCGGTCGTTGTCAGTGGAGCCGTATGGACGCAAATATTCTTAAAACGATGACGAGGAAGACGGAGAAAAAAAAGATCGTTTTCGCCCGTATGGACGGGGCCTGAATGTCCCTCAGCTACTTCCTGTTGCCACCTCCGAAAGCCCTCTTCTTCCAATTAAGTATGGCTTTGATGTCTTTTTTTACCTAAGGCTTGTTGTTTGGGTAACAATGCATCCTTGCTGGGACAATGCCGTCCACACAGAAATTGATGTAGTCTCAGGCCCCGTACAGACGACAACGCCGTTTTTCGAAAACGAACACGTATTGCATCGTTTTGGCCGACCGTCCATACGGCTCCTCAAAACGCAGCGCCTAAAAACGCACTTTTTTGAAAACGGGTCTCAGGGTGGAGAAATCCGAAAACGCAGCCCTCCCGTTTTCATGTGGACGGCGAATCCGCACACTTTCCAAAACGATGACGCCATCGCCCCACCCCGCGACGTCTCATAACAACAACAACAACAATGGCGGACTACATGCTCGTGTTCGTGCTGCAGAAGATATTGAGCCTTTCTTGCAACTTACATGCCTTGTAGTTAAGTGTGAGTCTCAGCAGCAGTTCGACCTCATTTCCGGTCCACACAAACAGTTCTGGTTTCCTTGCACCATTTTCATCTTCCTCTTGTTGTTTTCGGTTTCTCCGTCTACTGTCTGGTTGTTTACAGCGTGCAAGCTTAATGCGCATGCTTCGTGTCTTCTTCTCTGTTTTTGGTAATTGTCAAGCGCCACCTAGAGGCCTGGAATATGAACTACAGCGTTTTCGGTCGTTGTCAGTGGAGCCGTATGGACGCAAATATTCTTAAAACGATGACGAGGAAGACGGAGAAAAAAAAGATTGTTTTTGCCCGTCTGGACGGGGCCTCAGTAAGCCCATCAATGTCCTCTTCATGTGGCTCACAGAGTGCACAGTCAGTCACCTCAAACCAGCCCTGCAGTGCCTCATAGCAGTCCTCTGACCATGTCCTCACTGTCTTTGTGGTCACAGGCAGCCTCTTCACTAGAGGCACAAAGCATGGGGTGAGAAGCACCAAGTTGTGATCCGATCTTCTCAGCGGGGCAAGGGAAGTGGAGGTGTATGCGTCCTTTACATTAGCATACAGCAGGTCCAGGGTCTTCTCCTCTCTGGTTTTACAGGTCACATACTAGGTGAATTTCGGGAGTGTTTTTTTAATGGAATGGAGTGAATCTCAACTTATATTAGTCTATATTAGTCTATATTAGTCTCATGTATAGCACACACCTAACATAACCCTGTTTATTTATTAAAATGTAACATCCAGTGGTCACATGCTCCCAGGGGCGGGACTGGCCATCTGTGCATTCTGGAAAATCACAGAACAGCCGGTACTCCAGGACGGCCGGCGGCCGCCACGCAGTCATCACCAGTTTTTTTTTTTCTATCCTGCTGATCAACTGTTTCACACTCCAGTCCGGAAGGTGGCAACAATGCGTCTTTAAATTGGATGCCAGCCGGCAGCCGCCCGTGTCCGCCAGCAGTGACGAACGGGTAAACTAGAATTTGGGCAGATACCCTCATAGGTCGGCCGACGAATCAGAGAGTGGCATAACTGTTGCATGCATGCAGCCCCAACATCATGTCTCTCAGCCCCCTTTTAAGCGTCAATAATGTTCTTATTCTAAATGACAGCCACATTTCTCCCATTTCTTCACACCTACCCCAGAAGCAATCTGATCAGTATTTATATGCCACATACGAGTCTCTATATCAGTCATGGTTACCCTCTATGGTATACAGTCACAAACTTTTACATCAGTCTGCACTGCTTTGTAGCGAAATGTCTTATTCAGATGTTCAAAAATGTACACGGTTTGAAATAAAACAAATCTACCTGCATTTTTCATTTGTTATTTGTTTGCAAAAGTTCAAATGAAGCAATGCCTTCTGGGACTTTCAAGACTGAATCGAGCAGCAGAGAAAAAGAGAGTTAAGAGAGCACTGTTGGCTGACAGTGAAAAATGCTGCAAACTGACTGATATGTTTTTTAAAATAAAGTGCAGCTTCAGCTAGCACTAGCGCTAATACTGCTAGCACTAATGTTAGCGACACAGCTGAGTCAGCACACCAAGGAGAAAGACAGGACAGTGAGGAATATGAGCAAGAGCAGGAACAAAGCGAGCAAGAGGAGGATGAAGAGGTAGACGTGGATAACTAATGATGGTAAAACGTGTTTTTATTGTGGAGCGGCTGGCTCTGATGATTTATTAATTTCTTTTATGCATTGGGGTTGTGCATTGATATGTCCATGTTTTGGTGCAGTTGTTTACAGCATGGGAGTTAACGTTGACCATCACTGTGTGCTTTCCGTGCGTCAGTTCTATCTACTATGTCACTTGACATAGGGTAAGATGTCAATTTGACATTGAAAGTGATATAATAACCATTTATAAGTGGATATGTAGGCCTATGTTTATGTCAGGTGTCATGTAATGTGTTTGTAGGTGTTATGAATGCTCATGCATATCCTCCTCAAATGAGTATCACTTAAGTTGAAGCACAATGGCCCTCATTTATCAATCTTGCGTGAAAACGGGCGCAGATCTGAGCGCAGAATTGGTCTTACGACAGGACACACGTGTGATTTATGAAACATTCGTATCTGACCAATTCCAGCGTACGAATGATCGAGTCTTGATAAATGCGGCGGCTGAATTCGATCGTCATTAACATGTTACGCCCTTAAATATTCCTGGTTCGGAGGCCTCGTCCACTGAGGTCGAACGCTGAGAGAAGAAACACTGGCAAGAAGAGAAACTTTTCCGAGATGGAGATCGGCATCCCGGCAGCGCCGGCACATCAAAGGCTCCATTCACTAATGCAATGTTGTGCAAAA
>CAEMYA010001013.1:71422-113795 GCA_903131615.1 Diplodus sargus | reverse complement strand
ATAACTGACTCAAAACATTATGGTTGAACTTTGAAAAGAGTAGACTCACAAATAAACATCTGTATTATTTTTCTGCATTTTTTAGAGAATTTTTGCATTTATTTTTCTTAGTTTTATTCAAGTTCTTACTTTGAGAAACAAGTGTCGGACAGTCACACCATATGACTTTTGTTATGTTTGGTTGAAGATTCTGAAAAAATGAGTGATGAACTGTTTTAATGTTGAGTAGGTTCACATAAAGCATAATGTTCTGCACAATATTGAGAAGGTTTTTGGCAAATATTTTTTTTATTCATACATGTTTGACACTGAAGACAGCAAAATTGCCATGTCACGTCATCCACCCAGTTGCATGTCCCTGATTATTTGCAGATGTGCATATGGCTGTATGGTACTCAAGGTCTACAATTTAACTCAATAGTCATTCTGTTGTTTCAAATCCAGTTTATATAACATTCTTAGATTCTCAAAACATAAAATGTAGAACTCTGGACTGAAAATTAACATATATATATTACATTATCTGTCAAATATTACATTATCAGTTTTGAAAAAGAAAAAAAAACCCATCTGAAAATGTAATAAATTCCCAATAATGTAATAAGGTATTACATTATAGATAAAAATGTTATTACAATATCAGTCAGGATATTTTATTACATTATTGGTGAAGTTATTACATTATTGGGTTTTTATTACATTTTCGATCAAGTTAAGTGCAAATTTTATTACATTTTCAGACGTTATTACATTTTCAGGAAATTATTACATTATAGGGTGCTACAGACCACTGAAGAGACAGATGCTATGGCAGCTAGCGCTATTGGTGCTAGTGCTAGAGCCCTACAAATAAAGATGTTTTAGTAGCAATACATAAGATGAAAAACGTCGTGGATGAGAGGTTTGACGAGCTTAAAGAGTCCCTTTCCAGCCTTAATTCGGCTTTGTCAATCGTCAGTGAGCATGTGTCTTCGATCGAGGCTGCCGTGGAATCGTACGAGAAATGACTGGACGAGCTGGAGAGGCGACATGAGAGCCTAGCATCCCAGTGTAAACTACAAGAGGCTAAGCTAGACAATCTGGAGGCTTGCTCCCGCAGACAAAATATCCACTTTATCGGGATTAAAGAGAAAGATGAAAACGGCAGGCCGACCGAGTTTGTCACCAAGTTGTTACCAGAGCTGCTGGGAGAAGAGCATTTTGATTGACCCGTGGATGTGGACTGGGCCCACCGAATCGCAGCGCCAGCTAAAGATGTAAAAAACCGAGAGCTATCATCGCTAGGCTGCACCGCTTCCAGGTAAAGGAGCTGGTATTGAGGCTTGCGAGGGAGAAGGCACAATGGGCATCCTGTATTCATCTTTCCTGACCTAACTTCAGCGACCATGGAGAAACGGATGGCCTTTCAACACATCAGGGACAAGTGCAGAGCTAGGAAAATACGACGTGGTTTCAGGCACCCAGCGAGGTTCGTAGTCAAGGTGAACGACAACACGAGCACGTTGGACACCTGGGCCTAAGCCAAAAAATTCCTGAGTTGAGAGGCGCAGGACTGGGGCAGAGACATTAGGTGCGGCCGGGATGTGGACTAATTTTGGACTGTTGAAACGGCATTGGCAATTAGTCAGCTGGAATGTTAGGGGGATGAATAGCCCCCTCAAGAGAAAAAGTGTACACGCATTCACGTACACTCTGATATCTGTTTCCTTCAAGAAACGCATCTTAAAAAAACAGCATCAAAAATATTATGTCCTTCCTGGATAATCACATAACCAATCAAATTTAACTTTGATTTAATTTAAATTTGACTTTAATTGTGTTTTGGACTCTGTTCTTGATAGGCAACACGCCCAAATGATTCTGTCTGTGCAGTAAAACCCTTAATAATCTTATCAGTCTCATAATCTGGGGGATATCTGGAGGCTTCTTAACCCTACAGGGAGAGATTTCTCCTATTTTTCAGCAGTTCATACGTTTTATTCGAGGATCGATTATCTCATATTTGATTCTAGCTTACTGTCACAAATAGCAGACTCTACTTCTCACAATATTCTCATATCATACCAGTCTCTTTAAAGCTCAAATTGAATCATAAACGAGGAGAATTCAACTGGCGCCTAAATAACACCTTACTGAAAGACAAGGAATTTTGCTCCTATCTTTCAAGCAAAACAGATTTATAAGTAAATACTAATGACACTGGCGAAGTCAATGATTCGACGCTTTGGGAGGCCATGAAGGCCGTTCTTAGGGGCCACATTATTTCCTATGAAGCAGCAGAGAGAGGAAAATCTAAAGAAAAGTTAACTGAAATAGATAAGCAACTGTCTGATCGAGAAACGTTGTATAAGGAAAGTAATAAACCTGAGACATTAAGGAAGAGCACTGCATTAAAGTATGACTATAATTCTATACTGTGCAAGATTGTTTCACGTTTGCTGGTCCAAGTAAGACAAAAGTATTGGTGATAAGCCCCAGAGATTTCTTGCCCGCCAGTTGAGGCAATCTCAGGCTTCTAGGGGCATACATTCTATCAGAGCGAGTGACAGGGCTCTTCTCTTGACGGATCCAGGAAAAACTGTGTGTCGCTAATTTTTATGAGGGTATTTATTAGGGGTGGAACGGTTTACAAAATCCATGGTTCGGTTCATATCACGGTTTTGTGGTCACGGTTTTGGGTTCGCTACACTGATCGTTAGGAAAATCAATTATGTCTTGTATAGTCAGGTTAAAACTGAAAGAGTGTGGCACTCTGACATTTGATACATAATTGTGACAGTCTTAGGTTAAAAGTAGGTAAGATTCTGGCACTGCAAGAGAGGAGACACTGCTAGTTCCAACATGCTTTTCATTTATTTGGCAAAGAAAGTTATCTTTAACAAATGCTAAGAACAAATAGTTATTCACTGTCACTAATGTAATGTAATGGGCAGTGTTACGACCCCTCCCTTTTTTCCTCTCACTAGGATGCAGCTGATTTACCACCTGCAGGAGCTGGCAGTCATGGAGGGTCGTTAAGGCCAGGTGCTGACACCTGGTTAGGCCTCTACCAAGGCTACAAATAACAGCATGGTCTCTTTGTCTCCCTCTCTCTCCTAGGCTCCACACCTTTGCAGGATCTGGGTTCGTTCCGGTGTTTTCTGGCATACAACACACACACACACCTCGCTCATCCATACCCTGCATTCATGACTGATGCCGATACCTCATGCTTTTGTAGATAGCTTCTTTCAGAAGGTTACCAATACACATTTTTGGTGAAACTTAAAAACCTGACTTGTCTCCCCTCATTGTCACAAACTAGGGCTGTCAGGCGATTAAAAAAAATTATCTAATTAATTACAGGATTTGTAATTAATCTAATTAATCGCATTTTAATCTCATATCTGCTAAAGTTACCCAAATACAGAATTCGACTTCTAGGACATTACAAAATTGTATTGCATGACGAATTAATTGAATACACTAAGAAGAGAAGGACTTGCTGTTCAAAGGCCCTAGCAACGATGTGCTCGCCTCGCTCCCCTGAGTCGCCTCCATGTCTGTTGTCACCCTGCTTTGACTAACGACTAGGGCTGTAACGATACACCAAACTCACGATTCAGTTTGTATGACAATTTTTGACCCACGGTTTGATACAAACCTTGATTTTTTTTTTTTTGCTTTCTAAATTAAACATTTTATTTATGTAACATTTCAATAACTTATGTAGGCTATATGATATTTGTCTGATAGTATCAGAGGTGCAGTATTGTGGAGGGCGTGTCTATCTGATGGTCTGTTAACTGCACAGATCCCTCACTCAACTTAATACAGAGAAATGGCCCACAAAACAACGTTACAGAACCAAACTATGGTAACGTAGTAACTCAAACTGTCTTTGGCAACAAGTTAAAAATACCACAGCTGTACGTGGAGAAGCGTCCTTCCTCCCGCCCGTCCTACAGACCCCTCGTCACATTTCTGCCATGCGCCTGTCACCGGCAAAAAAAACTTTACCTCACCGAGTGTTTCTGATGAAAAAGATCTCCGCGACGGTCAGCCCATCGGACGGAGACTTCAGTGAACTTTACCCCGGAAGACAGTCTCCGTCGGTTTTGAGAATTCCCCTTTCTTCACACCTAGGTGCAAAATTCAGGTTTGCGCTTCTATTGGTCAGGTAGTCAAAACCCCAGAGCTTTGTTCTCTCTCTCACTCAATGCCCTCTACTCCTTCAACTTCGGATCTTCAAGGGCTCCTCTCCACCTCCCCCCCACGGGGCTGCTTGCCCTCAAGATCCCTTCTGCTGGGCCCAACAAGCAGTGGAGAGCTGTAAGCTGCATTGGTAGCAGGCCCAAAGAACTTCTCCTCACTGCAGCGACACAAGGTCCTGCCGATCTGAGGAACACCAAGCAGGTTAGCACCGAGCTGCTATCCTTACAAAGGAAAGGAGCGACCAGTTTCCTCCTCTGCCGACTTTCATCAAACCTTGCACAGCAAGAACAGCTTTGTTCCACATTGGAGCCCCAACCTTCTCCTGCAACCACCAGCACCTTCTCTTCAAAGACTGGTAACTTTGAACTGGGCTTAGATAGCAAACCATAGCACGGCTAAGCACAGGACTTTAAACTCTGGTTGATGTAATGTAGGGATGGGAAGATTAACCGATGCGCATCGATACACGGACACGCGCAGGCGAGATGCGAGTGCATCGGTAGAACAGCTGTGAATCGATGCAATTTTTTAAATAAAATCAAGATGCATCGATTATTAAAAGTTTGCATCTGTAAAATTCGATATTTTAATCATTGAGTGGTTTCTGCATTTATTTGTACATGTAACAAACCAAATAAGATGTTATTTTTTGACATTTTTACTCTGACAGGATCTATGTTACGTTAACGTGCACCGCGGATGTATACTATACTATGCGCCTGGGACGTTTTGATGGACGTGCGCGCGCTATTCAAAACAAACATGGCGGAGGCGGAGAATATCTACTCACCTGTCAACTATAAATCCAAAGTTTGTCAATACTACGGATTTTACAAAGAAAAAGGAGAACTTGTCAAGTCAGACGCAATTTGCAAAATGTGCCGTGCTGCTGTACGGTACACAGGGAGTACCACAAACCTCATTAGTCACCTGAAGCTACGGCACGGTGTGACCGTGGAGGCCTCCGCCAGTAACCCGGCATCCCCCGCCGTGGAGTCAGATGTGGCGACTACGTCTAAAGCCTGATTTATGCTTCTGCGTCGCTGCGACGGCGTAGCTACGCCGTCGACGCAGACCCCTACGCGGACCCTACGCCGTAGCCTGACGCGCGCCTCCAAAAAATCCTGACTACGCGTCACGTCGACGCGTCGAGACGCGAACGGCAAGGACTGTGATTCACTGTGCTCAGCAGTTTTTCCGGTCAACAGTATAACAACACCGCCAATTTTAACGTTTTTGTGGTACGAGCGGCAACCACTTGAAAACCTGTCGTGTGCTCAAGTTCTGTCCATTCAAACTTAATCTGTCAAACAGCAGCTTGGATAAGTGACACGCAAACGTCAACACGCAACAATCAGAGACACACAAACAGACACACAAAGCTGCGGACTGGTTCGCACGGCCAGTTAAAGACAGCGTGAATGCCATTTAATTCAACTAACAGCGAAGTAAAGTGAGAAACTTCTCGGTTAAGACTGACAGACAGCTGTTTGCTCCGTTAACACCGCCGCCTGTCTGACTACGAGTTGTTAGCCTGTTAGCATAACAAACCTGAATCACTGACGTTGATGACGTCCCCCGACACCAACGCGTTCCCTCGACGCAGAACTTCGAATGCTCAATGACGGCGTAGGGTCGACGACGTAGCTACGCCGTCGCCGCGACGCAGAAGCATAAACCAGGCTTTAGAGCGGTGAGCGACGCATTGAAAACTTTTTCCATGCTCCGCTGGCTAACAGCTCCGCACGTGCAAAGACGATAAATGGCGCTATAGCCTTCTTTATTTGTAAAGACATCCAGCCTTACAGTGTTACTGAGAACGAAGGCTTCAAACACCTTCTCCATGTCTTGGACCCACGGTACCAAATACCAAATCGGAAGCTTTTCTCCGAGAAGCAAATCCCTGCCCTGTATGAAAAAGTAAGACGAGAGATAGCCGTGTCACTGAGCAAAGCGGAAAGAGTTGCACTCACTATGGATGGCTGGACATCTTGCGCCACAGCATCTTATGTTACAGCCACAGTGCACTATATTGATGACGAGTGGGTTTTACAAAACCACGTTCTGCAGACCAGAGTGTTAAATGAGGCTCACACAGGTAACAATCTTGCAGTTTTACTACAGGGCATTTACCGCGAGTGGAAGATTGGAGACAAGAGGCCAGCGCTGGTCACAGACAACGCAAAAAATATGATCCTGGCTGGAGCGAGTGCCAAGATGGACCCACATGTGCGTTGCATCGCCCATACTTTGAACCTCGCGTCGCAAAAAGCTCTGAGACTGGACACTGCTTCAGAGCTTGTGGTTAAAGTGAGGAAGGTGGTCACTTTTTTCCACAGAAGCCCCAGAGCAACTGAAATTCTTCTTGAAATACAGACCCAGTTACACCTGCCCAACCACAAGCTAGTCCATGACGTTTCCACGAGATGGAATAGTACCCTCGATATGTTGGAGCGTTTCTGGGAGCAGCAGCCTGCTGTGTTGAACGCCCTGCTATCAAGAAAGTTAAAGAGGGGAGAAGTCATGGTCAGTCTGACAGAGGATGACATGACACTCATCCCAGAGGTCATCAAACTGATGTCTCCCCTAAAAGTAGCAACCACACTGCTCAGTGAGGAGAAAAACCCCACCATCTCAATGATTGCCCCAATCCAGGCCAAACTGCAGAGGCATTTCCAGCCTGATGAGAGTGATCTGCTGGTAATTTCCCAGATGAAGGAGCGATTCAGACAGGACTTTGATGGACGCTATGCATATCTCCAGGATCTCCTGTACTACGCCTCAGCACTTGATCCGCGTTTTAAAGACCTGGCTTTCTTGGATGACAACGAAGCCAAGGACCTGATTTTCATGAAGCTAACAGCAGAGGTGGTTCACATGAATGGACAGGTAAGAAGAACATGCTTAACAAGATTATCATCACGTTATTCTATTTTCCTTTATAAAACCTGACATTTATCATCCTGTATGTGCATTTTTGCCTTTGTTATGTAATTTAATACAATGATTGTTGTCTAGATTGAATGAATGAATACATATAAAGTGAATGCATATGCTGAGCAAATTTATGTCAAATGACATAACTAATTCTCACCCTCGCTTATTAACTAATGTCTTATTTAGATGCTGATTGTTTGGTTCAAATAAGAAAATCTGATTGCTAGTCTATGTGTTACTGTTTATTGTCAGGAGGGGGGCAGTGACACAGAAATGCAGAATGAGGACCAGGCTGTTGACACACTGGATGACGAGGACTATGCTGCTACAGCTTCTGACACACTGGATGAGGCTGTTGACACACTGGACGAGGAGGACCTAGCAGTTGACACGCACAGTGTCAGGAGCCTCCATGAAGAAGAACAATGCTCAGGTTGGTTTTGATGGAAACAGTGCCAGAAGTTGTAAAACTTTATTGGTTTGAAGATGAATTTTTTGCATTATTATATACAGTTATCTACGTCTAGTTTATTTTCATAGTGTAGTACTGACAGAAATATTTTTTCACTACAAGTGATAAGCCTCTCTTCTCTTCCACTGTGTAGATGATATCCCTCCCAAGAAGAGGACTGCCATGGACCAGATGTTCGGCGATTTCCTCACTGCAAGAGCACCAGTGAAGACCACTAGGGAGAGAGCTAAGGAGGAAATCCTAAAATACAGACAGAGGGACTCTTTATGTCTGGGTGGGGATGTATTGCAGTGGTGGAAAAAACAAGTTGACCTTCCACTGCTTTCAGGTTTGGCAAAAAGTTACCTGTCCATTCCAGCAAAAAGGGTGCCATCTGAAAGAGTGTTTAGCACTGCAGGTGACATTGTTACGGCACAACGCAGTTTACTTCACCCTGATCATGTCGATCAGCTCATATTCCTGAAGAAAAATCTGAGAGTAGAACACCTGGCTTAAATGACTGACCGTTGTGCAGTTGTGCACTATTGTGGATGACCACAAGGTGTTCTGTTGACACCATTTTCTTTTGATTCATTATATAATTTGCACATTTGTTTATTCTCACAACAGATAAGCTAAGCTACTGTTACGACTGTTTCAAAGTGAGACTGGTGTTTGTTTACAACAGCATATGACTGCTGAGTCTACTTTACATGTTTCCTTTTGTAAGAAGCTATGGAAGACCTCTTTGTGAGAGGGTTATTTATTTTCTCTTTTTTTAACTTACTTTACTCACTGGTGAGTTTGCTGACCTGCAGCATAAAGAGTGCTAAGCACATCTAAGCTGAGCTTCATCTTGCATTTAATTGTTTTTGTTAATAATGAACATGTTGTAATGTTTATACAGAACTTGTTTGTGAGAGGTCTTTTATTTGATTAATAAATAATCAAACTCATTGAATTCTGCAGTGCATCATGATTGAGTTGTCAATCGTGTCGCATCGAATCGCACTTTGTTGAATCAGATTTTGTTGAATCGCAGTGCATCGTGATTGAGTTGTGAATCGTATCGCATCAGTAGGTGCTGCATATGCATCTTAAATGCATCGGATTTGGGATAGTGTATCGAGATGCGTATCGTATCGGCCTCATGCCAGAGATGCCCAACCCTAATGTAATGTGTTCAATTTATGTGTTCAATGTTTTGGTGTTATCGTGACCTTAAGTCAAGTTATTGGAAGTTTGCTTTCCTAGACGGCAAATTCGACATTAGTCGAATTATGTTTCACACAGACTCGGGGTCTCTGCATGCAACTAACCATCTTCTTTAACCTGGCATTACGTCACACACAAACACAGGGACACATACATGTTCCTTGAGCCTAGAGCATATCACACCCACATGTGATATCATTGACTGCCATTGTTTCTTTGTTCTGACACACACACACACACACACACACACACACACACACACACACACACACACACTTGTATATAGTACATGTTTGTTAGATTGTGTGTTTCCATCTTTGTGTTAAATAAAATACTTTTAACCTTCTTGCTGTCCATTTAATATTGTACAAGAGTGAATGTTGCCAACCTCTACACTGTCAAGAACTCCAAAATCCTTCAACCATTACTAGCTGTTATGGTAAATTTGGTTGTAGTTATTAAGTTAATTATTAACCAGAGTTATAAACAGTTCAGTACATTTTTATGAGACTGATTTAGTAAAATTGCTATCTTTTCCCTTCTTCAAGGGTGGTGCCCCGAGGTGATCTAATGCAAATTGGATCATATTATTTATCATAATTAATAATTATTCCAAATAACCATTAATTATTATTGATAGCCAAATTTAACCTAAATCCCCTTTTGATTGTTGTTAAACACTCCTTAACCGGGTTGTGTAAAGCGAGGCCCAACAGTGGGAAGTGACGAACACGTCCGAACAAGTTCCTCGGTGCTAGTGCCACAGTGACGTGCCACTGCTAAGTAGCCTACGGGTCATTCAATGGTCCAAATTTAAAATGCTCGCGCATTGAATTGCCACTCAGAATCTCAGAATTAATTGCGTTAATTTTTATAACGCGTTAATTTGCAGTGTAATTAATTAATCTAATTAACGTGTTAAACTGACAGCCCTATCACAAACATTGAGCCGGTTCGTGACAAATGGGGGGCTTGTCCGGGATCCAGTATTGATCCTAAAATGGTGTAGAGTTATTTTGGTCTGTATGGGTAATTTGGTCCGCTTTAGGTTGGTGTGTGTTTCCTCCAATTGTAGACAATAGTTTTTGGTTTGCCTTATTGGAGTGAACATTGTGTTTAGACATAGCTGTCTGTGCTGTTGTTAATCACCAACTGTTTTGGGAGGGGAAGTGTCAGGTTCTTACTGCTGGTTGTTTTCTGTAAGAAGTTTGTATGAAATTTAGGGAGGAATTTGGTCCCTGTCTGTTTGTTGAGCATGATTGAACTTGACTGGGGTTTTGTGGTGGCCCCTATCTGGGGTAGTTTGGTGTCTATTTGAGCAGGAGTTCCTTCTCCACTGTTACGCTTAGCAGCGGGTTCCTCTAGGGGACTCATGGTGATGACTTTAGGTGGCGGCGAAGGTGGCTAGAGCTTTAGCTTGGGAGCATCTCCGTGGTTGTGAGAGGGTTGCCAGGTTTCTGGTTGCTTTCTTCACACCGCTGGTTTAGCGTGCATAATTACCCCCCACCATTAACTGCACGAAGACTAGGGATGAGTTAATTAGCTAGCTTTTATGATTGTAGTTAGCATCAGGATAGGGGTGAGGCTACTGTTGACCTGTTACCCCAGGTTTGGGTTTCCTGTGTGTCCTGGTCAAGGTTGATCATTTGGTTAATTATTTGGTTTTGAGGATGGCTTCCCTTGTGGAGGGTTTCATCCAGGATCCTTCAGAGTCTTTGTTGGAGCAGTGCACTAAAGAACAGCCTCTTAAGATAGCAGAGCACTATAAAGTTGACATTCCGGACAAGAAATTAAAGGAGAGTGTGAAAACAGATTTAAAAGATGGTTTGTTTGAGGCTGGTGTCTTGTGCAGCCAGCCAGTTAGCAGTCCCGTGACCAATGTGGTGCCTACACCTTTAACGTTTGAGCAACAGAAGGAGTTGTTGCAGTTGCAATTAAAGCAGCGGTTAGAGTTGGAGAGGTTGAAGTTGGAAAATAAAGTAGAACTAGAAACCATTAAGCATAAAACTGTGTGTGCAAAGTTGGAAGTGCAACGATATCAATTACAGCTGGTAAAGGAGGGCAAACTTTCAAATGTGTACAGAACTGATGGTCTTGAGGGCTCAGGAGGCAAGTCTTGTCAGTTTAACTTGGTTAACAATCTCCGCTTGCTTCCCAGGTTCAGCGAGTCTGACCCAGACTCATTTTGCGAGAGGTCCGGCATATCCCGATATGCTCAGGGGGAGGTGTCAGCGGGTGTTTGTCCCCAGTTGCCTGTTAAGGGTGTGCATATGATATTAGGAAATGATTTGCCTGGTGACCAGGTGTGGGCCAAAGGTGAGCCTAAGGTAGTGAAACCACCTGTGTTCCCCACTGTGCTAGCGCCCTCTTTGACACCACTGCACTCAGGTAACATTTTCCCAGGCTGTGCCATCACCAGTGCTGCCAGCTGTGATGCACAGCCAGAGTGTTTGGAGTAGCCAGATTCTCTGCTGGTTGACCAGTTGGGAGATTCTCAGACTTTGCAAGGAGCTGAACAGAAGGCTGATCCCTCTTTGACTGAGCTGTTTGACAGAGTGGTGCCCGCATCGGAGGTGAGGGACACTGCTCGATGCCATTTCCCCCAAAAGGGTATATTGGCCTGTCGCAGTAAAGTGCTCCAGATGTCACACGGTGATGTGGCAGATCACCTTGGCATCTCTAAAGTAAAGCAGATTGCTTATTGTAGAGAACTGTTAGGTGATTGGGAGGATGGGCTGTGCAGGGGGCGTGGGCTGTGCAGGGGGCGTGGCCCCTGTGCAGTTTTGCAAGCTGGTTGCTTGCCAGAGGCTCCACCTCAGAATCCTGTGGTTTGTGTCAACAGCTTGGGACTGGAGCTGTGCGGGGTAGGTGGGCTGGCTAGGCAGAGGCTGCAGGGGTCACATTGCGGGATGAAGAAATGGTGTGACCAACAGGCTTGATCTCGCCAGTTTGACCCAGGTGGCGGTGTGCTTGCTCTTCTGTCTCTTGTGGATTCACCTTTTCAGGCTGGGGTTCGGTGGTCTTTTGTCTGTGGTAGTTGAGGAATTCAGAGACACTAAAAGGTCTGGATATCCTTGTTTGGCACTTGTTTAGCATTTTGATATTTATACCTCTGTCACAGTCACTGCACAACCCTCATCAGAGCCTAAAGTGGTTGTTGTTCTTGCAGTCATATAGTTTGATCATCCGACACATTAAAGGGACTGACAATGTAATGGCGGATGCACAGTCTCGGGCGCCCATGAACCTCTAGTCTTCATTTGTATGCTGTGTCTCATTTTAATGCTCTCCTCTGTTCATCAATCGGCTTGATTGATGAACAGAGGAGAGGGCTAACCCTAACCCTAACCCTAACCCTCCCCTTAAACTGCTCCTTTGGTACCAAGGCTGCTGGGTTGGTGAGGACGAAGGGATGTGCTGGAGGGTACAGCTTGGAAGGAGTGCAGTACTAATCCTCAGCTAATGGGTGACGTATTAACCCTGACAGTTTGGGACATATTGTTTTGTTAATGTCATTTGTTTAATACATATAATACGAGGTGGAACCTCGTTCTTTTGGAGGGGGGTGTTACGACCCCTCCCTTTTTTCCTCTCACTAGGATGCAGCTGATCACCACCTGCAGGAGCTGGCAGTCATGGAGGGTCGTTAAGGCCAGGTGCTGACACCTGGTTAGGCCTCTACCAGGGCTACTAATAACAGCATGGTCTCTTTGTCTCCCTCTCTCTCCTAGGCTCCACACCTTTGCAGGATCTGGGTTCGTTCCGGTGTTTCTGGCATACAACACACACCTCACTCATCCATACCCTGCATTCATGACTGATGCCGATACCTCATGCTTTTGTAGATAGTTTCTTTCAGAAGGTTACCAATACACATTTTTGGTGAAACTTAAAAACCTGACTTGTCTCCCCTCATTGTCACAAACATTGAGCCGGTTCGTGACAGGCAGCCACAGTCAGGAAACTTTCAGTAGCCCTGGAGGTCCATCCATCACTAGTAAGCGCTACATAGGCTATGTCAGACAACTTTAATATTTCCTCGTCGGGTCTCTTCATAAAGTGTGGGAATTACCGTGTTGCTTTAGTGTTTGCGGGAGGGGATTTTATTTTATGTCGTGGCTCGAGTGTTTTAATCATACAACAAAATCCCACACCCTCCACCATGGCAAAAGTCTGCATATCATTGGCTATGAAACACCACTTCTTTTCGTTATGCATTTTGCCCTGTCTTACTCGTCACTGTAAGGCTGTTTAAAAGCTGTTGGGAGTAGAAGTTGTCCTGTCGACTCTCTCCCTTTCCTCCTTGCGCTGCCAGTTGTCTCACTGGGAGGATGTCTTTGCAGATGAGCTGACATGTTAGTTGTGTTACTATTAGCATAAACAACACATGTTGCACAATGCTTGCACACTGTCGCACTTTGGTCAACAACTTTAATACCGCCGTCATCGTAGGTCACTCTAAATGCAAAGTGGTCCCATACAGCAGACCTATACAGTGCTGCTGGCGCATCTTCTAGCTCCGACTCTTTTCCACTCGCCATGCCCCCAAACGTCTCCATAACTGATCCAAAGATACTCTATTACTATCTGCTATACCGCTTCGCTTCTTCTTCTCATTTACTGGCAGTTGGCATCCAGGTCAGTACCACCACCTGCTGCTCGGGAGTGTACACGCGTCGCCATGCGCGTGCCTACGAACCAAATGGTACACATGCGCCCGAACCGTGATAAGCGTACCTAACAGGACAGATTTTTTTGATGAACCGTTCCTCCCCTAGTATTTATCAGTCACAGGGTAAACATGATCTTTGATCGATGGAAGACTTTTTTGAGAATCTGGGGTTGCCTAAACTATCAGGAGAATCCTCTTCCTCACTAGATACAGATATTAATTTAAATGAGATTAAAGAAGTGATTTCCTCTTTCCCTAACAATAAGGCAGCAGGACCTGATGGCTTTAGTATTGAATTCTTCAAGGTATTCAGCTCTAAACTGTCGCCTCTCATACTACGCATGTTAAATCACTCAATGCTGAGTTCTAGGTTACCTCCAACTCTATACAAGGCTAATGTTTCACTTATCCCCAAACCTGGTCGTGACCCTAACTTGGTCTCTTATCATCCTATTTCTTTGCTGCCTGTTAAAACCAAAATCCTAGGGAAAGTCTTAGCTAACAGATTAAAAGAGCACATTTCTTCTGTTATCCATCCTGACCAAACAGGTTTCATGCCAGGTAGACATATGTATTTCGACTTGCACCACTTATTTCATGTTTTGTTTACAGAACATACAAAAGAGGCTGTAGTGATCTCTTAAGATACGCAGCGCGCATTTGATCAGGTGGAGTGGCCATATATACTGTTTACGTTGAAAAAATTGGACCTTCCTTTATGAAGTGGATTGAGCTCATCTATTCACACCCGGCTGCCTCTGTTATCACCAACCAAAATATTTCACGCCCTTTAGCAATCAATCGTGGGACCCGTCGGGGGTGCCTCCTCTCTCCTTTTCTATTCTCTATAACTATTGAACCACTAGCTACCAGCATTAGAAAAAGCCATGTAATATCTCCAATTGACATGAATGGACAGGAACATCATATTTCGCTATATGCGGATGATATACTTTTGTTCATTTCTCGTCCTCAAACATCAATACCTCATCTTGTAACATTAATCAGTAACTTTGGCAAACTCTCTCGATTTTCTGTGAACTGGGACAAAAGTGAGATAAGGCCAATTTCTGAGGAAGTTGATATAACATATAGTCCCCTCCCTTTAAAAAGGCTTTTGAGGATTTTTCTTATCTTGGTGTAACTGTGACGAAAGATCCAGAGGAACTCTTATGGAAGAATTGGCATAATAAGAATGAGCAACTTAAGTAGGATATACATTTTTGGAAGACTCTTCCCATTTCTCTAGCAGAAAAGATAAATGCAATTAAGATGATTGTATTGCCACGTTTCCTACATCTCTTTCAGTCTATTCCATGTTTCAATTATTATACCTTTTATTTGGAATTACGAAGCCATCAGGATTTCCAAAAAACATCTATGTAAACCTAAAAATGCTGGAGGCTTTGCTCTACTGAACTTCAAAATGTATCACTGACCGAACTTCAAAATGTATTACTGGGCGGCTCATCTGTCTATACTTGCTTGGTGGAGGAGAGGCCCCCCCCCCACTTCATCATATTGTTGCCCTGCGTGGCTACGTATAGAATGATCGCACTGCAAAGAGACCTCGTGCTAGCACTGCTCAACAGCCCCACCAAAGCCAAGAGGCCATATGACAGTAACAGCTTTGTAATTAATGGCACTATACGCATATGGGAACAGATAAAAATTCATATCAAGGTCCCAAATATATACATTGATGCTTCAATTTGTGAAAATCATGCTCTTACACCTTGCCTGAATGATGTAGTTTTTTCTGCTTGGAAACAGAGGGGCATCAGCAGTGTGAGTGATTTATATATTGAAGGGAATTTTGCCGCATTTACACAACTACAAACCACTTGTAATATTTCTACCTCAAGCTTTTTCTGATATTTACAGATAAGAGATTTTGTTAAGAAAAATATACCAACATTTGAAGTTCTGAGCAAATAAATTTAACCCAGCCACGCGTGGGGCGGTTTCCCTTTTTTATCGAATCCTTCATGAGAGAGCTCTGCTGAGTACGGAGGTTTATAAAAAGGCATGAATATGGAGTTGAGCAGGCACGTGCACACATAGGGCCCAAGGGGTGCTTGAGCCCCTGCCCTTTTTGCCTCGTATTAAAAAGGGTGTTTTTAATGAATAAATAAATTCCTGTTGTGCAAAGGTATGTAAAAAAAACGGCGGTATAAAAATGCCACGGTTATCTACCGTACGCATTTCCTTGTAATATGGTGTTGTGTGTGTGTTGAGCCTAAAGCCGCTTCTCTGTTCGCTGCGGCTCCGCTCTGTCTCTCTGTACAATGGTCACTACTTTCAAATTAAAAGCTACCTGCTAAGAACCCTGTTCTAAACTCCAATGGGGTGCAATGTAAAGCTCTTATTTTGAAGACAAATTCGTTGTCACTGTTCACTGCCCAACTTCATACTTCACGTCACGTCACGTTTACGCCTACCCCAGTGGCGGGCCGGCGGCCAAGTGGCAGCTTTTGGAAAAGGAGGAATATTAGTAATGTGCGCCTTTTCTATCTGAAAAGGGGTACACAGGGGCGCGAGAGAGAGAGAGAGCGAGAGAGAGAGAGAGAGAAGCTGCTGCCTCATCAAGAACTCCACCAAGCACATAGATGAGACGTGACAGTAGAGCGACCTGAACCTTTCTGAGTTATAAATCCAATAACATAACTTCATTGTGTGGGCTAACAATTCACCTTCCACTTATTCAACATGCTTAAATATGAGTCATATTTCAGAAAAGCTCCCATTTGTCCTTGTTAAGCTAACTGCTTGTTAATGAGAGTTAAGAATAATCTAATATGACAGCTGTCTGTGTCGTCTGTTTATCTTGACACAAATCTTCAGCTTCTTCCAGATATTTAGTTTATTGTGACTTTACTGTTGTTATGCTGTTCCCACTAACAGTCACAGTAGCCATTTCTTGGTTTTGTCACATTTTTAAATGTGTAGCCTGTATTTCTAGTTTGCACTTGCCCTCCAATAAATAGACTAATAATAAACCTGTGTTATTGCTTTTTAAGAATTGCAGCTAAATTATAATAACTTTGAATTGCATGTCTTCTTAACCTCAGTATTATGATGATGTGAATAAACTCATGTTGACAATAATTTGTTGACACAAAAGAAATGGCAATTGAACATCACTCACACCTACCCAGGATACACAGCTAAGTGTTAGCTTTCTATAAGTACTTTTTAAATTAATTTTACATTAATTTAATCTACATATTGCGTTATTAAGGCCTGAAAAAAAAAAACGTACTGCCCTTTTCTGACCTTGAGCCCCTGCCCCTCTATAATCATGTGCACGTCCCTCGAGTTGAGTGACGAGAATTGGGAGGAATGTCAATTCAATTTCAACAAGCTTTATTGGCATGACTGTGGTTCACAATATTGCCAAAGCGTACAGGATTACAGAACAAGAATATTAAGAACAATAACAATAACAATAATAGCAATAAAAACAATAACAACAAACAATATATCACTTTGCAGGTATGAACGCAGTCAGGAGCAGCTGGTTCTTGTGGAGGAGATCGTGTCAGGTGTTGTTGTGCAGCTTGTCTCTTCTGCTGTGGCAGGTATTTACATATTTTGCTGCATCTACAGCAGTGCCAGCTTTTTCTCCCAGTAAATGATGTACATTTTCTTGGCCTGAGCGATTGTGGAAGTTTGGGGTTGCACATGTGATTTTAGTGTATATCTGGGTTCTGATGTCTGTGTAGGTGTCACAGTGCAGCAGGAAGTGCTGCTCTGTCTCCACCTGTCTGTGTGGACAGAGCCGACACAGCCGCTTGTCTCTGGGCAGCCAGGTCTGTCTGTGTCTGCCGCTCTCTAAGGCCAGGCTGTGGTCGCTGAGTCCGTATATAGTCAACGTTTTCCCCAGTCTTGGGTGAGTTACAGAGCTCAGATAATCTTCCATGGAGTTACGTCTGTTTAGGGCCAAATAGCACTGGAGTTTGCTTTGGGTTTTGGTTGCAGATGTCCAATAGTTGATGTAATTGTCTTTTTCTTTTACTATAGTTTGGTGGGGCTGGATTGTGTGAGGGCGTTCTTGGTGCCCGTTGCTGTTGGAGCTCAGCCTGTGGACCAGCTGGCTAAGGGGACTCCCTTCTTTGCTCTCCTCTTGGTATTGTAGGGCTTTGTAGTGGTAGGAGCTGGGCTCGCTAGCTCTGAGGTGTTGGTAGAACTTTATAGCTCTTTATGGAGATGAATTAACAGGGGAAATTGGCACAGTTCAGCTCTGCATCCATTATTGGGGGTGTTCCTTTGGACGTTGAGGATGCTTTTGCAGATCTCAGTGTGCAAGCTTTCAATTGGGTGTTTGTCCCATTTTTTGAAGTCTTGGTTCATGAGAGGGCCCTACACTTCACTACCATACAATACAATTGGTTCTATTGTTGATTGAAATATTTTGATCCAGATTTTGACAGTTATGTCTATGTTTGAGGATTTCTTCATATTCCAGAAAGCTCTTCTGCCTTTGTCTCGGAGATCCTTAATGGCCAGATTGAAATTTCCCGTAGATGTGATATTTAGTCCTAAATAATTATAGCTCTGTGTGTGTTCTATGTCCGTAGAGTCCAGGTGGAACCTGTGGGGATTTTTCTGACTCTTAGGTCATTTCTGGAAGACCATGACTTTTGTTTTTTCCAGGTTAACGGTCAGGGCCCAGGTTTGACAGAACTTTTGCAGGTGATCTGGTTGCTTTTGTAAAGCCTCCTTTGATGGAGCGAGCAGTATTAGGTCATCTGCAAACAGTAAGCATTGGATTTCTATGTCAGAGAGGGTGAGACCAGGGATCACTGACTCTTCCAGGGATTTGGCCAGTTCATCGATGTAAATATTAAACAGGGTGGGGCTCAGACTGCAGCCCTGCTTCAACCCTCTACTTTGGGGGAAGAAGTCGGTTTCCATAGTTCCTAATTTGACAGCGCATTTATTATTTATGTACATTGTCTTAATAATATCATAGATTTTTCCTCCAATACCTGTTTCTAGTAATTTCAGAAACAGACCATGATGCCAAATTGATTCGAGTACTTTCTTGAAATTTACAAAACAAGAGAAGATTGTGTTTTTGTTCTGGTGGACGTGTTTCTGGATGAGGGTGTGGAAGGTGTAGATGTGGTCAGTGGTTCTGTGTTGTGGTGTAAATCCAATCTGACTCTTGCTCAGGATATTGTGCTCACTGAGGAAGTTTTGCAGTCGGCTGTTTAAGACGCTGCAGAATAACTTCCCCAGGTTGCTGCTGACACATATGCCTCTGTAATTGTTTGACTCATATTTGTTTCCACTTTTAAAGATTGGAGTGATAAGCCCTTGGCTCCAGGTGTCAGGAAAATTTCCAATGTTTAGTATTAGATTGAATAATTTCAATATAGCAGTCTTGATTTTATGGCTTGAAGCATTTCATTTAAGATGCCATCAGGGCCACTTGCTTTCCTTGGTTCCTAGTTTGTTGAGCAGATTATCTTGGTCTGAATCCAGTGTGATTGCACTGTACAGATTTTCAAAGTGTTTCTTCCATATTTCCCCGTTTTGAATAGCCAATTCTTTCTTGTTTGATTTGTTGAATGAATACCATTTTTTCCAAAAAATATTTGAGTCAATGGACTCAGTTTCTTCAAGTTGACGCTGTTCATGCTGCTCCTTTTTAGTTCTCTGTGCTTTTCTATATAATTTCAATGTTTCCCAATACTGGATGCGGAGCTCATGATTGTCAGGTTGTCTGTGTTTTTCATTGGATAATTTTCTGACCTACACCTGCAGTTAGAGTCAAACCACTTTTCGTTAGCTGAGATTGAACTGTGATACTCAGATTTTTTTCAGATTGGATAGAAATGCTGTGCTTTCAAATATGGAGTTAATATCCCGAACAGCCTGGTTCAGACCATAGTTACTGTGGGGATATGCAGTGGTGATAAAATGGTCTAACTGAGATTGGATTGTTGGATGACCCATTCCTCTCTGGTAGTCATCCTTACTATTACTTGTCCTCCTATGAGGTTGTTTGGAGGGGTTGAGTTTACTGGGCTCTGCTACACGGGGGTCAGTTAGTGTCTTTCTAATGTATAGGGTTTGATTTTGCTGTGATCAGATAAGGGTGTGAGGGGGCTGACAGTGAATGCTCTTGGACAGAGGGGATCTAGGTCTGTAATACTATAGTCCACTGTGCTGTTGCCAAGAGGAGAGCTGTGTGTGTAGAGACCAAAGGAGCAGCTGACAGTTGACGATGTACAGACCCAGCGTGCGACATAACTGCAGCAGTTGATGTCTGTTTCTGTTGATGGTTTTGTCAAAGTTGTTCCTGTTCTGATGTGAAGGAGAGAGGATGTTGATCTGCGCAGGTATATGTTTGTCTCCCTGTGCATTCATCAGATCTGTTTCTGTGCCTGTTCTTGCGTTAAGGTCACCACAGATCAGCACATTTCCTTGTGTCTGGTAGAAGCTGATCTCATCTTCAAGAATGGTGAAGCTGTTTTCGTCATAATAAGGGGACTCTGATGAGGGGATATAGGCTGTACACATGAATATGTCTCTGTCTGTGGAGACCACCTCTTTTTTTTTATTTTGATCTGAATTAAAACATCTCCTTTTTTGAGTAGTTCTATTGAGTGTGTGAGTTTCGTCTTGTACCAGATCAACATCCCTCCTGAATCTCTCCCTTGGCTTACACTTTTTAGTTTGGTAGATGGGAAAATGACTTCTCTATAACCCAAAGGACAACGAGTGGGCATCATCTCCTCTATTTCAAGTTACCTGCAAAACATGATATCTGAATTCTTCAACTCTTTCTTAAAGTCTCGGGTTGCTCTTAAGGCCGAAATCAGAAGACCTCAAACCCTGGATGTTCCAACATCTCTCTATAAAAGCAAGGAATCTCTGTCTGTGTGTGTGTGTGTGTGTGTGTGTGTGTTTGTGTGTGTATGTGTGTGTGCCTCGAATATCTCTGCGGATCAGGATCAGACTGACCTGAGAGTTTCAACATAGCTGCTGCTTGGTTCAGTAGTGTGTTATGCGGATTTGTAACCCTATTCCTCAAGCATAGTCCACCAGAGCCACCACAGTCACGTGCGCACCAGAGCCAATCGCTGCAGAGCTCAAGCCACGACATACCTTTAGAAACAAGCGGATTTACACCTGCAGTCGCGCGAGCTGGACCGGGATTTTGCTGGCGGTCCGATCCCGTCCCGTTCTGTTCTGTGCATCTAAACTGACTGTTGTGGATTAATGAGACTAAACGAGTCCAGACCGAGTCTGTTCGGGTCTGATGAGATCTGGAGACACGCCGACAACTAAGTGGAATCAGAATCAAGTGGATGTTCGTGTGTAGCTAACGTTAGCTGCTAGCTGCTAGCTCACCCAGACGGCCCACCTCCCGAGGCGATGGACCGGACCCACCGGCACGTCCAAAACTGGACTTAGGGTAAATAATGTCCGCCACGCTTTTTCGCGAACATTGCCGTCACGTTTGCTTTGTGTCTGGTGCAGGAAGAAACAGTAAAAACAGGCTTTTGTCATGAAAGTGTCCAAGCAGCAAGTTTGGTTGATGAGGAACGGGAAGTTGTGTGAGGGACGTCAGCGGTGATACAGACAGCGACACAGACAGCGAGTTTTGAGAGTTGAGATATCTGTGACATATAGCGTGTTTGGAGTGTATTGTTAGTGTGAAATGAAGTGTTTGGTGTAGTGTGTAGTGTAGTCGTTTTTATTTATGTTGTGAGTCAACTGCTGAATTGCGGAGCAGGCAGGAATGAGTTGAGGAGCCTGAGGCATTGCCTGCAGTTTAATGTAAATAGTTACATATAACTTTGTAAATTTCAAAAACTTATGCACAAATTCAGCAAAGAACAATTTATATTTGCATTATAACTAATGCAATTGGTTCATTAAACTGTTTGTGGTTTTCACAGTAAAAAATCTAACTTTTTCCTACTCTGATTTTATGTTATTTTATGATTTTAGGTCCATAGTGTTAATATAATATGTCAAAATGAAAAAATAAATGTACAGTCAAACACGTGAGGTTGTGCTGAAAAAAATGACACCAAACAAGGCAAGGTAAATAGTTTTCAAGGTGAAATATAATGGTATAATCAAAAGTAGTCAAAAACAGCCAATTATATCCCTGATGTTCCACCTTCAAACACAACCTCATTTGGCCATCCATGAAAAAACTACTTAACCTCCCACTTTTCTATAGGAAGAGGCTACATGCTTCCTACGGGCAATGCACTAGTGAGATTATAAAAGATTTAAATGTCATTAGGTTTAAAACTCAACATGTAGCATTCTGGGTTAAAATGAGATAAAATCTCAATCCCATTGTCAATGAAGAGATTGGTTTTAGTACATGTTAGATATTAGGAGTTTGGACCTCATAATATTATAACCCTTTAAATGGATGAATAAATAAGCAAGTAAATATGTACATAAAAGGTAATAATAATTAAAAATAAATAAATAAAAATAAAATAAAAATAGATAAGTAAACACTCTAGGGTTGTCTGCCTTGTTTGACCTATCAGGTGGGAGCAGAGTAGACTGAGCATGTGCTGGATGTCTCTCAGCTGGCTGTGTGGGGGTGTAGGGGTGGGGTTGGAGGTTGGAAGGGTAAGTAGGGGGTCTGCTGCTCCTCACCACCTGAGCATAGCTCAGTGGGCCAGGGCGTGGCTCCTGGTGATGGTGCTGGGGTGGGGCTCTGGTCGGGTATGAGGGGGTTCGTAGCTGCCCTGGTGGGGTCGTCGTGTTGGCGGATGAAGATGGTGAGGTCTCTGTGGGGGTGGTCTGGATGGGGGTGGCAGGTCGGCCTGCAGCACTGGGGGTGCTGCGGGCCGACCTCTTTTCATTTAAGAACTTTCCATTGGAGTCGATTAGGATGACTATGTCTGGCTGCTGTGCCGGTCTGGATGGATGGGTGGAGTCGACCAGTGGGCTGGGGGGCTGTCTGGGTGTGGTGTTGGTCTGTGGATTGGAGAGGAGCTGCTGGGTGGGTGGAGCTTTTTGGTCCTGGTGTCTCTGGGCGGATGGAGTCTCTTTGTCCTGGTGTCTCTGGGTGGGGCTCTCAGGGTCCTGGTTGTGGTTTTGGTGTGAGTCCTGCTGTCCTGTCAGGTCTGGAGTGACTCTGTCTCCTGGAGCTTCTGTGACAGAGAGGCAAGGGCCCGTATTCACAAAGAATCTTAAGGCTAAAAGGAGCTCCTAACAGGCGAATTTAGGAGCAACTCCTAAAAATAATGGGCGTGTCAGTCGTAACTTTAGGACTCCTAATTTTTGAAAATAAGAGTTATTCACAAAACATTTTAAGCCTAAAAGTAGCACCTAAGTCTGGGAGACCTTACAAGTAGTCCAGAGGACTAGTGATGGGAACGGCAGTTCTTTTTACTGTACTGAATCTCTAGAATCAGTTCATTAAAATGATTCGTTCAAAAGATTCGTTCACCGAATCGTTCAGTGCTCTCCAACTCCCTGAACTGATAAACAGCCAAACGATCTGTCATTCAGTTCTTGATTCAGCCCTGAGGTTCACGTTCACTTACTGAGGGACGGTGCGTTCATGGACTATAGTACACAATCATTCGCAGGAGACGCAGCGCTGCTTTGAGTGGTATACATGCACTAAAACTATTACATGATGAAAGTGTCCTCTGTGCACAGTAAAATCACTTAACAAGATGCTACACGGATATTAGCAACACAGCGCTAATTTTAGCAGTACTACTGAACGAGAATCACCTCCTCTGCCCTGAGTGAGTGAGTGACTGACACAGCGCCACTCTCAGCACAGTACGCGAACGAGATTCATGTCCTTAGCGCCGTGAATCAGTCGTTCGCGAACGACGTGCTGAGGACGTGAATCAGTCGTTCGCGAACGACGTGCTGAGAACGTGAACTGAATCAGCGTGAACGTGATGGCGCTGAGAATCACTTTCGGCAGTTCCACTCCCGGCCGGCATGCTCGCTGCTGAGCTCAACTGAACTGAGAAAGGAACGAATCAGTTCCTCAAGTGATTCCGTTCACTTCGTTCACTCAAACGATTCGTTCTTTTGAACGACACGTTCGCGACTGACACAACACTACAGAGGACTCCTAACTCGCTAAGACCTGGTCACAGCCGAATGTGTTGGAGACGCTAAATGACAGGGAATTATTAAAACGATGTCGGATGGACCGCGAAGGGACTGAAGTTGTGGTTGAGTTGGTGAGGGGCGCAATAACATCCACAATCAACAGAAACAATCAAATAACGCCGGAGTTAAAATGTTTGGCAACACTCCGGTATTTGGCTACAGGGAAAATGCAGCTCTTCGCATGGGACTAGTATTACCTGGGGACCTCAAATCATCCCACCACGTCCGTGTTTCGTGCAGTGCATTCGCACAGGATAAGCGAAGTCTGTGTTTAAACTTTAATTTACTGACATTATCCCCCGGGTCGATCGCACCGGAGCCCTTACTGGAGCAGCACAACGGTTATATATGGATATTTTAAATATAATAACTGGTGAGCCTGTTGAAAGATGGAAAAGTGTTCCTTACCACATGCTGCCATGCATATAATCCATCTAATCATCTTTCGAGATGTCGCTCTTCTGATGAGCCTCCTGTCCTGAATTTGCACCCAAAATGCTGTCAAAACTTTCATTTATAATTCCCAACGCAGCCTCCGTAACTCTCGCCCGGGAGAAAGGCAGAAAAAAGGTGTGGAAAACACAAAAAACCTTAAGAAAAACAAAAAACGAACCCAAATCACAGAGATGCCGATTCGCACGGGACTAATATTATCAAATGACCTCCGTGGTTGGTGAAATATGGAAATAATTTGCGGTGGAATTTTCACTTTACAAATTACAGACATGGCAGATTCACGCGGGATTAAGATCACAGACGACCTCCGCAATTATTACAAATTACTGGAGGTCCCCAGGTAATACTAGTCCCGTGCGAAATGTCAATCGGAAAAGTTGCATTCCATCTTAATTCTCCTTATGAATACATTTCTTTATTCTTTATCTTGTCATGGGCTTGTGGGCAACTTCCTTATTTTCACTTCATGCATTGCGTAGCCCGAATGACTTTTCAATGGGCTGCCCTGTCACTCAACAACCAATCACCATTGTTACCGCTTCTAAGTGCGTCCTTATGAAATGACGTCATCCATAGCAACAGAGAGTTACTTCTAGTGTAGGAGTTCACTGTTTTTATAACTAAAAGTAGGTCTCAGCGGCTTTGTGAATTACTTTTAAGAAACGACTCCTACATAAAAACTTTTAGTCCGATTTAGGAGTACTCCTAACGTTAAGATAAAAGTCTTTGTGAATACGTGCCCTGGTCTCTCCTGTGGCTCTCTCTCTCCTCTCTCAGCTCCTTCACCTCCTCCGTCAGGGTGCACAGCGCTGCCACGTGGCTCTCCTGGTGGTGCTGCTGCAGCTCTCTGATCTCAGTCTTCAGGGTGCTCAGCTTGGTCTGGTCCTGCTCCCTGTCCTGCCTCAGTCTGCTCAGTTCCATGCTGAGGTTGCAGGCCTCCTCCTGGCTCAGCTGATGGTTGATAGCTCTCTCAGCTGGACCAGCTCCTCTCCAGCTCACTGAACTTCACCTGAATGTCAGTGATGATGGAGGTCAGCTGGGGGTCCTGGGCCTGTTCAGAGCTGGGGGGCTCACTCTTCTGGTCAGCAGGAGGGCAGGTGGGGGTGGAGGTGGTGTCTGTGTCTGGGTGTCTTCAGGTGGGGGGCTCTCCTGCTGGGCTGTCCGTTTTAAGGGGAAAGTCCAGCTCAAACTGCCTGAGGTTTCCCTGCACCATGACAGTCCCATTCTTGTAGATATTGACTGATGTCATGGGGGAGTCTAGGTCTTCTGCTTCTTTGACCTTCAGTTTCCAGCCATTACAGATGCCCTCCTTCTTTACAGAGGGGTAGTGGGTCTTTATAGCCGAGTGCCATGCCAGTGGCTGCCCTGTGAAGAAGATCAGGTTGCTGACGTCTCCATTCTTGTAAGGGTGAGAGAAGAGTGTCTCTGGTCTTTCCTCCTTTTTGTATGTGTGCCTTCCTGGCACATTCATTTTTGAGATATTATGTGTACAACAGAGGAACAGCTTCTATATGAGCTGTATCTGAGGCTCCAGGACTGCTAATGCTGCACGGCTGTTGTTCCAATTCCTTCGTAACTGTTGCCAAGGCTTACAATCTTGTTGGCTAGCTGTTAGCTTTAACTCCAAACTAACTTAAATGAGTTTGAAGGTAGTTGTTTTCTTTTTATATGTCCTTGTGCAGGCTGTATTGTCTCTGGTGCTCTCACTCAGTTCATTCTCCGGCTGTGTTCCTCTTCTTGCTTATTGTCAGTGTGTGTTTGTTGTCTTCAAGACAGTTTGGCTAACTGTCAGTTTGTCAGTTGGCTGGACTTTTCCGCTGAACTCCTCTGTTCAGATGGATTTCTTCAAGTTTTCTTTGGCGTTTTCTTTTCAGTTTTTCTTCTTTCTGGGAGTTAATTCCTCGAAAAGTGTTTCCTCTTCAGAATTTGACATAAAATTGAAAGTTTATCTCATCTCAAAACAAAAAAAAGAGATAATCTTCAGGAGCTCATGTTGCTGCAGTTGTCTTCGTAATGTACATAAATGTGAGATATAACCTCATACAATTTAAAACATCCCTTAGCAAAAAGTAGTATACTTGAAGTTCATTTTATTAAGTATGCTTGAGTATAAGTATAAGTATAGCAAGTATACTATGGACCATGTACTTGTAGCATACTGGAAAGTATACTAATTTAATACTTCTTCTGACTAAATTGGAACATTTTAAGTTTATAAAAGTATACTTTAAGTATACTTTAAGTTTACAGAAGTACACTTTCAAGTATACGACAAGTATACTCATCTATATACTACTAGTGTACTAAGTATATACTTCTAGTCCACATTTTAGTTTATTAACATGTAAGTTTATAACAGGGGCAATATCTCAATGTAAATGTGTGTAGTGAAAAACATTTTTATTCTGCTAAATAAAATGTAAGTACAAGTCAATGACTTGACCTTATTCTGTACTTACATCAAGATATTGTAAGTATTAGCACTTGTAATGTGGTAAGGTCTAGCAAGAGATCCACCAGTTATTACCATACATGCCCACGCCTTAACAGATGGGAAGTCTCTCCCAGAAAACACCCCTTCACTCACGGTGCCAACATTTTTATCATCTTTGTTAATTCGACACAATTTAACCACATAACAAGGATGTGAATTAACCTGCAACCGTCTTACACATCATCTTATTCACAAACACATTCACGAACCATAATTACACCAACAACAACAGAATACCCAAGAGTCTTTGCGCCACAGTCCACAGTATACTAAAGTACAAGTATAAGCTTTGGTATTAAAGTATAAGTCTAAGTATTAATGTACTTAGTCTTAGACTATTCTTTATACTTTTCAGTATAAGCCAAGTATACTTCACTATACTTTTCTTAAGTATATAAAATGTAGTATATAAAAAGTACACTTCAAGTATACTGCCTCAATTTTAGTATAAGATTAGTATACTTGTAGTACAATTGAATAAACTACTTTTTGCTAAGGGATTACACAGACTCCACTATTCACAGGAGAAGCTACACAGATTTTACCCAACTGTTTCACCCATGTGTAATCAATGTAAATCAATGATAGGTAATCTTGCACACTCCTTCTGAGTGTTGAAGAAAATCATTCAAGTCCTGTTGAGCAGTTTGCTGTGGTGATGTGTTTATTCAAAGAATACAGGTAAACTGGTGGACCAACAGGCACAGAGCGGGTCCGAGCCAGTGAGTTGACCCAGAGCAAATGAAACAGTAGCATTTTATACAGTCACAACAAAGAATGGCAGATTCAATCAACAGGTAAACAAAAGGCATGCAAAGGGGAAAGGGTCTGCTCTTTGGGGAGGGTGAACAGTGGGGGATGGGGGTAAGGGGGGGGGCACCCATTTAGCATAGTGATCAAATTAGGTCCAGACGTCTCTTGATCAACTGGTGTTAAGGGCATGTGTCCTGCAGGGTGTCGGAGGAAGGCATGAATCAACATTTAGGTCTGGGGGTCAAAGGGCTCTTTCCAGACGTCATTTCAAATGTGTATTTTCTTCTTCAATTTTTTTTTCTTTTTTTTTTTTTTTAAAACAAGGTCATTCACTGTCAATTTCAATGCTAAATATAAAATCTGGATTTTCACCCTCTAATGGTGGAGCTGGTTGGGTTACAGTGGAGTACATGATATTAGCAGTCGTTTCAGTGATACATAACTTCAGTGATCAGAAGAATGATAACTGTCAAAGTTCCACATACAAGCAAAACAAATTCAAAAATCACATAACAAAAGGACCCTAATTTTTCTTTAATCCAGTCAAACAAATCAAGGGTAACAGGGTTAGGAAATGTCTTGGCAAGGTTACGCAAATGGGTTGTTGTTTGCAGTGGAGTTTGCAAGATCTTCCACTGCATGGGAGAGGTCTCTCATTTGGTCCAAAGATGCCATGACTCCATAGCTCAGATTGTGAGCACCAAAAATCTTGTCAATGGGGTTTGTGCATGTGTATGCAAGTCCCTTTTCAATATGTGAATCTCTGATGGCACAGTAAGGACTCTCATAGCTGGTATCACATGACCCAGGCCACATACTCCAGACCATCCTCTTGGTAAGTATTCATTGGCCTTTGTGCCGCAAATCCAGTACACACCCTTAGGTAAAGGTATGGAACAATGATTCATCACTGAAGCAAGGTGGTTATAATTCTCAATAAATTCTGGGGCAGGATTTAGTCCTGGAGGTACCTTTCCTTTGGACTCATCGATGGCTTGCTGTGGTGAAGCATATATGATGAACATCTTCTTCTGGGCCTCCGGTGCCAGCGTTGCTCCTCTGCTCCTCTGGAAGCCAGCGTACATCTTCTTCTGGGCCTCCGGTGCCAGCGTTGCTCCTCTGCTCCTCTGGAAGCCGGCGTACCTCTTCTTCTGGGCCTCCGGTGCCAGCGTTGCTCCTCTGCTCCTCTGGAAGCCGGTGTACCTCTTCTTCTGGGCCTCCGGTGCCAGCGTTGCTCCTCTGCTCTCATGGGAGCTGGTGTACCTCTTCTTCTGGGCTTCCAATTCCAGCGTTGCTCCTCTGCACCTCTCGAAGCTGTCGTACCTCTTCTTCTGGGCCTCCGATGCCAGCATCATCCTTCAGGGGGGAAGAACCTTCAGTGTGATGCGTGGATCCAAGTAGAACGACCCTCTGGAACTCCCTGATGCAGACCCAATCTCCTGGTTGTAGCACTGCTGGCTGCTAGGAGGTGACTGGACAGTTTTACTTGTCTGTGGAGTAGCTGAATAGCAGAGGTTATGGCAGAGCACAGTGTTTGCATAGACTCATCCATGGCATGGAGGTTCATCTTCTTCATCCTTGTTGCTTGGCAAGCATTTCGCTAAAGAGACAAAATCAGCCTTCTTACAGGTTCAGGCTTCAGCCCGGGTTGGAGAACGTGTCTATACGTACAACAATATTGTCCAAATCAGCCTTCTTGTAGGCCCAGGTTTCGGACTGGTTGGAGAACGTCTCTACGCATAAAAGAATATTATCACATCCATTACATTTCTAAGTACAAGGAAGCTGGTGCCACAACACGGCCGTCGTTGTGGACCTTCACGTTATTTACATTTTTACAACCATGGGAAAGTCACAATTCATGCTCCCTCACATCAGCAGCTTCTTGTAAAAGAATCACATCAATAGGAGAGGAGAGATCGTTAGCAGGTAGAGAAGGACAGAGCTTTACAAGAACAGGAATACCCATTTTGGCAGCTGCTTTGGCTGCATGGTCAGCCAGAGCATTGCCTCTCGAAACAGGGTCCTTGGATTTTGTGTGAGCTTCACACTAAACAACAGCAATACATGACGGTAGCTGACATGCGTCTAACAATTCACCAATTAGTTTGCCATGTTTAATGGGGGTCTCTGAGGATGTAATGAATCCTCTGTTCGCCCACAGATTACCAAAATCATGTAGACATCCAAAAGCATATCTGGAGTTTGCGTAAATGGTGACAGTCTTACCTTTTGCTAGATGACATGCTCTCATCAGTGCGTACAACTCAGCTACTTGGGCGGAGCTTGAGGGTGGCAGGGCAGCGCTATCAATTATTGAAAAATTATCCCAACTTGCATACCCTGCGCGTGGCACTCCATATTCTCTATGAGCAAAGTCCATTATCCATGTCTACAATAACCATTCCATCATTCCAAAAATGTCGTCTGTGACACATTTGTGGGTTTTGGCATTTCCATTCTTGTAGAACCGGATAATGTGTGTCCCAAGTACCTCTGACTCTGAATTGAACTTTCTTTAGTGACCCTTCACTCCTAAAGCCTTGAGAAAAATAACTGTGTAAGTCTCACATGTAACAGCAGAGGGAGAGGCTGAATGCAAACTTTAGATTCTGGCTATGTGGGGAACAGAGAAAAATGCACTGCACAGGTAAAATATCATAAAATGAGTCAAATTGGCTGATATTGAAGACAATACGGTTGTAGGATTTGGAACTAAAGGAAAATGGGGGAGTACCGCTTCAGCAATAGCTTGCAGATCTATATATATATAGGGCGAATGCCTTCTCTCTTTTCTTGAGAGAAAGGATACTGTGAAATCCTTGGCAGGGGGGCATTCTGTTTTAGCAAAATGTGTGCTGGCTCAGCTGTTCTAATCAAACCAATGTCATTAGACAAAGAGGCCCATACTGACGGGGACACACTAGACACAACTCTATCATTGACTTTCCCTTTCTCTTCACCTATGGGTTGATTCTGACCTATCAGAGCAGCTAACACAGTTGTTTTGTTATGTTCATTAGTCTCTTAAAAAGATGCCGTCTGGTGTGCAATAGATGGTGCAATTTAGTTTGCATAACAAATCTCTTCCTAACAGATTCACGGGTGTGGTATCTGATAGAAGAAAGGAGTGGGAAGTGGTCAAACTGGAGGTGTTTTCAGTGAAAGGACCTATAGACGCTATAGTAGGCTCAGATACAGGTAGACACATTGGAATACCTCCAACCCCCACAGCTCTAACTGTTTCCTTGGATGATTTTAAATTCGTAGATTTCAATGTAGAATGTAGAAAGAGAAGCTCCTGTGTCCACCAGGAATGATGTTGATTTTCCATTCACATTTATCATTAAATTAGGTTTTTCTTTGTTTTTTGTTTTTTTTCTAATTTAATTAGTGGAGCTTGGGTTATAATTTCTCCTGTTTCAATTTGATTACTGTCCTGACAGCTCTATTGGTTATACTGTGGGGTTGGTGGCTTTTCCATGTTGGTTGATGGAGGTGCCATTGGCAGGGTATGTCTGGATGGTTTGTGTGGGCAATTTTTTACCCAATGATCTGGCTCACCGCAAAAAGCGAAAGACTGTCTGTTGTTTTGCACATGGTGTGATGGCCTGTGTCCTTGGTACCCCCTCCCTTTTTGGACGTTTCCTCTGCCACTGCGTCCTCCTCCTAGCTCCGCCTGTATAGTGAGACACTTGAGCAAGCATTAGCATTTCATTCATTCTACAATCTCTTTGTTCAGTGTTATCCCAAATGGTGTTGTGCAATTTCTACTAAATCAGACATTGGTTTTCCTGACCACCCAATTGTCAGTTGCACTTTTGTTCTTATTTTTTTTGGTTGAAGACTGTTCACAAACAAATTTTGCAGGTAACCAGCTGGCATTCCAACAATTTGACTTGGTGATAGACCACAATTTTCTTTTGCAGTTGTCAGCATTTTTCCATACAGCTCCCTAGGATTGTCAGCTTTGCCAGTAAAGAGTAAAGTCAACCTGTTGTATTACCTCCTGTTGAACTGCTAAAGTTATGATACTGTAAAATGTCTTGGCTTCCTCTGGTGTGATTCGGGCAAACTGTGGAGTTGCGGGGAATTTTACAGGCATCAATTACTTTCTTTCAAATCAGAGTCAGTTTTAACAGTTGGATCATATCAGGCATGTGAGGACTGTAGATCAAGCACACCAATTTCCATTCTTCTAACCATTTTTTTTAATTTGTCAAGCGTTTTTGGGAAAACGTCTGACTATTGCTTTTAGTTCCCTTCGGTTCCAAGACATTTGTAGACAACATCTTTTTTCCTTGTAAGATGTCGAGCTAATTTTGTTGGGTTTGGTTTCTTTGTTTTTTGTTGTTTTTTTGAACACTCCCTTTGTTATTCTACTTCATTATTTATCTCAGGTCTTGGTTATTCAACAACCCAGTCATCACCAGTGTTATGAACACTGGATTCTTTTATCTCTTTTACAGGATAAAGGCTTTTTATTTTGATCGTATTTCTTTGTTTTAGTGTTTCTACAGGACATGTCCATTTGACTGTCCGGCAAAATCTTAGTCTGCGTTGTGTTTTTTTTTTCTTCTTCTTCTTCTTCTTCTTCTAATTGAGCTATTAGCTTTTTATTTCGATCTGTAAGAGAAACTATTTTAGATTCTGCCTAACAGCAGCTACTTTCGTCCGTATAAATTTTGAGGGAGGAGAAATGCTTATTTTTATCTTATCTGGGAGAGTACTCAATTTCTCTCTCATATTTTCCAATCTCAGAATTTTACTTAACTCAATTCAAACAAATGTTGCAACAAATGACAAACAAACAAACAACAAACAAAAGATAGCGTCACCATAATTATCATACATGTACTTCACAGGACCAGTCAAATCTTTCTCAGACCTTCTACTAAGATGACTTCCCATTTTCCTTGGAAGATCCCTCTGATCATTTCAACAAGAAACAAAACAAAACCACAGGAGTGTCAACACTGATCTTTCCTATCAGACTAACAGAATCACAGGGATTTTCGACACTGATTTTCTATCAGAGCAAATACAATCACAGGAATTCAGACCTGATCGTTTGCAACATACCAGACAAAACAAAACAATTGGTCTTTTCTATCTAAAACGACAGAATCACAAGATCTTTCAAATCAACAGAATCACAATAAATGTTTAGACCTGGTCTTTTCTATCTAAAACGACAGAATCACAGGATCTTTCAAATCAGCAGAATCACAGGACAATAAACCTGATCTTTCCCATTTAATAACAGAATCACAGGACAAGAAACCTGATCTCTTCTATTAAACCAGCAGAATCACAGGACAAGAAACCTGATCTCTTCTATTAAACCAGCAGAATCACAGGACAATAAACCTGATCTTTTCGCTTTAAAACAACAGAATCACAGGACAATAAACCTGATCTTTTCTGTCGTGCATATTTGATGTTAAGTAGGATGTTAACCCCTAGATGCTTGGCCTTTATGAGAGCGAATCTTCATAAGACTAGGAAAACACAAGCAATTCCACAACTAATCAAAAGCTATGAAAACAAGCATTCCTATACATCTAAAAACTAACCTCCCAATAACATCGGTTTCGAAACCTTACAACACCAAATGGAATTTCCACAAAACACACAGCAAACTTACTTGAATGTCGGATGGCATCACCCTTCTTTAGGACTCCCTCCTCGACAGACCTCCAACAATGCACAGTAACAGTAATTCGGTTTTCAAAAGGACCTTTTACCTCTGCAATTTGGTTCTCAGGTCACTGGCATGTCCTTGGTCTGGAAGAAGGAGTATCTGTAGAAGGTTTGTTGCCACCCGGGTCACGGCACCAAATTGTTGAAGAAAATCAATCAAGTCCTGTTGAGCAGTTTGCTGTGGTGATGTGTTTATTCAAAGAATACCGGTAAACTGGTGGACCAACAGGCACAGAGCGGGTCCGAGCCGGTGAGTCGACCCAGAGCAAATGAAACAGTAGCATTTTATACAGTCACAACAAAGAATGGCAGATTCAATCAACAGGTAAACAAAAGGTATGCAAAGGGGAAAGGGTCTGCTCTTTGGGGAGGCTGAACAGTGGGGGGTGGGGGTAAGGGGGGGCACCCATTTAGCATAGTGATCAAATTAGGTCCAGACGTCTCTTGATCAACTGGTGTTAAGGGCATGTGTCCTGCAGGGTGTCGGAGGAAGGCATGAATCAACATTTAGGTCTGGGGGTCAAAGGGCTCTTTCCAGACGTCATTTCCAATGTGTATTTTCTTCTTCATGAGCATGCAGTAAACTTCTCTCTTACTGGAAAAGCATTTTTCACTGTTTTTCTGAGGCTTTTGGAAAAAGCCTGGTACCCAGTCCACTTGTAGCGGTTCTGGGAGCTACAAGTGTTCTACCTTCTACCAACAAACATGAAAAGAAGGCTATTAAATTTGGGATGGTGATTGCGAAAAAAACTGATTTTACGTTTGTGGAAAATGGACTCTGTGCCGACATGTGGCTGGGAGAAATATCCAACATACCAGAGGTGGGAGTAAGTCACATAGTCATAAGCAAGTCACAAGTCTCAACCTTCAAGTCTCAAGCAAGCCCAAAGTTACTATTGATGAAAATCAAGCAAGTCAAGTCGAGTCATGGCTATTACTCAAGCAAGTCAAGTCAAGTCATTTCTAAGGTCAAACAAGTCACAAGAAGTTCATATGAATGTATTCTTCATATCTGGATACACAGTAAACAGAAGAAGGTGGTTAGTCAATAATATGATGCATGTGCATAGTTGATCAATTTTAGAATTGTTTTTCAAACCCATAAATACAAGAATAAGATTAGATTACTATCAACCCTGGGACTGTAGCATACTGCACATCCTGACAGCTGAGAATATTACTCTCAGGTATTGTTTCCCCTCCCCCTCTATAAAAAGAGGCTGAAAATCACAGGACATGTCTGTTCTGTCCTGAAATGTGTGTTTCTCTTCTATAAAACACATTCTACATCTCCGAGGCGGAGAAGGAAGCAGGTCCATCGCGGACGTGCACGAAAAAACAAGTGCGTCAAACCGAATGTGTGCAGATACGGTGTCTTGTTGGGCTGTGAGCTCGTAAATGCGCGCCTACATTTAAAATAATGTCTGTGCGCACTGAAGACGCTATATCTGAAATACACACACACACGCTTTAACCAAGATGGCGGCCAAAATCGCCCAGGCATGAAAAAATCTTTGAATCCAAATGTGATGATTTTCGGAGCGCCCTCCGTGCTGCCTCTCCTCCCCTGATCCTGTCGGACCACAGTCGTGATGGGATACTCGACTCCTTTTACTGACGCGAGTTTGTATGAGTCACTCACTAAAGTGAATCGGGTTTTCGAGTCACTTGAGTCACTTGAGTCAGTCTTCAGAGTGTGCAGCACACTCTATGATTTTCTAAATGTCACTTAGTAACTTGATGGGGCGGGGGTAACTTGATGGGGCGGAACTGCGGGAGAGGGACAGCAACACGGTTGTAGTTTATTTTCAGTTTTTATTTACATACATTTGCAAGACAAACATGATTTTAAATTGAGAATAATTTCTGTGCCATCACTCAGAGACTTCCCGTGAATGGAGCGTAGCAGTACATTGCTCAGGTGAGGTAGCGGCCCCCTGAGAGCACGGGAGCAGGGAGGGAGGGAGGGAGAGCGAGTGAGCTGCCTGTGAACGGCAAGTCTGAGGTGCTGAGTGCTGAACGGCACGGAGCAGCGAGTTTTTCAGGTAAGGGAGGGGCTCTGCGAGCTGGGAGGGAGAGCGAGTGAGCTGTGAGCTGGAGCTACTGGGTCAGTCAATTGTTCTTTTTCCGTATCAGCCTGTGATACAGCTCAGCTCAGGGGAGTTGAGTTAAAATGATGACCAGAGCTGTTGCTTCAGCCACGGAACTAATACAGCAATTAGCTTGATACATTTATGCAAGTGCAGTTAGAATAACAGTTGTGTGGCATGTCTCCTCTTTGCTGGTGGTAGCAGCGGTGAGTCAGTGAACGAGTTAATGGAGACAATGACTCGTAACTCCAGAGTCAGTAAAACGAATCTTGAGTTTTGAACGATTCATTCATGACTCGCACATCACTAGGCCACAGTGCCACTCTGGCACGCAGCGCGTCATACAGTGGCAGAGGGCAAAGTATCAAAAACTAAACTAATGTCTCAATATGCGCCGAAAAAAAAAGAATGAAAGAAAAGCCAAGACTTCGAGTCATCTGTGTCAAGTCTAAGTCAAGTCTCAAGTTATTAATGCCAAGTCAAAGTCAAGTAGAGTTTTTCATCGGTGTTTGTCAAGTAAGTCTCAAGTCCTCAAATTTGCGACTCGAGTCTGACTCGAGTCAAGTCATGTGACTCGAGTCCCCCCACCTCAGCAACATACTACATCTCTAGAGACCAGAGGTGGGTAGTAACGCGCTACATTTACTTAAGTAACTTTTTGGATAAACTGTACTTGTAAGAGTATTTCTAATGCAACATACTGTAGCAGAATGGGGCTGCAGTATATTCTGCTCCAGTGTCTGTGGGCCCGTATGTTGGCTCGGTGATTGACAGCCAATCTTTGTAGACAGGCAACCTATAAAGACAGGTAGGGGTCCTATGCTCTCCCCTCTCTGTCGCCGAAATCGTGCGTCATTTCCGGTGCGCCGATGTCCGCTGCAGCAGATACCTGTCTTGGTCTCTTCCTCAGACTTGCCGCTCGCCTCAGTCAATACTGGAATTGGCTCACCTGACTGACTAAGCTCCCAAGACACTCATCCGTTCCCCTCTCCGAGCTCGTAGGCACGGCCGGATCGGGGTCGCGTGTCAGCGCATCCATGCCTCTAGTATTCGGCAGCTAGCAACGTAGCAGCTACATCTGTCTGGCCCATCTGTCCCTATGCTGCTGCTTTGCCTACCCTTGTTTTGCTTATAGTTTTTGTTCGCTGTGGCTTTGCCATTTATTTCAGTGTTGGCCATTCATAAACGGCGCCAGGGTAGGGCTTGGTTGGGCTATAGCCCCATCACGAATTGTGGTAACCCTACCGTTAGCCCTACCATAACAACCAAGATGAGTGCGGAGTCCAACAGCGCCTCCACGTAGTAACGGCATTCAGGCAGCTGCGATGACAACTGTCACTGATCTGGGTTCATCCAGCATCCCCATTATTATTAATCAACATGGACCGTCACTGTCCTGAGATCAGTGGGGAGCCTGTCAGTCGGTACGTCACTCATGTGAGCACTTTTAGTGTATGCTCGTCACAGAGACATTTAGTTGAGGCTGACTTTGTTTGATACGGAAGCGCATTGCGTTTGTAACCCAGCTGTAATTTCAGTCACTTTATGTTATTGTATAAGTATTATTTGTATAATGTGTGTTAGTATTATTTGTATGATTTGAGCGTAATGCCCTTTAAGGTGAAGACGACATCACGTGATGAGTTTTACGACGTGTTAGGAGATCTACGATAGTGCCCCTAGCCAGCATCGCGGGCTTAGATGGTGAAAGCTGCAACATGTGTGTGCCTCCTGTCTGCTCATTTTGATCGGGTTATTTCATGTTTTCCCTGCTAGATTAATAATTATTGTTAAATGTGCCATGTCGTGAGTATTGAAAAAGTTGTTGTATGTATCACGGTTAAGTTTAAATGACCGAGTTAATGGTGTTAATGCAAATAGCTAATTACGCTAATCGCTAACTAGCCACCTTGCTAAGCGGAGTTATTTAGCTGTGCTTAAGGTGTGTTGTTATGAATTCAGTCACCTCTTAACAGAGTGTTATCCTGTATGATGCAGTGTATTTCATCCTTGATTGGATATTGTGTTTTCTTGTTTCTGTTGACACACATTTCTGTTGTATATTATGTTAAATACTGTACTGTGTAAATTTGTCAGGAGATCTACGATAGTGCCCCTAGCGAGCATCGCGGGCTTAGATGGTGAAAGCTGCAACATGTGTGTGCCGCCTGTCTGCTCATTTTGATCGGGTTATTTCATGTTTTCCCTGCTAGTTTGATGTGAGAGACTGCTGCTGATTCCCTGTGGTTTTAAAGGAGGCTAGTTGCCGGCTGCCATCTCTGCGAATCCCCTGTTTGCTCATCTCAGGCAAACTCTCATACATACACAACCCCCCATTCACACATTACATACATTCACAAATAGAGTTCTATAAAAAACTGAACTTACTTTTGCTGGCCAGCAGTTCATTTTTTTTGTAAGGACAATTGAAGGACACTGTTTGATTTTTCTTTTTACTTTTGGATGAAGACCGTTTCGGGTTTTATTTTCATTTCATGGACTCAGAAAGGGGCAAGTAATAACTTGCCAGGTGTAACTCATAAGTACATTTGAGCAGAACAATAAGTATATTGTCAAAAGAAAATACACTTCATGTTGATTGAGTGTTATATTTAAAGCCAAAAGGTATACGTTTGACTGTACTTGTACAGAGAACTTGTTACTGTGTATTGCTTACTGGAAGTCTGTTTTTTTTTTTGTTTTGTTTAGACTCCTAATGTTAGTTGAAGGATTGGTTGAGGTGCATTTCAGTCCAGCAAACTATAAATAAATCTGGATTGATAGTAAACTGCTATCAGGACTCTGAATTCTGCTTATTGGTTATACGTTCACTGGATTAAAAAAAATAATAATTCGACACCTTATCTCCAGTAGCGCGGGAAGGTGGTGGCTGCAGGGTGTAACATCACTGTAAACCTAAATGTTTGAAATATACATATATATATATATATATATATATATATATATATATATATATATATATATATATATAAATCTAGCGGTCAGAATGACCGTTTGCGGCCGTTCTAGCAGTGTTGAATTCCGGCGCTTCTAGTCTTAAACAGATTTATTTCTTTGCATGAGCAAAATACTTCTTGTCAATGAGGATCATCTCTCTCACCGCTGTTTGCGGTGCTGAACCAAAGAAGCCCTGACGCGTCACTACCTGCCAAGTCTAACGTAATATATACTACATTTGTGGGAAATCGCGTGTTACGTTTGTAGAATGCAGCGGATTTTACATTTGTGGAAAATATATTACATTTGTGGGCTTATGACATTAAATGTTAGATTTTTATTACCTGGTTTATTACGTTTAAGGACATTATTACATTGGCGAGAATTACATGCTGCCTACAGAGATCCAATCCTCAGCAACATCATATACAACACAGTGCTAACAATGAATAATACAGTTTATACAGATTAGTCCTTACCGCTTGGGGCAAACTCTGTCTCAAGCTGACGTAAATGGATTCCGGATATGTTCCTTGTGTCAGTTCTGTTATATCTAAAACTACATTGTCCATGTCTCCTTTCCCACTCGCATCACACATAATGAGGTATGAGGTATTCTCTCCACTGCGTGCTGGCTGGTCCAGGTAGCCGGGAGAGAGAGGCAGGTGGAGTCAACGTCATCAGCGCCCCCTGAGCTGTCTTTAACTCCATCTCCAGTCTCTGTCGGCTCGTCCTGTATCATGGTCACCCCGGGCCCGGCTGTTGGCGGGCTTTCACCGGCAGCAGTCCCCGCAATGTACATCACTTTCACATTACAGTCCACGTCTTTTTCATGTTTAAGCTCTCAGCAACATAGATGTTTAAAATGAAACATGGGCTGTTTTTCTCCCCAGTGTGTTTTGCTGAGGCTTCCTAATTAGCACGCGCTGGTGATCGTTTTAATTCATTAAAAAGAAAAATAAAGTTTGCGTTATTTGTTTACATTTTAACCGGCTCAACTAACAGCAATATGATGGAATGTAGCGACCATTGTTGATCTGTTACTCACGTGAAAAGTTCCTCTTGATGCTGCTTTATGTTTTTCAAAAAATCAAAAAATGTTTAAAAATAAGATGATAAAGAAACTAATAGCGGAAGTGTGATCATATCATCAGACAAACACTTATAAGTGTTTGTAAATGCGACGTTGATTGATTGATCGGGCGTTGTTTCAGCACCGGACAGCGCTTTATCCATCCATCATGCGTGCATGTTAAATTGGGGGTCGCGACTCAAAAAGGTTGAGGACGCTAGGGTACAGTAGCAGAAAAAACACGAAACAACCCCCCTACTAAAAACATCTTCCCGCGTGCCTGCTTATCTCGTAATTACAAGATCTTTTCTCGTAATTACGTGATCCTGAGATCCTGATCTCGTGATTACGAGATAAGGTGTCTATTTTTTTTTTATCCAGTGAATGCAATGCGCTTCCGTAGTTTGAAGCTACCTGGCTGTAGTAAGCGGCTTACAGTCATGTCATTAAGTTCAAAATTTATCATGGACAAATTTGTTTTTAAACGTCGTCGGACGGAACAACAGAAGGTGATGGGCGTGCTGGATAAAACTATGGACACACCGACACCTGCAGGGGAAGACGACCACTCCGGTCCCGCGTTTTCCATGTGCCAGGCTCGGCCAGAGGAACATGAGCAAGTTGAGTGAGTTTTTATATTGTTTTTATTGTTTTGGGGAACTTTGCCGACTTTGTTATTGCGTGTTGCCTGTTTCATGCTCTTCCTTTCTGCAGTCTTGTTGGCCAATTAGCATACTTAATTTGTTGGAGATGTGTTTTGACTCTTGGCTGTTGTGTGGTAGACTATATATGGCTTTAGGACAAACGTCTCTCTCTCTCTCTCTCTCTCTCTCTCTCTCTCTCTCTCTCTCTCTCTCTCTCTCCCCCGCGTGTTTCTAGCTGTGGGAGGGTGTTGTTTTATTGAATATATGTTCACATAGAAATTATAGCATTGATTTGAGCCCCACCGCTGTAGGGGTTAACCCCACCGTAATTGAACCAGAAAAAATACTCTGGCGCCGCCACTGTGGCCATTTTAGTGCCATGGGTGCAATCTGTGGGGCTTAACTCTTCGTTGTTGTTTGTTTACTTGCCAACTGGCTTGCTGCCACTACTGTTTGTTTTCTTTATCCTAGTTTGTTTGTTTTGTTAATTTCTTATTTGCTCCTACCTGGCTTGCTGCCACTGGAGTTGATTCTGTTATTTTCTTTATCCTAGTTTGTTTGTTTTGTTAATTTCTTATTTACTCCTACCAGGCTTGCTGCCACCATTATTGGAGCTGATTCAGCTTTATATTAATTGTATTCTATTTTCTTGCAGTATTTTGGCTGTGTGACCCAGTGTTTTGTTTATTTGCTCAAAGTGATGTCCCGCTAATTGTCCTGTTTGTTCCCCTCTTTGTTCAGAAACTGGTGGCGGTGGTTGGTGCCCATTGGTGGTGGTGTCCCCTTCTTGTGTGCTATGTGTTGACCCCTGGTGTAATCCTCCCCGTGTGTGTTTGTGTGGTGGTGTGTGCATGGAGATGTGTGCACGTGTGATTGGGGCGACTCTTCCTTGGATACCTCACTCCTGGTGACCCATCCTCCCGCTGGTAAGCCTCAGCTTCGGCTATTCCTTCCCCTCCATAATTCCCTTGTTGTGTTTTTGGCCTTTTATTATTGTGGTTTTTGTATGAAATAAAAATTTGAATTATTGTGAAATGGAACCACGTCTCTAGCCTTATAAGTATCACGAACCTGTGTGTCTTTGAACGTCTATTTAGTCTGAGGTGTATTATTCCTTGGTGCCCCCCCAAGGTGGCGTTGTTGGCCCTTTAATTATACCAGTTTCCTGGTCAAACCTCCTAACTGCTCGCCACAATACTTTTTACTTTTACTTGAGTATATTTGTGAAGAAGAAACGCTACTTTTACTCCCTTACAGTCAGATACTTTCCACTCGCTACATTTATTTTTATTCATCTGTTATTTAGTACACAGTTTGTTGTTTTGTTTTGTCAGAGACTTCCACCAAAGGCTCTGTCACATGACACTTTTTTGCCAATCAAACGTAGCCACTAACAACACTTGACTCCATTTCACCAATCAAACGGAGCCAGGCAGTCACACGACCACACATGAAATCTCCACAGCCCAACACAGAAGCAAAGTGATTGAAAACAGAAAACGATGGCGGAAACAATGGCGTGTGTAATGCACTGTCAAACGTGTCTGCCTAAACATGTCGACATCTCAGCCTACAAGAACTCCACTTTGAACTTGAGAAAACGCGTTGCGGTAAGTTGTATATGTGTTTTGGCTGCGGATAGGCAAATACTAGCCCTCTTATAATGTAATGTTTTGTGCCCGAAAATATTTTTTCTGTCAACAGAGGGTTAACCCCAACAAACTGATGAGGTACACAGACTTAGTAGAGTCTCACAGAAAGTGAAAATCGTTCTCTTCTGACGAACCTCCTAAAAGGAATGCGAATATCCTCAACAGCTCTGCCTTAAGTTCTGTCTTTGCAAAGATAAAAATTATTATAATTATATTATTGTTTTAGTTAAAGAATGTGCACATTGCTCATACCTTAAAGGGCAAGACTTACAAACTTAATGCTTCACTGCGCACAGATGTATATGAGTCTTGCAAAAGGAAAAGAAGAGCATAGGAAAGAAAGATAACATACAGAACATAGCACATCAAAAATTATGATATCAGTCAATGGTCATAGTTGGACAATAAGGCAAATGACAAAAGAAAAGCATTTATGAATAAATGGAAGAATAAAATTAAGTATATGCAAACTCATATACATCTGTGCGCAGTGAAGCATTAAGTTTGTAAGTCTTGCCCTTTAAGGTATCTCAGTACAGGGTCCCATGTCTTATCAAATACCTCTCCTCTATCTTCGTTATAAAGTCTCAGTCTCTAGCAGAGGTGGGTAGAGTAGCCAAAAATTATACTCAAGTAAGAGTATCTTTACTTTAGAATAATATGACTCAAGTAAAAGTAGTCATCCAAATAATTACTTGAGTAAGAGTAACAAAGTATTTAGTGAAAAAACTACTCAAGTCCTGAGTAACTTCTGATTTATTGTTTCAATAATCAGAGCATGAATGTAATCAAATAGACAAAAACATAAAACAGCAATGTGCACATTCTTTAACTAAAACAATAATAATTATATTAAAATAATTTTTATCTTTGCAAAGACAGAACTTAAGGCAGAGCTGTTGAGGATATTCGCATTCCTATATAAGTATATATATATATATATATATATAT
>CAEMYA010001013.1:50530-69924 GCA_903131615.1 Diplodus sargus | reverse complement strand
GTGTATATATATATATATATATGTGTGTGTATATATATATATATATATATATATATATATAAACACACGCTCAAGAAAAACGCTGCATATTCAGTCAACACAAAGAAAGTGCTCCAGGCCTCGGGAGAGCACTCTGTACCGACTGCAAGAAGCAGGGCTTCATTCTCTTAACTTGTTGTGCAGCCATTTAGTGTTCACTTGTTGTCACATTAAGTGCAGTTCATTGTTAATCACTTTGACACACCTAAGATATTGACAGGAGAGCTGGTAAGCAGGGGCAGAGTGTATTGATATTGACAGGAGGAGAGCTGGTTAATAATAATAATTAGCTTGACGCCACTGATGATCTCATAGGAGTGTTCCAGTACAACAAGGAGTCCCAAAATTACACTACATTTACATACATTTTTATATCATTTGTTTTAGTACAGATCTACTCTTAAATAACTTGTTTAAACCATACACTGAACTAACACGTGAAAAACATCAGCCACACAGCATGTGTTTTGTTAACAGAATAAAGTTCTGGTTCTTCTTGTCAGAGGAGAGTGCTCCCCCTAAATGCAGCGTTTTTTTCTCTAGCCAGTGTTTTCAGGGTTTTTGAGTTTTTGACTTTGCATCGTTTCTGTATTTGCATGTTTTTTTACAACAAGAGTTGCCAGACCATCACGGTTGCCATCTTCAGAGCATCAGTGACCTTGGTTAAGTGAGATGTCTGCTCAGAGCCCAAAACTCCCAAGACTCTTCAATTGATCGTCAACACCCCATAGTCTAAAATAGATGTAGCAACACTCGAGGACTCCATCAATATTTGTTTTTGAAACCCTTGTTTAAACATGACAAAAAATACCTTGTGTATATTTCTACCTTGTTGTGAATATTTCTACCTTGTTGTGTGTATTTGCTCTGCATTTCCTAAATGATGGTTCAGTTGTTGCAGCACTTTTGCCCTCTTCAGCCACAATATAAAAGTTTTAGTTTAAGTAATGTAAAAAACATGTCAACACAGGACTGTAAGAAACTGTGAGGCACAATAATGTTGGTAATTAACATTTATTAGAAATAGTATATGAATTTAGCAGTATGTGGTTATGTATGCACATGTACTTCATGCTACCCCTGCATTAGTTGGTTTTCCACTTGGGCCATTCCACTGTTACCATTGCTCAAAAATTAATAGTCAGTCAACAAAAAATAAACATTCTTTTCTATTGAACTGTGACACTGTTTATTTTGAGGGATAGATTGTGTAATGAATTTGTGTTCTCAAATTAGCATACTTGTGGTGTATTGTGGTTCAGGTCCATGTTGACAAATGTACAGTATGAACATGAGCAGGCACCAGTGCTCTTTTTCCTTCTGAATAATAAATGGGCCAGTTTTTAATGGCTTTTGTTCCCACCTAATCTGAACTCAAAATGAAACTACACAGTGCCAAATGAAGAGGAGCAGTAACACACAGTGCTACAGCTTTTTAAAACATATACAGGCTGCAAATTAACTGGGCATAAAAAGCTCTAGTTTTAGACGTTTTGTTTTAGTGTATCTCTGTATTGTAATGCTGGGTTAGCTGTATTTAAATCTTTGAGACAAAGGACACACAGTTCATTGTTTAGTAAAAAGAAAATACAAATTAAATTCAAAAGCGTTAAAAAACTAATACTGACACTGAAAATCTGCAGTAGACTATTTAGCTGATTCAAGAGTTTCTTTAATGAATTATTCAATAAAGGCCAAGAAGTGCTACTATTAAACATTAATAATCCCACTGAAAATAGAATTAGAATATCAACAGGTGGTTAGTAAATATGTAACTACACAAGGAATCTGAATATGAACATAAAAGTAACATACAGCAAAAGAGATGTTCAATAAAAAAGATTATGTGGTTGGCTGTATAATAGAGTTCAGTTCCTCCTTCATCCTGTTTTCACTTAACACCAATACTTTACATAAGATAATCAACTTCTGACATTTCTGTCAGCCAAGGTCTTGACAGATATTTCAGTTACTTTGCCATCAAATGTCAAATTTCAGCAATAAAAGACAACAAGGCCATTAGGAGACCAGCATTTCCTAGAGCCACGACAGCCAAGAGGGGAGACCTTATGAAGGAGTTCTGAAACAGAAAGAAATGGAGACATTAGATAGTAAACACTAGAGATGCTTCTCACAGCGGCAGTCAGTCCACATTAGGCCAACTGCGATCACACGCCTGCAAGCCTTCTAATATTCCCAATTGAATCAAAGATGCTGACTGTGGGGTAGAAAAGTATCCCAGCATGCATTTCACTTCAATCACTGGTGATGGTTGAGACTATGAGCTAGGCTCACTTCTTGTTCCACCCCCATTATTGTGTCAACAAAATTATTTTTAAATTGAAAGTAAAACCATCTGTTGGTACTCTAAATGTCTGATTCATTAGAATATGCCTTCCTGAAAATGTGCTTATGTTTCATGAGATGTGAGGTAAAAAAAAAAAAGGGGTTTTAATGAGAGCAGAAAGTAACTGTAGAGTTGCGGATAATTCTCACTATGAGCGACTTATTTCACATCCGACTAGTTATGTGGTCCTTTGTTAAGGTAAAACATTGATTGTAGTGCTTAAAGGAGCAACGTGTAAGTCAGGCCCGAATTCAAATTTAGCTCCAAATTTAGAAGGGGCAACTGCTGCTCACTTTGCAGGCAACTTTAGCTGTAACTAGCTATTGTTAGCTAATAACAAGCCAGTAACCAGTTAGTTATGAAGCTTCTGACCCTATTAGCCCCCCAGATCGCAGGGAGAGGTTCAGTTCAACCAGGCTCAGTAGCCTGTAAGACCAATAGAGGTCCATTTGAAGACAGGGTTGATTTAGAGGTGATTTACAGCAGCTCCAATCAAACAATGAGTATGCAGAAGGTTGTATATTTCTGTTTAATACAGAAAATAGATATTAAAATGTTTCCTTTCTTGACATTTTGCCAACTCGCAGCTCACATACATCTCATAAAGTCATACAAAGTGGCTAGCTGGGGGGTGCCGTTTAGCTCAGTTGGTAGAACGGGGCGTCCTCTGTACAGGGACTTTGTACTTGCTGCAGCGCCCGGGGTGCGAGTCCCGGCCTGGGGCCCTTTGATGCATGTCACTCACCCTCTCTCTCGTCCTGTTTCTTGTCATATCTTGAGCTGTTCCATCAATGAAAGCCAGATAAAGGCCAAAAATATGTATTTTTAAAAAAAAAAAGTGGCTAGCTGGTTAGCATGCTAACATCAGTAGACATCTCTGTAACACAGAACATAAACATTTCTGACAGAATGTCAACACTGTTGTTTCTTCCCTCTGTTCAAATTGCCCCTTCAGTGTGACATGTTTGGAAATATGGTCACAATCCAGCTATTGCCCAATTGCCTTATCTCAATATTGCTTTAGCCTGCCTACCCTTGCTGCTTCCTCTGTAAGCCATTTTGTAATCCACCTCAACCCCAGCTCCCCCTGTTCTTGCTGTGAATGACCAAAATCAATGTAATTGATGCCTGCTCTGTTCTATACCCTATCAGGGGAAGAGCTGCTGCTCTCCCTGCCTTAGGCTTTCCACATATGCACATGGAAGTGCAGGGAGGCCCCAAATCAGAGCCATACTGCCAAATATATATTACTGCAATGGAAATACATTTTCTTTGGCTAAAAGTGGTCCTGACTGAAATATTTACATGTATTTATGTACTATATATTATGGGTGGACCATTTGAAGGAACCAAAAAAATTCCCAATAAATTCATTCATTCAAATATGCGATACTTTGCCTCTGCTGTCTGCAAAGTAGCTTGTAACCTAATCAAATACAGGGAGGAAAAATAGAAAGAGGTATAATATTAACCTATAAACATGTAGTAGAGTGTAAGTATAAAGTAGTAGAAATACTAAAGTAATTACTATAAGTAAAGTACAAGTACTAACGTTCCATCACTGATTTTTGGCTGCAGATCTTGACACATTTCAATAAAAATAAAATGCAACAACAAAAGAAGCAATGTGAAATAGGATTCTGTATTATGTCTGATGTTAAATGACCAGTGCTGATAATCATACAGTGATGTTAAAGTGAAAAGTGAACCACTGCTGTCCTTTCTACAGTAATTCCTCACATACCTTCCTTCAGAATATTAGAATACTTTACATGATCGCTGGGCTTCATCTGTGTGAGTGTGGATCTCTGTTCGTGTTGTCTTTGTATGTTTGCTGTTTTTGCATGCATGTGTTGTGTTGCGTGAATCTGTGCTTAGTATTTCCTTTGTAATCTTATCTTTATCTATATTATTGTTGATGTAAAGCACTGCCTAAGAAAAGTGCTATATAAATATAAAGCTATGTATGAATGTCCATTTGTTTCTAACTAAAGATAGACAATATAACATTGAGCCTGTCAATGTACAAACTAGTCCACAATATCAAAACACATATTTTAGTTAAGGTTTGCCAATGATGGAAGCAAACGTGTCTGCGTCTTCCTTTCCAAAAAACTCAATTTCTGCCTGTCCAGACTGAAAACAGAGTTTCTGACTTTCTTCACATGCTGGAAAGAGTTTTAGTAAAGGGTTTGCTTTCAGTGAACAAAAACACTGTGTATGTGTTAACGACGATCAAAACGTACAGAAGAAGCTATGTTTTTAATGAAAACCCATGCACATGGGGACATCACATTAGGGATATCGCCGATACCTACCCGGCAACCCTGCACTGATTGGTCACAGAGGATGCCCTGTGTGTAATCTGACACCAATGCTGCTGGTAAAAAAAAACAGTAGTTAGAATATGTGGGGAATCACTCAACAGTGATCTCAAGATGTCATGAAGAATAATTCCTTTTCATCACATGTCATCAAAACAGACGTCTGGCAATAAAACCCTAAACTGATCATTTAATTCAAGTGTTCATACAGTTTTTGATGTATAGGTGCTTGTGCACCAAGAGGAGGACCCTAAATGAAGCGAGCCATGTCACGTAGCCTATCAGGATGTGCGTTGCCAGCGGCTGGGGGAGGAGCAATGATGACTGACTGGTCCCCAGGAACATGGCTGCCACTACAGTCACATAAAACACACAATGCAAATTTGATCAAGCAGTTCTTTTTCTTAACAAGGAATAGGTGACCTACAGCTTCAGCTGTCCCACCACTGTCCGCTACATTAATAACAAGCTCTGAATACATTTTTAAACAGTTTGTTAGATCTATTAGGAAATGTTTTTGGATGCAGACCAACCTGCAATAATTTCAGTCACAGAGCCGACTCCCCAGTGGGCCCAGTTAAAGATATATCTCCTGCAAAGATACACAGATAATACCAAAATATTAATATACTGTAATTAAGATATTATTAAATATAAATGCAAATCACTTCCACAGCTACACATTAAATCACTCAATCTGCCCATTTTTTGTCACAAAGTCATCAGCTTGTTTGTCTTCCAGATACAAGCATAGTGCAAATTGCACAGGAAAAACTCTTCTCCTGACAGGAAGCATTGTATCACTGTCCTACGCTTTTTTTTTTCTGACAACAGAAACATCAAAATATATGAATGAGAACATATTAATAATAATAATAATAATAATAATAATAACTAGAACTGCAAGCAGTTATGAACGGGGGCCAAACCCCCCATGCGACTCGGACCCCGCGCACCGCAGAGCCCACGGAAGTTGGCCCCAAAGGATGACGGCCTCGGGGCAAAAGTGAGGACACAGGCCAACGTCTGAGCCGTGGTATTCGCTGTAATGTCAAGCGCACTGGAAGTGCAAATGGCTGAATGTGTTCCGATTTGGATTTGTTGTACTAAATCACGCCCACTTTGACCAGTCGTTACTTAACTATATGGCTGGCCTCAGGAGTGACCCCACATCAGTACATGTAATCTGTATGTACTGTCTAGAGTTGAATTCAGCTCTGTATGCTACTGCTGTAATATGTTTTGTCAAATGTCATAGTAAAAGTAATTGTTAGGTAAAAATGTAAAATGAAAAAGATAACAAAAGATTAGGATGAAGATTTTATCCTGTGGGTAATGGGGGCGGGACTAGATAAGCTTTAGCTTCTCCCGCTTTTCCCTTTCGGCCATGTGTATTGTATTATTTGAACAATGATGAAATGTGATGATGATGAATTGACATGCCCGAAATAAACAACATAAACAATAAACAGTACTGTTTCATTACATTTCTATTATTACAACAAAAAATGAGAGTGACAAGGAAAAATGCATTTATATTGATTCGTGTGTAGGCCTACATTTTGTAAACGCACTGTTATCCATTTGTCTTGTGAGGAGTGAACTAATGTTACAGAACCTGTGGAGCAGAAAGAACTTTTTGTGAGGAGCTGCAGACGTGACGTGTTGGACGTAGCACAGTAACAATGAGGTTTTTTTTAAATATCTGTTTAAAGGCAAAAACGCATTTAAATCCGTTATAGTGCCACCTATGGGCCAATTTGCACCAAATTTGGCAGAAAGTCTCTGGATGACTTCAGGAACAATTGAGATAAGTTTGATGTTGAAAGCATTTAGTTTGACTGAAATATGAAACAATATGTGTTTTTAGCCAGCAAAAAATATTGTTTGGTTATAACTGCCAGTTTTTTCAGAGTGCCAAAATTCTTTTGACAATTTTTCATCAGACACATCTGGAGATTCTATGTGCAAAGTTTCAGGCAGATGGCGCTTAAATTGTAGGAGGAGTTTGAAAAAGTAGGTTTTGCATATGTGGCGATTTAGCGAACGAACTGTGCAGCAGAAATGGGCGTGTCCTATGTCAGAAAGCCCAGCTCTATTCAGGGAAGTTACAGGCAAAAATGTGATGTCATCCATTATAGCGCCACCTAGTGGAGTACATGCAATTTTTTGGTATGGAAGAACTGTGTCCTATTCTGCGCGTGGGCGTGATTCCTGCGCCTCTATCTGACACGCCCCCAGCATGTCACAGCAGAGAGTGCTTGTTTTTTCAGGATTGTGAGACCTAATTTTATATACTTGGCACATTTATAAATTTGCGATTTTGCAAAAAAAAAAACCTTTCTAGGCTAGGGTGACCAGACGTCCCGGATTTCCGGGGACAGTCCCCGATTAGGCCGCCCTGTCCCCAGTTAAAACTGTCCCCGAAATTGTCCCCGATTTGAATGGGAGAAAAAAAAAGTTGCGCGCAGGCGCAAACTCCAGTTATTACAGTAGCCAGTTAAACTAACGTACTGACGTTACGTCGCGGTTCCCGGAAACAAAAAACGCGGCAGAATTGTTTCTTTTTTTTTGCTGAGGAGCAGAAGACAGAGGAAGGCGACCGTGTTAAGGTAAGTTGTGTAGTATGAACCCTTTTTTTTTGTGAGCTTGAACTAGACGTGGCTGGGTGTAGGTTAGGTGAGGTAAAATAAGGATGATTATGGTACAGTGCATGTTTATCTGAATTGAAGACCTGAACTGAAATCACACTGCTAGCGCCAAACTGTTACTGGTGTTGTTGAAGGTGTAATGTGTGATTAGATAACCATGAGATGACAATAATATTACTTTATTTTGCTCTGTTGTAGAATAAGAGAGTGTGAGTGATGAGTGAGGGAGAGAGAAGACCAGAAGAGTTTAAGTAGAAGCAAACTGAGTAAAGGAGGAGAGAGTAAAGGAGTGATGTGAAAAGGTAAAGTGAAGAGAGAGTAAGGAGAGAAGAAAGAAGGGTTAAGAAAAGAAAAGCAGTTTTTAGGAGAAGACATTTCAGAGGATAAGAAGTGAGACAAGGTGAGGGAAGACGAGCAGACAGGAAGATGGCTCTGTCAAAGAAGCGCAAATGCCATTTTACTAGCAAAATCCAAGAGGAATTTTCATTTATACGACCCTGTCACCAAAGCCAAGATGACACAATGGTCCACTGCACCCTTTGCCAGTCTTCTTTTTCAATTGCCAGTGGGGGAAGATTTTCTGTGGTGGAGCATCAGCGTGCAAAAAAACATAAAAATGCTATGATTGCTAATGTTGGTACACCATCCATCACTACATTTTACAAGAAGGCAGCACCTTCCCAAAAGGAGTATGAATTAGCTGTGCAGGAGGGCATCTTGGCATACCACACTATGAGACATAATCATAGTTTCCGGTCTATGGACTGCACAGCACAGCTGACAAAAAAGCTTCACGAACCAAAGTTTTCATGTGCTCGGACCAAAGGTCAAACCATAGTCAACAACGTGTTTGCACCATGGGCAACCGCTATGGTAACGCAGGACCTAGACCAGGTTGAATTTGTGTCACTGTCTATTGATTCATCCAATCATGGACATGTGAAGCTTCTGCCAATAATGGTCAGGTATTGCAAAGAAAATGATAGCAGCATGTCCATAGAAACAAAACTCCTTGATTTTGTTGAACTCAAAGGAGAGAAGGCAGAGGAACTTGCAGCTGAGATCATGTTGGTAATCCAAAAATTCTCACTGGAAGATAAAGTAGTGGCATTATCTGCTGACAACACAAACACCAACTTCGGAGGGCTGAATAGGGCAGGGAGAGTCAATGTCCACACCAAGGTGAAAAGTGCTCTGCAGCGGGAGGTTATTGGCCTGGGTTGTCCTGCCCACATCATCCATAATGCAACCAGAACAGCTTTGGATCTTGTTCCCATCGATGTGGAGTACCTGCTCACAAAAATATTTTCATATTTTCATATTTTCACTGTTAGAGTGGAAAGACTAAAGAGCTTTTGTGAGTTTGTTGGCCAAGAGTATCACAACATCTTGGGACACAGCAATGTGCGCTGGCTGTCCATGCTGCCTGCTCTGGAGAGAGTGCTGAAAATGTATGCTCCGCTGAAAGCCTTTTTCCTTTCTGAAGAAAAATGCCCTGTTGTCTTAAAAAAAATGTTCGAAGATCCACTGGCTGAACTGTGGCTGACCTTTGCTCATGGAAACCTGACCATATTCAGTGACACGATTAGGAAGCTTGAAGGACAGGACTGTTGTGCTGTGGAGTCAGCTGCAATCCTGAAAGACTTGGAGGTCAAACTGACAGCAAGACGTGATGACCGCTTCATTCCAGTGCTGGCCAGAGGACTTCTGAGGGAACTTGTAGAAAATGCAGAAATCACTCGAGAAAACTTTCTCAAAATGTCAAATTCTTTTTTTACAACGGCTGTGAGCTACTTGCAAGCTTGGGGAAAGCACGCAGACAACTTGAATAACTTGCACTGTCTCCTTCTAAAAAAGAAACCTCAGCGTGAAGAGATCCAGAGGGCAACAGCCACACTGCAGGAAAAATGCCCCAATGTGTCCATCAGAGAAGATGATTTGTTTGATGAGGTTTCTGCCCTGCAAGAGTTCCTAAAGGGGGAATCACTCAGTGAATGGAAGGGATCTGAGACACCACTCAGTCAGAGATGGAGCACAGTATTCACCCACTTTAAAGAAAATGATATCCCACACACTAACCTGGCTAGATTAGTGTTCGTTGTCATGTGCTTACCTGGAAGTAATGCACCAGTAGAGAGGGTGTTCTCCCAAATGAATGACATATGGACCGACAGCAGAAACAGATTCACTGTACCTTCCATTAAGGCTGTGCTTATTGTGAAGACAAACATTAATCTCCCTTGTGAGAAATTCATGGAGATCCTGGCCAACAACAGAGCTATCCAGAGGAAAATACATTCTTCTGAGAAATATGCAAGTCAGGTGAGGCAAAGAAGAGAGAGATATGGAGGAAATGAGACAGTGAAAGATGGAATGAGAAAGAGTGAGAGACAAAGATAAAGGGGTAAAGATAAAGAGAAAGGGAGAAATTACACCTCATTCTAGGGGAAAAGAAAGAATATACAGTGTTGGCTGCTAAATATGTCACTTCCTGCCACAACAAAAGAGACAACCAGTGGGACATAGATAAAGAGTCAGATAGACATTTATAAGGATACTTGTACCTACAATATTCTACTGCCACTATCTCCTTTTATTTATTTATTTATTTATTTATTTATGTATTTATTTATTTATTCTCATTTTACTTCTATATATCTATATTATCCCTATTTGTATTATACCAACTACTATCTCATCATTTTATTTCAACATCTCTTTATTTTATTCTATAATCAGTAGGTTTGCTTTTGTTATCTGTTTTGTTGTCAGTAAACTGACACTTGCATTGTTTTTGTGTGCTAATGCTAACTTGATTGCTTATGCTACCTATATATTTATATTAACTTGTATAAATGTTATATCTATGTTATTTATATATATGTGTATATATCTCATTACTTATCTTACATGTACATGTGTTGTTTTATTTTTTTTGTCTATTTAGTTATTGATTTTGTTCTGTTGAATAGTATTATTGTTATTATTGTTCTGATTGTGCTTTGGCAACACATGTAAAATGTCATGCCAATAAAGCCTATTGAATTTAATTTAATCGATAATTACTGGAACTGTGAATATAGTATTCAGTCTGTCCCCTTAAGAAGTGACATTTGTGAGTGCACTTTAAAAAAAATTGGCACTTTGGAAATTTGGTTTGACACATAATGGTATGTGGTCTGAAAGGTTAAAGAGCCTCTGATATAGCACAATGAAAAAAAGGCAATTACATTGAGCATATAAGGAAATAAAGGAGCACATGACTAAATTATAAAAGTATGTTATCAAATCTGATGTTATTGCTTATTAAACTTCTTTCTATTGCATCTGTTCTTTCAGTTTTGCTCATGTTCTCCTCTGCTGTTATTCCATCCAGGTCACGGAGGCTGAGGCTACGGGAGAGGACTGTGGTGGACCTGCATGGATCCAGACATTTAGGACCAAAAACTAAAGAGCTTTTCAATAAAAATGTTGAATAAGCCAAGAATCTGTTTTGTTGTTGTTTTTGTTTTATCTCAGTTTTTTACAGCTTTGATGTCAAATGCTGCAGACATTTCATAGAATAAACAACTCATGCAGCCAGAGAGGTGGCTATTCTTTAATTATACTACTACCGAACTACTTCTACTGGGACTACGGAAAAATACATTAACATGTAATTGCCCCTGTTATTTATTTCATAATGATAACATTTTAATTTTGACCACCGCCATGAAAATGTCCCCGATTTTCTTTTCAGAAATCTGGTCACCTTATTCTAGGCGGAAGTGGGCATGGTCAATTGTAAAGTGATTTAGCTCCATTCAGGGAATATGGCGATACAAGGTTTTTGAATGTGCGACATACGGTGTGGGAGTTATAGGCAAAAATGCGTTGGCCTAGGTTATAGCGCCCCCTGCAGGCGGATATATGTAGTTTTTTGTGTCTGAGGTACGTGCAGGTGTCTGGACCAACCCTCCAAATTGCACCACCCTCCATTGCACGGTTTAGCCTGCAGCACCACTTTTAGCGGGAGAAAAAAAATCTTTACAATTACAATAGGGTTCCAAGCACCGCTGGTCCATGAAACGCGTCTGCTTGCATACGCGTTCCCTTGGGCCCTCGGGCCTTCGGGCCTGCCCCCTAATAATAATCTGTTTTATTTAAAGGCGCCTTTCAAAGCACTCAAGGAAACCACACAAAACAACAACAGTACATCAAAAAAATCAGGAAACATTTCAGTGCAATTATGAAAAGATATCTAAATAAATAAAAAGATGCAATTACATAGTGCAATTGAAACTGCAAGCAGCGATGAACGGGCTCTTGCAGTCTACACGCGTCGGGGCATGCTGCTGTCAGGGCTTGTTCACTGCTGGATGTCTATTTTGTTGTAAATGCTTTTGTCGTGATAATAGCGCCACCTGCTGGTCATTTCTGGTGTTTGATTTACAGGGGCCAGTCTGTACCACCCCTATGAATTTCAGTGACGTAAGTGATATGGTTTGGGCACAGTGCCAAATATTAAACTAGAAAAATTGCATGTCCTGTGAAAATACAGTGTGCCGACGGCTGAAGTGATTTCAGAAACCTGCTGAATGTACTGCTGGAAATGCATAAAGAATGAATGGTCAAGAATTTACAGAAAAAGCTGAATTTTTCAAAAGCTGAAAAGGCTGAAAAGTGATAGGCTGAATGGGCTAACAAAGTTGAATATTTTGAACAGTTTCTCCTTTCTTCTTTTTTGTCATTTTCCGTAGTAAAGATATATATTTTTCATTTCTTCTTGCGTCTCGGGGAGTGACGTCACGTGCGCGAGAAGTCACGTTTTCGGCACGAGGACATTCACTCACGTGTTAGACCACGCAGCGGCACAAACAACATGGAGAGAGGAGAGTGATGCGCCTTTTGTAGCTGGAAATACTGTCATTATTTTGAGTTATTACAAACACACACACACACACACACACACAAATGCTTGATCAAGGGCCGGCCAACCCAGCCCGAGGATATTGACGGGAAATATCGGCCTGGACCGGCCCGGCCCGCGGTCAGGGTCGGCCCCGGGCAGAATATCTAAACTCTGGCCGGTGGCAGGGATGAGAGCACCTGTTGTCAGCGGGACGGTCGCAGGCAGGCACATAATGCAAGCGCGGAGATGAGAGCATGCACTGTCGGCGGGGCGGGAGGATGCAAGCCGGGGGCCGGAGAGGGTCGGTTTGGCCACACTGACCAGCATCAACGGACTCTTCAGAGATCCAGACTTTACCTGGTGACAGTTGCTGTAACTATCTGGGGTAAAGTGGACACTGCAGAGACGGTGTTGGTGGTGATTTTTAACTCTCCACAGTAGCTCCTTTTGACAAAATCGATCCACCGTTTCCTTACGTTGTCGTCCTTAGGAAATCTAATCTAATAAGCTAAGGGCGCCATTACCCTGCACACTGTGGCATCCAGGAAAGATGCAGGAGCGGTGTGGAGGAGACATGACTGTTTTTTAGCTGACTGGTTGACTGGTTAGCGAGCTGCAAACTTTTCTAAGAAATGCTATCCAAGACTCGAGAGCAAGCGGAAAAACCTCTGAAGCTAATGCGCTGATCGATTTATACGGCTTCCGCAGCAGGGCGGGCTTTATGCAAATCATCATGGCCCACGTTACGTAACGTATTTATGACCCGCCCATTAAATCCCGAACACAGAAATAGTGAAACACAGTTTTTTGAGCCTCGCTCCAAAATTAAATTGTAAATGGTTGAATGGCTTTTTACATGTTTTAAGGAAATACTTTCATGAACTTTTTAATGTGTTTAGAAGAAAATGGCTGAATTTGCTTTACACAGACTTTAAAACTAAAACTGTGATGATTTCAAAACCGTAAAAGATTTTAAAAAGCTGAATACATGCCCAATAGTTATATGTCTTCTGACTCTTTAAAAGTTGGAATGGTGTTTCTAGCTCGAAGTATGAGGGACAAGAAGAGGTTGAAAGTCGATGACTTTTGAAGAGGATTTGAAATTTTCCCATTTACTTCCATTCACACTAATTAGACTGCCACCAGAGTGCCACCTAGTAGCAGATGGGTAACATCCTCATCAGATATCCTCAGGAGGGCATTGTCAATAATTGTACCAAGTTTCGTGTTAATTACAACCTATGTGGCGATATAAAACCCTAACCCTTTGTCAAGAGGGTCCACATATGCTGTGTACAAAGTTTCGTGCACATCGGTGAAATTACCTGGGAGAAGTTACAAAAAGTAGGTTTGCGACATTTTGCAAAAAAAAATGTGCGACAAAGTAATTATTACATTTTTCGCCAAGTGTGATTCCAAGTTTGGTGAGTTTTGGGGTATGTTCAGGCAGTGAAAAATGCGTTCATTTAGGACAAAGAAAGAAAAAAAATCATTTGAGAAACAATAGAGACCTCGCAGGTCGAAACCTTCTGGGCCCTAATAATAGAGAGTAGGCAGCAAGAGTGTGATTGTGTGATTAGTCTGATGCAGAGTAAGCCACTCGGAATAAGTGTGTTTTCAGGCGGGATTTAAAGGTGGAGACAGTGTCAGAAGTGCGAATGTCTGGTGGGAGAGAGTTCCAAAGGCTGGGGGCAGATCGGCTGAAAGCTCTTGACCCCATGGTGGTTAGGTTGGCAGATGGGGCAAAGAGCTGGATAGTAGAAGAAGATCGGAGAGTTCGGAAGGGTGTGTGGATATGGATAAGTTCAGCAAGATATGATGGTGCCAGGTTTTGAAGGATCTTGAAAGTGAGGAGTAGAAACTTACAATCAATGAGGGATTTGATAGGGAGCCAATGGGGTTGCTGCAGGGCCGGAGTGATGTTCTGGTCATGATACGAGCAGCTGCGTTCTGGACCAGTTGGAGGCAGCTTTTTACCAGGTAGGTAAGTAGGGGGTCTAACCGGCAGGTGGGTGATTTGGATTTAAGGATGAGTCTGGGTATTTCAGAGACAGTTGGCAGTTTGAAGATGGCAAGTGGAGAGCTGATGGAAAATGTAGGCAGAGAGTGCAGAGAGGATGTAGAGTTATTTAAAGTAGTCAGTGTCTGATGGATGTTTTCAATTTTGGCATTGAAAAAGGTCATGAAGAGTTATCGCACTATGTAACTGTGATTAGGTGAGGTTGTAGAGCATCAGGTGGTTTCAGGAATCAGGATTAAGGTTGAGCAGTATTGGAGTATGTTATTATGATACATTACTTTGAGCGCTGCTAGGCAGGTTTTGGCATAAAGGTGTTCCAGACGACGGCCTTTAGTTTTGAGCTGGCGTTGTGTCTGTGTAAAGGAGCAGAGTGGGCAAAGGAAACAGACCTTCTTTTCAGAGGTTTTTTCGTTTTCGTTTCGTTTTCTTTTCCGCTTATCCGTTAGGGTCGCGGGATGTTGCAGGGCTTACTAGGGCCAAATCCAGTTATACTCGATGGGCGTAGGCCAGGGTACACGTCTGAATGAGTCGCCAGCTCATTGCAGGACCTTTACTGATGGTAGTGGCTGCCACACAAGGTGCCAACTGCACATGATTTATGATTTATGTTGTTTATTTCGGGCATGTCAACTCATCATCATCACATTTCAAATAATACAATACACATGGCCGAAAGGGAAAAGCGGGAGAAGCCGAAGCTTATCTAGTACCGCCCCCATTACCCACAGGATAAAATCTTCATCCGAATCTCTTTTTTTTTTTTTCTTTCTTTCATCAGGAGCAATTCTGGGGTTCAGTATCTTGCTCAAGGATACTTCGACATGTAGCTCAGTCCCACCCCAGGAGAGCCGGGTATTTGAACCAGCAACCTTCTGATTACTAGTCCACCGGCTCTACCCACTGAGCTTCAGCTGCCCTGTTTTCAGAGGTGCAAGAGTATTTAACAGTTGATGAAGTCCAATATTGTAGTGGGATACCAGTTCATCTGTTGTAGATCAGTTGTCTCTGCTGGGGAAGTCATCAATTCCATTAGAGAGGGCCGACAAGTCATTATTTTTGATGTTTCAAAATGTGATAGAGCAAGGCATGTTAGTCCTGGATAATCTTAGATTGACATTAAAGTATATTAGCACACATAATCTTGTGTTTGACTGTATTGTTCAGCTGTTTGACTGATGACATCCATCTTTATGAAAACAAGGTGAAAAGGGGCTTAGAATGGACTATTATTACAATGAAAGAGGACTGTAGCTGCATATTTTTAAGTCTATCTATATATAAATCTGACACAATACTCAGAGGCTCATATTTACATGTAAAGTTATTTGTCAATGCTGTCATTGCCCCTGGTCTAAATCATGATTTTAATAAGGGACAAATTAACTCTTCCTTCAACTGGCCTTGTGGAACAGGTGGCCCCAGATGATCTCCGAGCTGTAAGCATTACTTCTAGATTTAAGTGGTGTGTGTGTGTGTGTGTGTGTGTGTGTGTGTGTGTGTGTGTGTGTGTGTGTGTGTGGGTTGCCTGCGTGAGTCAGGTGATGGTCTGATCACAGCCATTATTGGTTGAATCAGAGATAGTGCCAGCACACAACAGCCAAGGTACGGATGGACACCTGCATGCTGCAAACACAGACACACACACAGACAGTTATGCAGTCATTTGTAATTGAGCTGACATGGCTCTCTGCATGAATATATAGCAGGACAGACACAAAAGGTGCATTTTCTTTGTGCACAGTTTGTGTCTTGTACTGATTAAAAGTATTATGTTCTATAAAGAAAATATACTAACACCAGTGCTAATCTGAATCTTTAGGGGCTGAGAATTGGTCCACCAACCCTCCAGTTAATGGACAACAGTGCTGCCCTCTGAGCCACAGCCACCCCAATAGACTGAATCATAATGTTTGTTTAAATCACTTCTGTATAGAAAATGAATTATCTTTTTTAAGGATACTATTTTAAAGTGTTATTTATCTAGAATGTCATATCTTTCAAATTTCATTAATACTAAAAACGTTCACTAACTTACATTGAAGACCCATTGACCTGTTGTGAGTTTAGCACTTAGTCTGAGATGGACAGATATCCCCAGTGTACAGATCTGTGCAGTCCTGGCTGCGCTGAACAGCATAAACTACATCACTCCTCGGTGTTTTGTCCTTAGGACGGACAGGTTTCTCCCTCAGCATGTTGCTAGGTTTAAAGTGAACCGGGATATTATATTTAATGAAGTTAATGAGTTTCTCAGATGTTCCTGCGTCATATGGAATGACAATGTTGTTACGTTTTGTCATCTCTCCCTCACTGTCTGCTCTGGATCTTTTAGAGGTTTCATACAAATCAATACTTGCTGTTTGACCACCCACTCGAGCACAAGCTGGGGGTCATCAGAACCCTAAACCATCGGGGTGAGACCATGCCCACTGAGACAGAGGGGAAGGAGAAGGAACAGAAGCACATCAGGGGAGCACTTTAAAACTGTGGCTACCTAAACTGGACATTTTTCAAATGAGGCGAGATGAGAGATGAAATGTCTTCAAGAAACTGATGGTGAAGTCCAATTGTCTTCAATACAGTACTTAGAAATACTGCACTGTTAACTGTTAACATATAAAAATTTATACAGACTACTATTTGCATTTTTGTATTATGGTGTAAATAATGGGAAAAAAACAAAATATTTCAAAAAGAAAAATCAGATATTGCAGATATTGTATCACTATAATGCTGAAGTGGCACTCCTACAAGGTGACAAAACCAACAGTGGCCCCAAGCTACTATGAGTTTGACACCCCTGACCTGAAGGCTTACCAGTCCAAAACTTTTCTGGGTAAAAAATCTTCTCACAAAACCACCCAATCGGTCCCCAAAAGGCAGAATACCAGTGTGTCTGTGTTTGTCTGTATGATGTACCTTACTCCAACCTTTCCTGTAGAAAAATGGGAGGCAAAAGCCCACAATGGTCAAAGTCACAGTCAGCACCATTAATCCTCGATGGACCTACACACACACACACACACACACACACAAAATCATAAAAGAAATGGCAATGCAGTCATTTTGAATGCTATTATGATGTGTTTGATCTATGGTGTGTGTGTGTGTGTGTGTGTGTGTGTGCGTGTGTGTGTGTGTGTGTGTGTGTGTGTGTGTGTGTGTGTGCATGGTATCTACCTGAAACCAGATTTTCTGACCGAGCAGAGAATGGTTCGGCCAGTCAGATTTGTAGAAGCTGGCGATAAAGGTTCCAACACTTCCTGTCAGCACCCAAGCTACCAGCATTAGTGCACCTACAGTGTAGAGGCAACACAGCTGTTACTGTCCTTATCTGAATGCATTCCCAATGTAAATTAGCTTGTTACATCTACAATGAAAGTCGTTTAAGAGCACGCTACAAGCTGCAGAACATGGCATTGACAGGACTGTTGCATCTCGTCGTTCTGGTCATCTTATCTCGGTGAATATCCTGTATCCCAAGATTGTGTCTGAATCTTTGCTATGTGTGCATCATTCACTGTGTATATAGAAATCTGACCATGGTTACTCTGACATATATAAGTGTCAGAGTAAAAAGTCAGAGAGAGAAAAGTCATCAACTTGTTTAACCACATAATAGTGTATTTGTCTATTTGACTGCACCAAACATTCTCAGCAAGCTCAATGTAAAAATTAAGAACTCAGCTCACCATGCATTTTCATAATGATGGAACTCCGGGAGCCTGTCAGGACCTCAGGGGGTCCAGTGATCACTTTTCTCTGAGTGGAGATTAATGGCTGGAGACTGTGTTTCCACACTAAACCTATGGGAGGGTCACGCAGATGATGTCCATTAAATCCCTTCATGAAATTTAAATTTAACAATCACTGTTTATGTCAGAAAACTGATTTCTTCTACCCCTGGCACATTCAAGACTAGTGGGATATGAAAGTGTTAATTGTTACTGTTTAACAGTCATTCTAAGAGTCACAGAGCTTTTAAAATCAGATAAAGTTGCCGGTAGCACCAGGTTGACATACGCTATTCTCAAAAGAGCAATAACACAAATCCTCCCCTTGAAAGTCAAAGTCAGCTTTTTTGTCAATTCTTCACATGTACCAGACATACAAAGGAATCGAAATTACGTTTCTAACTATCCCACGGCGAAGACAAGACAGGACATGCTTAGCACTCATTAAACAGTTAAGTGCACAACAAATAAAGACAGTGCACAACAAATAGAGACGGACAGTAAATAAAAGTGAATAAACGTAAATAAAGTAAAGTGCACAGTGGATGAAGACATTTACCAAAAAAAGAAAAACAATAAGTTCACAGTGTAGATGTGTTGAGCAGCAAAGTTATCATTCAGTGCGTTTACATGCACAGCTTAGTCGGATTACAGCCATAGTTCGACTATGCTACTCAGTCAGACAACTGCAATTATGCCGGTGAGAAAATCGGATTATTGGGCCGGAGCATGTCATACCCCGGTACGCTAGGCGGCGCTGTGCCCATTTCAACTAGTGGTAACAGAGACACCTACGGCTGACCTCTTTACGTCACCAGCTGCCTCAGCATTCAAGAAAGGTGGCGTACGCAGAGCGAGACGAAGCTACATCTTTGTACACTTCGTATATGGTGTACATGATATTTACACAGACTAGGTGCACAATGGCACTCTTTCTTGCGGTGATTTCGGAGGAAAGACGCCGCCGCCGCCGTCCAACTACTTCCGGCTCACGGCCCCGGGGAAAAATCTCACGCCTGCGCAGAACGCAAATAATCTGATCCGATACGCTGGAACGTATACATGCAGGAGTAATGCGACTATCAATCGAATAATCTGGGTGCTTTAATTCGACTATGAGAAATCCGATCCGGTCCGATATTAGTCAGACTAAGGTGTATACATGCATCTTAAAGATCCGATCATAGTCGGACTAAGCCAGTAATTCAGTTTTCTTGAGTGTCATGTAAATGCACTGGTTGTTGTAAGAGTGCAAAGACAGTCAGTCAGTAATAGCAGCAGAAGTTTCCTGTTTGACATAAGTGTGCAGTGGCACATAGTGCAAGAGAGTCATTATGTGGGTCAGAGGATTCAGAGTCCAGAGTATTTTCTTCTGGGGTGTGTGTGTG
>CAEMYA010001013.1:38105-50484 GCA_903131615.1 Diplodus sargus | reverse complement strand
GGGGGGAATGTCCTGCAAGGAGGGGAGTAGGGCACCAATGATTCTTCCAGCTGTGTTCACTATGCGCTGCAGGGCTTTTCTGTTGTAGTCAGTGCAGCTCCCGCCCCACACAGTGATACAACTGGAAAAGATGCTCTCGATGGTGCCTCAGTAGAATGTGCACATGATGGATGGTGGTGCACTCGCTCGCCTGAGTTTGCGCAGGAAGTGGAGGTGCCACTGGGCTTTCTTCGCCAGTGATGCAGTGTTGGTGGTCCAGGAGAGGTTCTCACTGATGTGCACCCCCAGGAATTTGGTGCTGTTCACTCTCTCCACAGCAGTACCATCGATGGTCAGTGGCAGGTGTTGGGTGGGGCCTCTCTGGAAGTCGACAACAATCTCCTTGGTCTTGCTGATGTTCAGTAGGAGATTGTTGTTTCTGCACCACGTGGTAAGAAGGTTGACCTCCTTCCTGTAGTGACTCTCGCCCTTGGTGATGAGACCCACGAGAGTCATGTGTCCTCGTTGTATGTCTTCACTATGTGGTTGGTGCTGTAGGTCGTTGTGCAGTTGTGTGCCAGCAGGATGAAGAGCAGGGGACTGAGCACACAGCCTTGGGGGGCCCCTGTGCTCAGTGTGATGCTGCTTGAGGCGTTGTTGCCAACACGCACTACTTGTGGCCTCTGACTGAGGAAGTCCAGCAGCCAGTTGCAGAGGGAGGTGCTGAGCCCCAATTTGTGGAGTCTTCAGATGAGTTGTTGTGGGATTATAGTATTGAAAGCTGAACTGAAGTCAATGAACAGCATTCTCACATATGAGGCTTTTTTGTCCAGGTGGGTGAGGGCTGGGTGGAGGGCAGAGCAGATTGCATCCTCTGTGGATCATTTGGCTCGGTATGCAAACTGGAAGGGGTCCAGGGTGGGGGGTAGGATGGATTTGATGTGGGACATGACTAGCCGTTTGAAGCACTTCATGATGATGGGTGTCAGTGCCACAGGACGGTAATCGTTGAAGCAGGATGGAGCAGATTTCTTTGGCACAGGTATGATGGTGGCGGCCTTGAAACATGATGGAACAACAGCTTGCCTCAGAGAAGTGTTAAAGAAGTTTGTGAAGACATCCTTAAGCTCCTCTGCACAGTCCTTCAGCACACGACCAGGGATGTTGTCTGGACCTGTGGCCTTGTGGATGTTGATGAGAGTGTCCTCTTTACGCTTGCGGCAGACAGGCACAGAGTCTGATCGTGGGGAGGGGGTGGAGTCTGTGGGCGTGTGTTGTTTTGTGCTTCGAAGCGTGCAAAGAAGCTGTTCAGGTTGTTGAGCAGAGAGATGTTGCTCTCACAGCTCTGTGGCGTGGGCTTGTAGTCCGTGATGGCCTGGATGCCCTGCCATAGGTTCTGTGCGTCTCTGCTGTCTCTGAAGTGCGAGGTTATCCTGTGTGTGTAATCCTGTTTTGCTTTCCTGATGCCACGGGACAGGTTGTCTCTTGCTGTTCTCAGGCCAGATTCATCCCCGGCTCTGAAGGCGTTGTCTCTAGCCCTCAGCAGCCTGTTGACGTCTCCTGTCAGCCATGGCTTCCGGTTAGCCCGAGTGATGATGCTTTTTGTGTGGGTCACATCATCGATGCACTTGGTGATGTAGGAGGTCACAGTTTCTGTGTACTCCTCGATGTCAGTGTGGTTGTTGTAAGTGGCTGCCTGCTTAAACATTTCCCAGTCTATTGTGTCAAAGCAGTCTTGAAGAGCAGAGGAGCCCCCCTCTGGCCACACTCTTACCTGCTTCTGAACAGGTTTGGTGGCTTTCACTCTTTGTCTGTATGCTGGCATTAGCATAACAGTGATGTGGTCAGAGAGTCCGATGTGGGGGAGGGGGTGGCTTTGTATGCTCCTTTGAAAGTAGTGTAGACAAGGTCCAAAATATTATCTCCCCTTGTTGGGAAATCAACATGCTGATGAAGTTTTGGAAGGACAGTCTTGAGATCAGCATGATTGAAATCTCCAGCGAAGATGGTGAAACCGTCTGGGTGTGCTGTTGTTCACTGATGGCCTGGTACAGTTCACAAAGTGCTTCATTCCTATCACTGCTGTTGGTGGTGGGAGGGATGTAAACCGCGACTAGCAAGATCGCAGTAAACTCCCTGGGCAGATAGACAGGACGGCACCTTATGATCATGAACTCTGCCAGTGGTGAACTTTGCATACCACCACAGTGTCCCGGCACCACGTATCACAGATGTAAACACAGACCCCACCGCCACGAGTCTTTCCTCCGTTTACGAGGGCCCTGTCCGCTTGATAGCATGCTAGCTGCTCCAGTTGTACCGCAGAGTCGGGAATGTTGTCATTTAGCCATGTTTCAGTGAAAACGAGCACACAACAGTTACTCACGCTCCGATTCGTTGACCTCAGCAGTCGTATATGATCCATTTTATTATCCAATGATCTTACGTTAGCCAGGAGGATCGATGGTATGGCTGGGCGAGTTGGACTAGCCGCTAGCCTAGTCCGGATACCCCTCCTCTGCTTCCTCGCGCACTGCTTTCGACGCCTCCTTTCTGGGGGAGGAGTAGCAGGCAAGTCCGGCGTGATCGCAGGCTGACGGAGTAATCCGAGCTCCCTTCACGTCGCTGTTGTATAGTCCAGAACATTGCAAATCTTGTTTTTGCAGATATCTAGCAGAGCCTGTCGACTGTACTTGTATTCCGACGTAGACAGACGAGACGAACACGACAAACCGTCGGACAAAGACTTTTTAAATGAACAAAACACCGCACAAAGGCATGTTAATTATAACAGTGACACACAAAATGCAGCATCAACCAAGCATTTCATTCTTAAGTAAAGTGACAATGCAAGTAAAAAGTGAGAATGAATTGATGTCATGCAGTCATACATCTTTTAAATACTGTAAAGCGAATTAACCGTTAACCACCAAAAGAACAGTGAAGAAGCCTGTACTTCATATGCTTCACATTTCCTGTTAATGACATCCTGTTCCCCGAATAAAACTTGTGCCATTTCAAGATTCGATGCTGATGAAGCTGTAACATGACATGATAAAGATTTGCCAGATTGACAAGAACTTCAATTGGCAGCTAAGACACAGGAGGACTGGGTCAATGGGTTCAGTTTCCAAGATAGCACCTGAGGTTTCGTACTCTCTCACCATGCTCAGCATATCCGCTGGCTACAAACAGAAAGTACTCTTGATCTAGATCATAGCGGGCCGCTTCCTGATTGGCAAGTTTGATTGGTCTTCTGAACCTGCACTGAATCACTCCCTCTGCCAGCTGCCATGACACAGAAGAGAGAGCAGACTGCGAACACACACAGAAATCCATTACATTATAATCTATCACAATTTACCAATGGGAGATTTTGGGAAACACGCATATTTGTCTCTGCAGGAAGATGGATATCACTCTCATGTTTGTGCCTTAAGTACAAAGTCAGACTCCTGATGTGGTTAGCTGAGCGTGAGGGTCCAACATGTGGCAATAGAGTGGTGAAGCGATGACCCGGAAGCAGTGGCGTATAAAGTACTGAAATGATATACTTGAGTAAAAGTAAAGATCCCTTAAAACTACTCCGGTAAAATTAAAAGTTACCCATGACAAAATTACTGAAGTAAAAGTCTTAAAGTAGCTTACATCATATGTACTTAAGTATCAAAGTATTTGTCAGGTATTAAAATGTACTTACGTATCAAAAGTAAAAGTACAAAGAAATAAAACAGCCAGAAATTCAATTATTCAATTTAAACTTTATTAACAGTAGGGCTGCAACAATTATTTTCAGTGTTGATTAATCAGTTGATTATGTTTTCCATTATTTTATTAGTTGTTTGGTCTATAGTAGGGGTGTAACGGTACACACAAGTCACGGTTCGGTACGTACCTCGGTATGGGGGTCACGGTTCGGTACGAGTTCGGTACAACGGGAAAAAAAAACATGTAAAAGACTAGCTTTTTAAAATGTATTTTGAACAGACACCAATTGACAGCAAAATGTAAAAAAACATCTCCTGTTATAAAAGTAAAAAATAAGTAAAATAAAATTTAAAACAAATGTATTAGGAGGGTTCTCATCCTGTTATTGAGATACATTAATACTTGAAACCGGGCTTCTCTAATACGGCATATGGGCACATAAAAGTTAGATATGAAGTTAGATATGTATATGCTAATTGCTTCTGTGATGTTGTTGGCACTGTCAGTGTTAAACGTTGAATATGTAATATGCTTATTAAAAGCAATATTTAAAAAAAAATAATACATCAACATTTAGAGGGGTGCAGATTAAAATTAATGCGTTTCCTTGAAAAATTATATTTAGTCTGAAATAAATAATGTAAGAAATTTTGACGGGTTCGACAATGACTTCCTGTTTACATCGTACCAGCCAAATAGCGGCCGGCATTGCAGGTTGCCAATTTCGCAACCTTGGCAATGCTCGGCAAAGCTCGGCTGACACTGGGTAAAATGGCGGAGTCTGCAAGCTCTTCAGAGCCCCAGCGAACGGTGCGTTATCTGTCCCAGCAGCTGAGTGACCGGAGAAGAGCAAAAACCAGAGTAAATATCGGTGAAGCATACGCTCGATGGACTCAGGTAAAGGATTTCCATGGCATCAAAACACACGCGGAAATGGCAAACTTTCTCCTGGATCAGTAAGCTAACTCGCTTGCTACCTTAGCTAACGTTACCTGTCGGTCAAACTCCTCTGCTATACTTATTTTCATTATATCATGTTGATCCTAGATATGAGAATACTGATCGTGACCCATCGACCTCCACACCCAGTAAACGGAGGAAACAGAGGCGGCTCAATCCTCCTGCCCTGTCCAGTATTGCTGGTTCACTTTCACCACTGCGATCAGTGGCTATAATATAGAATATTCTAGATAGCTATCTGTATTTACATTGGTCTCCTCCACCTGGCAACCCGACCACTGGAACTACTTTTTTGTTGTCGCGACTACGATCTTGAGACACTAGATGGCGGAATTCAGCTCATATTCCATATTTCACCTTTAATGTCAATAGGTGGCTTAAAAGCAGCGGGGTAAGTTGTTGCACCAAAGACGTTTTTTTCCACGCACCAGTGACAGATATGTCGGGATGATGCCGTCTTATATGAGTTAGCAAGTTTGAGGTGTTGCCAGTGACATACCGCACCTCCGTGAAACATCGCCGGCAGACAGTCTCTGTCCGGTCCTCCACTCGTGCCATCTTCATTATATTGTACTGGGAAGCCAAAGTGCTCAGCTGACAGCTGATTTAAATAAAGCCGGCTGCTTTTCAAACGCCGCACTTTCCATCACTTTACTTTTTTGAAACTCAGTCAGACGTATTCGTCGTATGATTGCGTGCACCGAACCGTGACGCTCGTTCCGTGACGGCACGGGACGAATACAAATGCCATTACACCCCTAGTCTATAGTGTGTCAGAAAATGGTTGAAAATCAGTTTCCTAAAGCACAACATGATGTCCTCAAATGTTTTGTTTTGTCCACAACTTAAAGATTTTCAGTTTACTGCCATAGAGGAGGAAAGAAACCAGAAAATATTCATTTAAGAAGCTGGAATTTGAGAAATGTGCCTTTTTTTCTTTAAAAAATGACTAAAAACGATTAATCTATGATCAAAATCACAATGTTACTTTGACATCGTTGCAGCTGTAATTAACAGTATTTATTAGGGCTGTCAGTTTAATGCGTTAATTAGATTAATTAATTACACTGCAAATTAACGCGTTATAAAAATTAACGCAATTAATTCTGAGATCCTGAGTGGCAATTCAATGCGCAAGCATTTTAAATTTGACCCACTGAATGATCCGTAGGCTACTTGGCAGTGGCACGTCACTATAGCACTAGCACCGAGGAACTTGTCCGGACATGTTCGTCATTTCCCACCTGCATCGCTAGTAGGACTGTAATGATACAGTATCGAAGCTGAAATGGCGACACTCAGATCCACGAACCTGTCTCGCACTGTGAGAAGGCAGAATCACGACACAACTTCCAGTCCAGATCAGCCCTATTAGCTGTAAGTAACACTACATTAACACCGCATCGGTCGTTCGCCTATTCTCCGCCGTTGTTCGTTCACACAGAGCGAAACATCGCTGTAAAGACGAACCGCTGTCGAATTCACACAGAAAGCCGGTGCTGCGGCTCCTAAAGAGACGTGATGGTACATGCCATGATCATTACGTGTGTGTGTTTTCAAGGGGTTTCCCTGGTGTCTCCCCTGTCAGTCAATACCGACAGAGACTGTCTTCCAGGGTAAAGTTCACTGAAGTCTCGGTCCGGAGGGCTGACCGTCGCAGAGGTTTTCTTTCATCAGAAACACTCGATGAGGTAAAGTTTTTTTTGCCGGTGACAGATGCCGTTTATTGGGCAGAAATGTGATGAGTCTGTAGGACGGGCGGGAGGAAGGACGCTTCTCCACGTACAGCTGTGGTATTTTTAACTTGTTGCCAAAGACAGTTTTAGTTACTACGTTACCTTCGTTTGGTTCTGTAACGTTGTTTTGTGGGACATTTCTCTGTATTAAGTTGAGTGAGGGATCTGTGCAGTTAACAGACCATCAGATAGACACGCCCTCCACAATACTGCACCTCTGATACTATCAGACAAGTATCATATACATAAGTTATTGAAATCTTAGATAAATAAAATGTTTAATTTAGAAAGAAAAAGAAATCGAGATTTGTTTCGAACCGTGGGTCAAAAATCGTGATACAAACCGAATCGTGAGTTTGGTGTATCTTACAGCCCTAGTCGCTAGTCAAAGCAGGGTGACAATAGACATGGACAGGGGAGGGAGGCGAGCACATCGTTGCTAGGGCCTTTGAACGGCAAGTTCTTCTGTTCTTAGTGTACTCAATTGATTAGTCATGCAATACAATTTTGTAATGTCCTAGAATTCGAATTCTTTATTTGGGTACCTTTTAGCAGATATGAGATTAAAATGCGATTAATTAGATTAATTAATTACAAATCCTGTAATTAATTAGACTAATTTTTTTAATGGCATGACAGCCCTAGTATTTATACCTCCCTCCTCCCTCTACTCCTTCCTTCTCTCCTTATTCTCCCTCCATCCCTCTCCCCTTGCTCCCTTCCTCTGCTTACTCCTTAAAGTCAACAAATTTATTGTTAATCTTCAACAGGAGTTGGTTTTCAAATTTGCGACAATGTCAGGACCGACAGAGCGCTGAGGTCTGAAAGTATTAGTATGATAGCTTCTTTACCCTGGTCACTGCATTTCATAGTGAAGTGTACTACTTTTATAAGCTGTTCTCACTAGTAAACCCAGTTCAGATTTTTAAGATTTAAGATCCAGAAAAGATGTGGGCTATGTTGACCTTATTCAGGGCGTCTTCTGGATGTCCAATAATTGTCTCGAAAACATATTTGATTAGAATATGACTAAAGAAATTACAAACAACAACAACTAAGGCGTATTAATAACGTTCATTCTGGCTCCTTGAATGACTTCTTCTGGATGTTCAATAATAATGTCTTGACAATGTATTTTAATGACGTCTATATAACATCAAAAATAAAAGGTCTATACAACGTCTAGAAAAGACGTTATAAAAACGTTCATTCTGGCTCCTTGAATGACGTCTTCTGGATGTTAAATAATTATGTCTTGACAACATATTTTAATGATGTCTATATAACATCCAACTGGAAGTAAAAAAATACTACCTTACCACCTTGGTCACTCTATAGGGAGATCGACTGGCAGAAATGGAATACAATATTTAAAACCATGTTTTTGTTAGTGTATAATCACAATCAGTCAGAATCGTTGTTTTTCATTTTTCATTCATCCTCAGAATCAGCCTTCACAGATCCACTCTACAGTCATTGTTGCAGTACCATATTTCGACAGTAGCCCAGAACAAACAAACCAAATACTGATTCTACTAACTGGTGACAGCCTTTCACCTCGTTTTTTTCATGGTTCTAACATTACTGACCAGATGGTTTCAAAAAATTTCACAGATCCATCTGGAAAGGTTCTGCAAGAAACTGTTTGCAACCTCAGTGTTAGACAGTATTTGAGGCTTTACACTGGCCCAAACAAAAAGGCTAGAAAAATAGATTTTTTTCTTGCCATGTCATTATAGAAGCTATACAGTAGGTCTATTGTATTTTGTTGTGTATTGTGTATTTATTCCTATCTCATCATACATCAGACCTTTGTCTGCCTGCGTGCAGTCTGTCCACGGCACTGGATGCCATCGGGTTGGTTAGCACAGGTTTTGGTCACTACCAGCAATTTAGCAACCTCAGTGTGACAACACATCTCCAGGACACTGCTCACAGTCACTGCACATATTGTTTGACACGACTTCACAACAACTCCCATAAGCCACAAACTGATGTATTTCAATGTATTTGTGTACAAATGGATCAAACGAGACACAACTCTTCTTTTACAACTCTAGACAGAGCCAAGCCAGCTGTTTTCCTCTGCTTTCAGTCTTTATGCTAAGCTAGGCTAACCACATCAGGATTCATACTTACACAAACATGAGATCAAAATCAATCTTTTTGCACAATTCTCTGAAAAAAACACACCAAAACGTGTTGAGCTATTCATTTGAAATACATATTCATAAAATAACTGGTATGTTTTCTTTACAATGTGTCGGCCCATCATTGGAAAAGTTATGTCTGCAATATTTTCAGGAACAGAATCATGAAAAGGAGTAATGAAGTACAAAGAAAGAAAAGCAAAGAGACTACTATATACTTCTATCATCTACAGACAAGACTTACATCATCAGCATTGTTAAAGGTTTCCCGAGTCTGTTTTTTCCTTTTGGTGATATTCAGTGTTCAGTGTTTTCTGTGTTCGTACTTTTCTTTATATTGTGTTGATTCATGCAGAGAAAGTGTGTCACCTTTGACTCGTCCTCAGGGTGTGTTCGTCCACTGACAAAGGCTGCACTCACCGACACTCTAGCCCCATCTTTTACACACATGTACACGTCATCATTGCCCTACACACACACACACACACACACACACACACACACACACACGCATCAAAATACACACATATGTAGTGATTGTTGATCATAGCTAGCCTGGTCCATATGTGACACGGAACATTGTGATCCAAAGAGGGACTAGCTTACCATCCATGTGTCCCATGACAGTGCAAAGGAAACATATCCTTCCGCTGGGCCACTCAGTTCAAACACTACAGACTGCAGAGAGAAGTTATATTAGGTTCTAAAATAGTTTTTCAAATGAAATATACCAATAATATCAGACCATCAGTCTATACACATGAACATATATTTTCCGGGTTCAGGAACCAGCTGGCATTAGTGTGTCCTGTAAATATTTCATTATTATTTAACCAAAAAGATTAAATTATATATTACTGGCAACAAAAAAATCTTATTTTGGGCAAATGTATTTGTCATCTGGTTTAAAAGAGTTTAAAAAATGAAATAATGTTTGATGTATGAGTCCCTGAAACCTGCTGCACCAATTAATTCAGCAGATCATCTGGTAAATACACCCTGCTGACACACAACATCTCTGTTTGAATGTGGTAAGGATTTATTACCGTGAAATATTAATGCAGCATGTTTATCTGTATTGTTTGTACCACTAAATGAATGTGAAGTCAAACCGTTTTGTCTGGTCCCTCTGTCGACATGGACAGGAAGAAGCAGTGAGGATCTTTCATTGGATCACAACCCGGAGGATCTGACAAGCAGGATTTTGTTTGGCCACATCCCTCAGAAGTAAACTGGAGTTGTAATGAGAGGGGGAGTTATTATTATTAATATGTCACACTGGGTTCACATTACAGTTCATTGATTACTGCCTTTTCAGTGGCAAATCAATGTCACAATCAGTAGTCCAAATGATGTCATACTCACAGGCCCAGGCAGGATAGAGGCTGTGCTGGTATGTACTGGAGGAGGTGTGGTGTCTGACTGAGGTGGCAGGGGAGGAACACCATGCTGATAGATGATTGGCCCAGGCAGCTTCAGCCAAAACTTACTGTAGTGGACAACTACAGTCACACTGGAAAAACATACCCATAGATACGCATGTACTGAGCCGTCCAGACCATATTCTGTCATAACATAACATACAAACCGTTCAAAGGCCATAGGGTAAGATTGAGCAGCACAATATTCATAACTATGGTCTGACTCGTGTCTAACAACCTGAAACTGAGAATTGTGTCACAATTTATGGCTGCAGTCTTCTGTGTTGTATTTTTGTGTGTGTGTGTGTGTGTGTGTGTGTGTGTGTGTGTGTGTGTCTGTTTGCCTGCAGAGGTGCACTGGAAGGCTGGGCGGAGTTTGCGGTCTCAATAGGGATCTCACACACACGCATCTGCAGCAGGTTGTCTATCACCGCCTGCTTTATAGTCTGGATCCCCACACTACCTGCTGCCAGGTGTTTTCGTTAATCACACGTGGCATATGGCTCAGTTGTTAGCGTTTGCTAAGAGTAATTCGAGTGTATATGTATCTTCCAGTGCTTCAACTAACTTCGTCTCATTTTGCCTTCAGTAACCTCCTGTGCCGACACCGACCAGCGACTCCGCTCCAGTGTGCCAGTACCTCACACCTCTGCAGTTCTCCACCTGCTCTGCGCTCTGCTGAGCGTCTACACACCACCCAGCTCTCCAGCGCCTCTGTGTTCTACCTCTCCGTCATCCTCCACCTCATGGACTCAGTCTCAACTGGCTTCAATTCAAACCCTCACCTACTGTGACTCAACTTGTGTTTAAATAAAGTTCCTTTGCATCCAGCTCCAGCGTCTGTCCGCTTTTGGGTTCCACCTGAGTTAAGAAGCCTAACAAATTGTGTGTTTTCATTACCTTTTAGTATTTCATATCTACTGGGTGGGGATCTACCCACTGAAGGGTAGTGTGAATGGGGCTATGGTGTCAGAGTAAACTTGGTTTGCATGTTGGGAGGTAAGCCTTCTCATTATAATTACTAAATCGCCACAAAAGAAAAGGTTAACTGCTGCTAGCGCGTTTAAGTTCTCGAGGTTAGCGACCAGAATAGTGTCAGAGAAACTTGCCAATTCCAGTGTGCGGAGGTTGTTAGCTTAGAGGTGGTTGTTGTTGATAGCGGCAGAAGGGAGGACAGTTGCCCAGTGATGGGCTTTCTACTTTATAACAGGCTGCGTCCAATAAATCAGACGAAGAGCATAATCAATGTTGCTTCAGGACACTTGTCGCAGCTGACTACTGTTGTCATATCAAATCTTGTCTCTGGAACATCATAATTAGGGGGCCAAGCCCGAGGTGCCGAGGTATGCTTGCATATGCGTTTCCTAGGACCAGCTGTGCTAGGAACCCTATTTAATTGTAAAGATTTTTAGGGCCAGAGCAGGGAACCTGCAAGGACCCTATTGTTTTTCAAATGATTCTTATTATTAGGGGGCCAAGCCGAGGGGCCAAGGTAACGCCTGTGCAAGCATACGCGTTTCCCAGGACCAGCGGTGCTAGGAACCCTATTGTATTGTAATTTTTCAAAAGATTATTATTACGAGCAGGGAACCTGCGAGGACCCTATTGTTTTTCAAAGGATTATTATTAGTTTTAGGGCCCGAGCAGGGAACCTGCAAGGACCCTATTGTTTTTGAAATGATTATTAGGGCTCGAGCAGGTAGACCTGCGAGGTCCCTATTGTTTTTCTAAGGATTATTTGTCTTTGTTATTATTAGGGCCCGAGCAGGGAACCTGCAAGGACACTATTGTTTTTCAAAGAATTATTATTATTAGGGCCCGAGCAGGTCATCGACCTGGAGCAATCTGTGAGGGCTACAGACCTCCAGATTCCCCCTCTCCATCCCTGGTTCTTTGCAAGGGATCAGAACACTCTGTGTGGGCTACAGAACTCCAGATTCCCCATCTCCATCCCTGGTTCTTTGCCCAGGATCAGAGCACTCTGTGTGGGCTACAGACCTCCAGATTCCCCCCTCCCCATCCCTGGTTCTTTGCACAGGATCAGAGCACTCTGTGTGGGCTACTGACCTCCAGACTATCCCCTCGCCATCCCTGGTTCTTCGCCCAGGATCAGAGCACTCTGTGAGGGCAACAGACCTCCAGATTCCCCCTCTTCATCCCTGGTTCTCCGCCCAGGATCAGAGCACTCTGTGAGGGCTACAGACCTCCAGACTCCCCCTCTCCATCCCTGGTTCTCCGCCCAGGATCGGACCACTCTGTGAGGGCTACAGACCTCCAGATTCCCCCTCTCCATCCCTGGTTCTTTGCAAGGGATAAGAACACTCTGTGTGGGCTGCAGAAGTCCAGATTCCCCCCTCTCCATTCCTGGTTCTTTGCCCAGGATCAGAGCACTCTGTGTGGGCTACAGACCTCCAGATTCCCCCCT
>CAEMYA010001013.1:0-26662 GCA_903131615.1 Diplodus sargus | reverse complement strand
GGGGGGGGGGGGGGGGCTTGGCCCCCATTCATAACTGCTTGCAGTTCTAGTTATTATTCCGATCCGAGTTCAACTGCAGTTTTGGATGCCTGAACATAATCAAAAACTCACCAAATTTGGAATACACGTCACATCTGGCGATAATTGCGATCCTCTGTTATCGTTGTGAATTTCCACCACTAGGTGGCGCTGTTATTAACTGTTAAAAAGGCAAGTGCGTTTTGGCTAATAACTCACAGATGCTTTGGCGCATATTCAAAAACCTTATATCCACGCGTTCAGTGAATTGTGATGAATCTCGTGCTATAGGCCACGCCCATTTCCAGCTGCCGTTTTTTTCTGCTACGTTGCGAAATGTCGAAAACCTACTTTTTCGAAATCCTCCCAGGCGATTTCATCGATTTGCACGAAACTTGTCACGTAGTATCTATGGATCCTCCTGACAAAAAGTTATTAAAAGAGTTTTGATAGGCCACACAATACTCAAGTTATTAAATATCAACTTCCTGCAGATTTGGATCCAAACAGGAAGTGTTGCATATCTCCATATTGGTATGGTCTAATGACATGAAACTTAGGTTTTTGCTTCATCAGTGGCTGCTGAGGTCCTGTGCAAAATTTCAGGCGATGACCACAAGGTGGCACTCTTTAAACTGAGCTATTTTATATTTCCACATCCGTTCATCGGATTGACACAAAACTTTGTATAGTTATTCTCAGTGCCCTCCTGAGGAGAGCTTATGAAGGGTTTACCAATTTGACTCTAGATGGAGCTGTGGTGCCAATTTAATTATATATTTGGCACTGTGCCCACACCATAAAACTTATGGAAATTAAATTCATAGAGGTGCTATAGAATGGCCCCTGTGACTCACTCACCAAAAATGACCAGCGGGGGGGCTATTTTCAATGCAAAAGCGTTTTTGGCACTTAACTCCCACATTATATGTAACACGTTGTTAAACCTTATATCTACGTGTTCCCTGAATTCAGCTGAATAGTGTGGTGTAGGCCACACCCACTTTTGCGGTAACTTTCCATTCGGAAAATCGTGACAAATGAAAAATCTACTTTTCGAACTCCTCCTAGACGATTTGACAGAGTTGCACCAAACGTTGCATGTAGCATCTGTGGACCCTCCTGACAAAAAGTTATTAAAAGAATTTTGATAGGCCACACAATACTCAAGTTATTGAATATCAACTTCCTGCAGATTTGGTTCAAAACAGGAAGTGTTGCATATCTCCACATTGGTATGGTCTAATGACATGAAACTGAGGTTACTACTTCGCAATAGGCCGCTGAGGCCCTGTGCAAAATTTCAGGCGATGACCACAAGGTGGCGCTCTTTAAACTGAGCTAGCAAAAGAATTTTGATAGCCCATAAAACGCCCGAAATATAAAACAACAAACTCCTGCATATTGTGTTGAAGACAGACAATCTTGCATATCTTTACAAAGTACTGTCTGATTATCACAAAAATGTATAATAATTGTGTTCCATGGCCTAATGATGGGCTTTGTAGAATTTGGTGCAAATCAGCCAATAGGTGGCGCTCTGGTCGCAGTCTAATCATTTTCAATGGAAAGTAAATGGCGAAATCTTCAAATCCTCTTCAAAACTCTTTTTTTTACGGTTTTGAAATCATCACAGTTTTAGTTTTAAGGATTTTTAGGCCATCTTCTGATTTTATAATGGGTGTGTATTGCATGAGCTAGAGTGTGTGACATCATCGCTAGAGTGACGAGCAGCTCGAAAAAAAACTATTTTGGCAATAACAATTAAATTATTTTTTTCAAAAATGGCAGGAGTTTGGGAGGGGTTTTCTTATGGGGACATTTTCTACTTTGCCTCTGCTACTGCTCCAGCATGTGTGCAGCCACAGAAACTGTAAGAAAGCTCTACAGGTAAAGGTGCAACAGCATCCTCTACAGGTGCAAAGACAACTAGCAGTGAACAAGTCAGGACATGCTCAGTCCTGTGAAGCTGCATGGACTTTCTGTGTGTTTTTCGAATGATGTGTGCATTAGGAGGAGATATAAGCTGTTTCTGCTTGTAGTTATAGATAATTTGATCACTATTGCAGTTTGTGTTATTTTACATGGAAATATGTTGTATGAGTTTGAGTTCGCTCAGTAGCCTGTGTCTCAGTAGTAGTTATCTGCACTTTGCTTGCACTGCAGCTACATTTGGATTGTGAGGACTTAATGATGAATATTTCATTTGTAATGCCGATTTTGCAACTCATTCTATTTGCTGAGATTGTGAGTACGCTTGTTAGAGTTTAAAGGTCGAATTATTTACTGCGGTTAACAGTCAGTATATCAAGCTATCATGCTGTTTCGCAGTCTATAGGGCCAAACACTGTACTCCTCTCAATATTCGTTTTTTATGTAGATTGCAGGGAGTTCTTCTGATTTCAGCAAACATTGTTTAATACCGGCAGGAGGAGCAGCCCACCAACTCATAGAAAAAACTTCCTCAACGGAAGGTGTTGTGTGGACAAACCCGACGGCAGCATGCACTGACAGCAGCATGCCCCGACACGCGTGGACTGCGAGGGCCCGTTGATCACTGCTTACAGATTTAATTTGTATGAGTTTAAGTGGACTAAAGTTTCAGCAGTACTGGGGCTACAGTTTGGTGAAAGTTTCAAAACTGTAGCATGTACTGTTGATTTTGTAGGTATTTTTAAAGTTTTTAAAATGTGAACGCTTATTGTGCCCCCCCAGGAGGAATATTGGAATTATTTTGGAATTAAGTAAATCTGGCATGGGGCCGGACATTTCTGTACAGTTTGGGAAGTATGACTTCCTCGGAAGAAAGAAAGAAGAAAGAAAGAATTCCTGGGAATACAACAGTGTCCTGGCAACTTAGCTGCCCGGACCCTAATAAACAAAACAAGCTGGGTTTTTAAAAGTCACTTTCCTAACCAAAACAGGAGAAAAAGGTGCACAAAAAACCCCTACTAAAACTGGACTGAATAATATATTTTAACAATATTTACAAAAGAGATACAAAATCTCTGTAACAACAGCAAACATCAATTTTACAATTTTCACAACTTGAAAAATCAAGCCAGAGATGTGAGAGAGAGACGCGAGGTCTTCTGCAGGCTCCACTTTTGAATGTCCCGTCAGTTGGATTCCACCAATCAGCAGCCTCCACCTGCACTGGTACCTTTTTGGACACAAACAGTGAAACACAGCACCCCCTCTTGACAGGGAGGGAGAAAAACAACACAGACAAATACAAACAAGACCAAATACAAATCATGACCCCCAGGGTCATAACACTGATATGGTTTGTGTTGACCTCAACAAAGGACAATGTATGATAAGACACAAATAAAAACCCTTTTTAAGGATGTCGTCTTTGATTTGTGCTGACTGTGCAGGACACCTACAGAGGCTACAGGCTACAGAGGCTACAGAGGCCCAGGAGTCCCACCCACACATGTTCTAGACCCCCCCTCGTCCAATCACTGTTAATGATGAGGAGTCGATGATGAGAGAGAGAGTGAGAGAAAAAAACACCAACAACACACGAAAAACAAAACTGGAGAAGGAAAGTAAAAAACGCAAAGGCGGTGCGGAAAAATTGAGAGAAAGGAAAAGAAAAGCTGTAGGAGCACAGGCTGCTAAAAGTAAAACAATTATGCAGATGTTTGCTGTAGGGGCCGGCCTGGCCAGGGCTAGCAGCACCAGTGCTGCAGCTTCAGCAGCGGGTCCTTCACGTGAGTCTGACAGTGAGTCTGAAGAGAGTGAGGCTCCCATTACCACTGACTGCCCTTATGGTGCAGGAGGAGGCTGGAAAATAAGTGTTGAGGAAGACTCTCATCCATGTGAAGGAGATAGTGACACCGTGGTAAGCAGGTATGTGCTAGAATGGTGTGGATAAACATTCATTAAAATAAATGGTTCAGAACGGTTGCTTAACTGTCTATGAACTTTACTTGACATAATAAATAGCAGGTGTGTTACAACTAATCTAGTTATCTAAAGGGTTATTTTCCAATGAAAACAGGGTTATTTTCCAATGAAAACAATAACCATATTCATATACTATCCTGATTAATTAATTAGTTGCTGTCATTAACCACTTAAGACCTATTTCATACTTTCATCAAAGGATGCCACACAAAATTGCAGCTCTACAAGCTTACAACTCACATGTTGCAATGTGATGTGTTTTGAGCATGTAGATCTGCTTTTTTCACAGTTTTTGATCCTTTCTACCTATAATGTGTTTCTAGCCAGCATCCTCCTTGTAAGAGCAATACATTTACTTTCCTCTTTTCTTGGCTGTCTATTATACATTTATTTTAGTGAAGACTTGAGAACTTGCATGGATATTATTCAGTAATCACTTAAATAATGCATACATCTTTTGTTGTCTGTCTTTCACAGGGCTCTCTATTTGTGTGTTTTTGAGTGACCTATAGTACCTGGCTGCCAGCCTGCCAATGCCATGATACACTGCTTGTACCTGTATGAGTGAGTGACAGATAAACACTCTTGAATCTTAAATCCTTTCTCCATGATCCTTCTTAAGAGCAAGTGAGCAACACACTGTGTAGTTATCATTTATTTTATTCAAGGCTTCAGAATATAAAGGGATATTTTTTAGTATAGTGGTGTTATTAAGAGCTTATGTGTTTGTCTGTACATCAACGGGGCGAGTTGGCACAATATTTGCGTGCGGATTGTAGTGGGCCGGTCTGGACCAAAAAGTCCAAGGCCAAATTTTTGTCCCAGTCCACCCCTGGAACGAGCCACATGTTTCTGCTGCCACCATGTGGTCAAATATATCAGAGGCAAACCTTCAGTTCAACAAATGCTCTCTCTGTACTTAAATACATTATTCATTCACATTATACATATTCTCCTACTCTGTTATTTTTCTAGTACCTCAGTTAATTTTCAATGTACTTCACTGTGGGGCAGCAGTGATAATAGTGAAATTTGAATTCTGATTCCCCCTGTATTTTTATCATGTATTTCGCCAGCATTGTAGTTGACTTCTGGATACAGAACTGGATACTTCAAAATTACATTAGTGTTAGTGGTCATTCCATATTAATAAAACTAAATCTATTATAGTTGGACATCAAAAACAATAGGAGTTACAAATTATGATAAATAATGTTGCAATAGAACGAGTACATGAGAGCACATTTTTTGGAGTCATCATAGATCACAAACTATGCTTTACCCTGCGTGTTGATAGATAGATAGATAGATAGATAGATAGATAGATAGATAGATAGATAGATGGATAGATAGATAGATAGAATTACTTTAATGATCCCAGACAGGGAAATTATTTTGTTACAGCAGTAGTGGGTCCGCAAATAAAACACTTTGTACATAACATAAATAGACGGCAATATATACATAGTGTATATTTACAATGCACAGTGTGCTATAAACAATAAACAATAACAATATACACAACAAAACAAAATATGCAAAATATATTATAAACAATAATAATATATACAAACAGTAGAGAGACCAGAGTTCTCTGTCAGGCAGAGGTGAGAGAGTTGTTGTATAAAGTGATAGCTTGTGGCAGGAAAGATTTCTTGTATCTATTGCTATGACAGCGAAGCTGAAGCAGCCTTCCGGAGAAGGTGCTCCGCTGTTTGACCAGTGTGAGTTGGAGAGGGTGGAGAGGATTAACCATGATGGATAACAGTTTTTTTCAGTGTCCTCCTCTCCACCACAGCCTCCAGAGTGTCCTGTTTGCAGCCAATCACAGAGCCAGCCTTCCTGATCAGTTTGTTGAGTCTGTGGGTGTTGCTGGCTCCGATGCTGCTTCCCCAACAAACCACAGCAAAGAAAAGTACACTGGCCACCACAGACTGATAAAAGATCTCCAGCATCTTGCTGCACATGTTGAAGGATCTCAGCTTCCTCAGGAAGTAAAGTCTGCTCATCCCCTTTATGTAGACAGCTTCAGTGTTAGATCTCCAGTCCAGTCTGTGATTGATGGTAACACCCAGGTACTTGTGATCCTCCACCGCCTCCACATCCCTTCCCAGAATGCGCAGTGGTTGGAAAGCTGTCTTCCTTTTCTTCCTGAAATCTATCACCATCTCTCTGGTCTTGCTGATGTTCAGCCGCAGGTGATTCTGTCCAGTCCACTCCACAAAGTTGTCCACCAGTGCCCTGTACTCCTCCTCCTGTCCCTCACTTATACACCCAACAACAGCCGAGTCGTCAGAAAACTTCTGCAGGTGACACAACCTGGTGTTGTACTGAAAGTCAGTGGTGTATAAGGTGAACAGGAAAGGAGACAGCCTGTGGCGCTCCTGTATCTCTGACCACCGCATCAGACAGAACACTGCCCATACTGACAAACTGTGGCCTGCCTGTCACGTAGTCAGTAATCCAGGAGATCACTGTGTCGTCAACACCCATCACCCGCAGCTTCTCCCCCAGTAGCAGTGGCTGAATGGTGTTAAAAGCAGTAGAGAAATCAAAGAATGTGATTCTCACAGTGCTTCCTCCACCATCCAGGTGCGAATGGGCTCGTTGCAGCAGGTAGATGACAGCGTCATCAACTCCCAGGTGGGGCTGGTAGGCAAATTGCAGAGGGTCTAGGAGGGCTCTCACCTGTGGCCTCAGCTTGGCCAAGACCAGTCTCTCCAGCACCTTCATGACGTAAGATGTGAGGGCCACTGGTCTGTAGTCGTTGAGGTCTGATGATATTGGGTTACAGGAACAGGAACCAGGCAGGACGTCTTCCAAAGTACTGGTATTCTCTCATGACCCAGGCTCAGGTTGTAGAGGTATTGTAGGACAGGAGACAGCTGGCTGGCACATGTCTTCAGGATCCTGGGGCTGATACCATCAGGGCCTGCAGCCTTCTGCTGATAGAGTCTCTCCAGCTGTCTCCTAACCTGGCCTGCAGTCACAGTCATGCGGGGGAGGCTGCGGATGTCTTTAGTGGAGGACAAGGAGGTGGGGTAGGAGGTGAAGGTGGAAGAGGAGGAGGAGGAGGAGGAGGAGGTGGTGGAGGTGGAGGAGGAAGAGGAGGAGGAGGAGGAGGAGGAGAGGTGTTGCACAGGAGAACTCACATCAGGGGAGTGAGGGGGGAGGGGAGGAAGCATTCGGGGCAGTGAGGGTGTGTGGGGGTCTGGAGGTGTCAGGGAGACGACAGAAGGCGGTGAGCTGAACCTATTGAAGAATCTGTTCAGCTCATTTGCCCTCTCCAGGCTGCCTGATGACTGTCTGCCGCTCACCTTACACCCAGTGATCTGCTTCATACCAGTCCACACATCCCTCACATTGTTCTGCTGAAGTTTGGCCTCCAGCTTCCTCCTGTAAGTGTCTTTACAGGCCCTCAGCATATCCCTGAGTTCATGCTGCACTCTCCTCAGTTCTTCCCTGTCTCCAGACCTGAACGCCTTCTTCTTCTGGTTAAGAAGGGCTTTCACTGGTGATCCACGGCTTATTATTAAGAAAGCAGCGTACAGTCCGGGTTGGCATGGTGGTGTGTTCACAGAACTTGATGTATTCTGTGATGCAGTCGGTCATGCTGTCGAGATCCTCCCCATGTGGCCCAACGAGTGCATCCCAGTCAGGCGACTAAAAAAGCAGTCCTGTAGTGCGTCAGCAGCCTCCTGAGTCCACCTCCTCACACTCCTAGTGCGGACAGGCTGCCGCTGAACAAGAGGGACATACTTAGGGGTCAGCAGGACCAGGTTGTGGTCAGATCTTCCAAGAGGGGGGAGGGCTGTGGGACTGTATGCATCCTTAGCATTTGCATATAACAGATCCAGTGTGTTACAGTCTCTGGTGGGGCAGTCAAAATACTGGTGAAATGTTGGAAGGTTTTTGTCCAGTGAGACATGATTAAAATCCCCAGTGATGACAATAAATGCGTTAGGATGCTGCGTCTGTATCTGGGCAACAGTGGAGTGGATGACGTCACAGACCACCGCTGCATCAGCTGAAGGAGGAACGTACACACTGATGATGATGGCGGACATGAATTCACGGGGCAAATAATAAGGCCGCATCCCCACAGTCAGCAGTTCAATGTCCGGGGTACAGAGACGTTCCTTCATGTGAACATGTCCGGGATTACACCATCTCTCACTCACATACAGTGCAATCCCTCCTCCTTTCTTCTTTCCGCTGCTTGTCACGTCCCTGTCCGCCCGAACAGTGCTGAAGCCGGGTACCGCCACGCTGTGGTCCGAGATGTGTGAGTGGAGACATGTCTCCGTGAAACACAACACACTGCACTCACGATATTCCCTCTGAGACTCTATCAGCGCGGCGAGCTCGTCCGTCTTACACCTTCCCCATGACGATCGGCGGTACAGCCGGTCTGTGTCTCCTCTTCTTCACCCTCCGTTTTGCTCCGGCTCTGCACCCCCGGCGTCTCCTCCGCAGCTCCTTCGGGACCTAGGCCTGGTTCCGGGCAGCAGTGCAGGTTCACACAGCAGTGCAGGTTTACACAGCGCCATAGGCGGCGCCAGGATATTATTTGAATACCAGAATTGTGTTAGTCCTACCGTTAGCCCTACCATAACGACCAAGAGAAGTGCGGAGTCCAACAGCGCCTCCACGTTGTAACGGCATTCAGGCAGCTGCGATGACAACTGTCGCTGATCTGGGTTCATTAAGAGTCGGCCTCCAGCATTCCCCATTATTATTAATAAACATAGACCGTCACTGTCCTGAGATCAGTGGGGAGCCTGTCAGTCCGTACGTCACTCATGTGAGCACTTTTAGTGTATGCTCGTCACAGAGACATTTAGTTGAGGCTGACTTTGTTTGATACGGAAGCGCATTGCGTTCACTGGATAAAAAAAAAAAATTCGACACCTTATCTCGTAATTATGAGATCAGGATCTCATAATTATGAAATTATATATACAGTAAATACTCCCGGTAATAAACTGAAGGTATCACGAAGGTATCCGGATTTCAAAGTAAAGGACGACATGAGAAAAAACAACAACAACAAAAAAACATTTCCATATGTAGTTCAAGATTCATATATTGCTGAACTAAGTACTCCCTAGAATACTTGTGTAACTATAATGAAGTACTTCTACTGTGTACTATTTAAGTAATCCTCTGTCAAAATCCTTATCCTCGTATGCTTCATGGGTCTGACTGTGAGACTGCAGTCGCCACCAGCAGCTCTTTAGAGCGGCTTCAGCACGATTGTCGTAAATGTTATTAGATAGAAAAAAACGGTGCGGCTGACTTGACCAAGCAAACGCGAACCACGGCTGGCTTGAACACAATCAACGACGCACCTTTCCTCATCTCATAATTACGAGATCTTTTCTCTTTTCTCGCTTAATTACGAGATCTTTTGTCGTAATCTCGGAACTGTTTTTAATATATATATATATATATATATATATATATATATATATATATATATATATATATAAAAACCAAAAAACAGAACTAATGTAAAAGAAAAATGTGTGTTTGTTTGCTGTGAGCAAACTGAGCTGAAATTGACATCACCATCTTTATTCAGCATTCCTGTCCCATGTCTAAACCAATGTAGAAATCATTGTTGAGTTTGTATCAAACAGTTCAGTTATATCCCTGCACCTCTTGACTGGTTTTGAAATATATGCCAGATTCCTCCTCCACTGAGACTGACAGAAGGATGAGCAAAAATATGATGGACTGAGACAGAATGAGACATTTAAAAGGGGTCTTGAGCTGACGTGCTGTAAAGACAAAATTAGCAGGAACAGCTATACATACAGTATGTTGTTCCACTAGAAAAGTGCTCCAAACCATGTCAAAGGATTTTCCCTCTGGGTGTGCCTCAACTTCTCTAGGTCGAGTATTCTCTCACAGTTTTACTCTATATTTGGATTGTCATTTTTGTTGTTACACTGTGGACAGTGTTGTTTTCGTCAACGATGACGATGACGAAATTATTTCGTTGACGACCCTTTTTTTCATGACGATAACGAGATGGTGACGAGATAAACATGGCTCTTTGATGACTAAAACATGACGAGACGTGTGTGAGTTTTCGTTGACGAGACGAGAATGGACGTAAGTGTTAGTGGGTGTTCTGTCAGACGTTCAAAATGCCTGACATTTCTGCTTAATGATTGTGTAGCAGCTGGACAGTCGCTGAGGTCTGGGAGATGCAGCGTCTTCTCGGTCTCTGTCGTTGTTGTCCGCTTGCTGTTGTAGCCGCAGGCTAGGAAAGGTCGCTACTTTCAAATTAAAAGCCCCCCGCTAAGAACCCAGTTCTAAACTCAAATAGGGTGCATTGTAAAGCTCTTATTTTGAAGACAAATTCGCTCTCACTTTTTTTTCTTTATTGAACAATTTAAGTATACAAAACCACAAGGTATACAGTAACAACCAGCACATATCGGCATATTTCAACTGTTTTTTCATGAATTGATGCCCTACTTCATCATACAAGAGTGTCACACATAAGTTGTGAAAATAGCAGATCTACAAGCTCAACACATTGCAACACATTGTGAGATTGTAGATCTTTTTATTGACCTAAATTAATTTGATAAAAGACTATACTTCTTCTTTTTTTTTTTTTTTTTAACTTAAACTGACTAAAACTAGGCTAAAACCTGTTTGAGTTTTCGTCGACTAGAATTTGACTAAAACTAAAAAGCATTTTAGTCCAAAAGACTAAGACTAAGACTAAATCTAAAATGGCTGTCAAAAACAACACTGACTGTGGAGTCTGGGCAGAAGTTATAATGAGCATATGTATAATCACATCCACTACTGTCAGATATGTCAATAACATGTTATGTAAAGGTTTGTGATTATCAGCCTGCCTGCTGATATGATGTCACAGAATGTGCAGTCAAATTCAATATCAGTGCAAATCCCAACATTTGTAATGATTACTTACTGAGTCATCTCAAAGAACTGTAAGCAAGAGTAGTTTGATCAGTCAAAGCATAAGAAAGGTGCATCTTAGTTTTCTTGATGCTCAGAATACTGTTTCAGGAGCTTTCCTCTCTGTACACATACATCTTTGAATAGAGTTGAATTGAATGATTTTTTTTGTTAATGTTGAAAATATAGACAGTGAAATGACACACTGTATCTGTGCCAAAAAATGTGATCATTGTATTAAATGTACCAGCTTCTTAAAGAACAAGGCTTGGTCTGGATGGTTGGATGTGATGTTATAAAGTGAAATTTGTAATCAAGCGAAAGAGGGTATGGAGTAAGATAGCTATCAAAAAGATGTGTGCATGATTCTGACCATTCATATCGGGTTTGATTATTTCCCCCCTGTGACCTGCCTGTGACCTATGTGAAGTCATTTCAACACTTTTCTAGTCGTACCCACAAACTTGAATTCGTGTTCACAGTGAAGACTTCGTAGTCATAGAAATTAGAGTGGTAGTCACAAGACTTTGCAGTCACAGCTTTTAGATTCATTCTCACATAAAAACAATCCTAACCCAAACAGTTTATCAGACTTGCATATGACAGTAGAATTTTGTGTACAACAATTTTATTGACATACAAATGTTTAATATTGTGAATACGAATGGTTAGAATCATGCACACATCTCTTCTCCATAAAAGAGGAGATGCCAAAATATTTTAATATTGGCTTAAGACAAAACTTTAAAAATCTGAGAGGTAAATGGTGATGTTCCATGCCACTGTAATGTACCAGGGGCATGTGACATAATGGTGGCATTAGCCGTGCTCTTGCATTCGGGGCCTGGTGTGCTGCTCAGTCCAACAGCTGCACTGCAGTGCCAGGTTATGTAACTCCTGTCTGTTGATGTGTGGACGTGATGAGGCCACGTGTGGGCTGAAGCCTACAAACTGCCCAGCACAAATTACACAAATGAAGACTTCTTGTCGGTGTTTTGGGCGCAATGCGACATCCTGTTAAATCAATTGGTAAATACATAATATGTAAGTACATCGGCATTATCCAAATGCTGTCACAAGCAGAGTATATCGAAGTGAGGACGTTTGTACTGCAGTGAACATTCATGGATTCCCAGATGACTGTGTCTATTTACGACCACTCTGTGCCCTTCTCTCCGGGAAGCAGGGCGCTAAACGGCGTTATTACGGTAAGAGAGCTACCGTGTGGACACGCCCCCTTGGTTCAGCCAGTGTCCATACAGGAAGAACAGCTCTGTATCGGTCTGCACACTGTTCTCCTGTTGATGTGACTGAGCGAAGACACAACTGACAGGTGAGTGGGACAGGACATGCAAGCATGAGTTTGTATTGTCATGTAACGTTAGCCAAATATTATTGAGCCTCTGCGAGCTTTATCCGCAGCTCGTGGCTGGCAAGTCGGAAGAGAAATCACTAGCTACGTTTTTAGCTAGCTGACATAAGTTTAGCTAACTGTTCGCTCATATAATTAACTTGACACTCGCTAATTCCGCTTTACACCCTAATATGGAAGAATGCAATCACTCAATCTCACTGTTATGAGACAACGACGGCTGATAATCATTCAAAATTCAATATTTTAATCATCATTTTAAAGTTACCTTGCGTGGTGATGACGTCGAGGATACCTCATGTTACTATATGAAACATGTTATGGACATAGAAGACGGTTTGTGAAGTCCGAGCTCAACGTTAGCCAGCCTACATGATTTCTTCAGTTGAATTCTAACTTGACGGCATCGCCCACTACAGGGCATGGTGGTGGAGGCCGACTGTGTGAAGTACAACTTACCACATGGTAATTCTGTTGCTTTATTAAAATAAGGTGCCTTTTAACAATGATATGTATGCCGAATTTTCAAACGGTAACTAACAATTAAATCGGGGCTGCGCATTGTGTTTTATGGGGAATAATGATATGTCAATGAGCGAGGCAACTTTAAAGTACCACTATTTTGAATGGAATTTGGCTTCCAACGGGACCGACAGGGAGCCACAAACGGGACGTTAGTTTTGCGGGTTCCCTTCACCTTGGCAAATCAGGATCATCCTTCATGTTTTTGTCTGTTTTGTCTCAGTGGGTCTTTGTCGTTGTGCCAAGCCAAAGGGAAGAGTTTTATAAATAGATGGTTTGACATTAAGGGCTGGATTCCTGACCTTCTGCTGGTGGGACTGAGGAACTGCGCAGACTCAGAGCGAGGGTTCAGTAGGGTTCAGTAGGGTTCAGTGACTCTGGATGCATCGACCTGCTCTTATTATTATGGAACTGAACCCAGAGCCAAAGCCTCCAAGATGGTCTGTGCAATGCTGGACAATTGTATGGCTAATGTTCTGCCTAAATTTAAAGGAGGTCTGACATTCAGGTGTCCATGCGGGAGTTCCAAGACATCCTTTGAAAAATATGAAAAGATATATAGCACCTGCAGTTTGCTGTGTATGTGTCTGTGATATGATGACAGCCAGCAAAATGTGATGTCCCATCGTCTAAAAGCACATTGAATGATAAGTTTAATAGTACAAAGAGCCATTTGTAATGTGTGGATGTGTAATGTCATCCCATAATCCAAGGGACTAATAGTATGATGTCTGTTATTTGTAAAATACTAAAGTAATACCACACTCTTGAAATGACCCAAATGTATATAAATGTCACCAATGTTTACCAATACTTTCAAAAGTAGATACTCATTCTGCACAAGAATGTTGCATTATTATAAATAACATATAGTTTGTTTTTATTAATGTATTTGTGCAATGTACAGTAAACCAACCTTTAGCCTATATTTTGTAGATAGTTAATGCAATTTTAACTACTTAACATGTACTACTGGGGTGATTAGTCTATTCCAAAGCACCATGACACAGTGAAAGTACAAAGAAGCTTACACTCAGGTAAAGAACAAGGAACTCAAAACTGTACCTCATAAGAACAGTGCTTGAGTAAATTGACTTCCTGTCACTGACAAAGGTGGTTGTTTTTTGTCATTATTGCTTCAGTTTCAACTGTGTGCTTGTTTTCAATGGATATTGTAAGACTGAGGAAACAGCACAGTCATGGATAGAAGTAAGGAAACTCCTGTCTTTGATGCATTTTTCCATGTGCCCCCAAGCATTAGGCTACCAGTAATGTAGATAATAAAGGGGTGCACCACATGTTATAGATATTGAACCACTGACATTTTCACAACCTCCCCTGTCTCTTCTCTGCTCTGTGCAAACCGTACCTGCAATTCAGTCCACTGCAATTGTTTTCAGGTTACTGTTGGTCTCAACACAGTCATTCAAGATTTCAGTTTGTGCTAAGGAGCACATAATTGTATTTTACCTGATCTGGTAAGAGCACCCTTTAGTCAGTTTTGAGAGAGACGTATAATAGTGTGACTCTGATGAAATATCACAATTTGAAGCTTAGATTTGCCCTAGTCCTACATGATTTGTTAAGGAAGGATTTTTTCAGTAATTTCTGTTTTCACAGTTTCTGTGGCAAATGGCGGGATTTATGTGTTTGTTTGGTTTTTAGAAAACCTGCTGGTTATATCATATAGCCTATTTAAAAATCTGCTATGCTAGATGTTAACCTGTCCGCACCCACCCACGGTCGATTTCAGATAAGTGACTGTATGTCTACACTACACAGTGACGTATCCCGCTTCAACTTTCGTCAATACGGACATACTGTACGTCGTTAGAAAGGGTAGAATCTCCGCAATTCATTCATCCAGTTGATTTTGCAAAAATCAAGAGCACCAAACCATAAATCATTGATATTTACCAGCATGGTAAACGTGAGATACGAGAAACACACGAAGACTCCCTACCTTTGACGCGGTAATACAGCCGTAATATGTGTCCATTCCTCAATTATTTATATTCCAGTTGTCCGTAAGAATCCACTGATCAAAAGCATCAAAATGGTTTTTCATAAAATTATTCCAGCTTGTGAATATCGTCCTGTAAAGTCCATTTGTTTACCGTCTACCAACTTTGTTCAGAAAATAGAATCCATATTTTCCCGGCCGCAATCGGAATGTTCTCTAGTTCTTGTATGGTGTTGTTGGGTATGCTTGTTTTCATCATTTTGCTGGCTACAAAATAAAAATGTCCCCATCTTTTTCTGTTCAGTTTTCACCCCAGCACAGCCCGTGAAGTAGATTGAGCACTGCCTGTTTAAAGGACCAATAGGCTTTGTTTAGTGTTTTTCGCTGCCTTAGTATAGGGACAGCGTATTGGCTATCGACATGTCAATCACTCAGGCTTCTAGCCAATTATTTTACCTTTCCAACGAGGGTAGGCGTGCCCATGTCAGTTATGTATGAGCCGAGGGCTTTTGCTGCGTCTGCAAGCTAACACGCTCACTTTACGCAGGAGGCGCACGGTAAAGGGACGCATCGGACATTTAAATTTTTTTGTACAGCCATTTTCACAGTTTACAATGGCGGAAGCAACTAAGAAAACTATATATGTCCGGGAAGAAGACCTGGAATTGATCATGGCATCATCTGATGAAAGTGAAGATAGTGTGTACGACTCTGAGAGAGAGGAGATGTTTGCTCAGGGCCTCGACTCCATCTTAGATCGGTGAGTAACGTTATCTTTGATGATGTTTGATTTATTTATTTTGCCATGAGTGAAATTTGATTGAAAGTTAGTGGGTGGGGGGTTTTTATGTTTACAGTGAACAGTACAGTATACATTAGAATTTCATAAATGATGCTAAATGGTTAGCGCCCCAGGGCCTAATTAGCCTAGCTAAACCTAGCTAGCTAGCTAGCTACTCAACTACTCAACTAAAGTTATGTAATCCTTGTAATTTTATTCTATAATGTAATTCATTTTGAGCCTCTAATTCCCTTTTATTTAGATTTTTTTATCAAGCTTGTAAACAAATTGAACTAGATATTTTTCACTGACCAGACACTGGGAATATTCCCCCAATTCAATTATTCTATTTATGTACAGTTATTTTCCTGATGTTTTTGTGTAATATGTAATATCATATATCTGTGTTTATTTGTTTTCTATGTAAATAACACCCCATTGAATTGCATTTATATATTTTTCTCATTATATTTGGTAACATTTGTGCATTGAATTGTGTTTTGTAGGTCACAGTCTAAAGGCAGTGATGTGGATTGGGAGCCTCAATGTGAGACAGTCAGATGCCCAACCCCCTCTCCTGCTGAAGGCGGTCGTCAGAAGCGCCAACGATCCTCTTCTGCATCCACCAGTACCTGTACCAGCAGTGTCAGAGGGGGTCAATGACGCAGAAAGAGTTTCATCAGGCCCTTATTGAGGAGCTTGCGGACCAAGGACCCGCATCAACATCCCAGCCATCCACCTCATGTAAATATGCACCCCCAAACCCAGCAGCATCCCACAAGCTGCATTATTTCACAGAGGGACAAAATGTGGCTAAGCGGGATGCAGGCAGTGTTGGCAGACGGCTCTGCACACTCTGCCACAAAAAGACACCAGTTGGCTATTCAACGTGTGACGTTCCCTTGTGTTTTGTTGCCACAAGGGACTGTTTCAATGAGTGGCACACACAAAATGGAATGTAGAATGGCCCAAAATGTCCACTGCGCATCACAGCGCACTTTTTATGTTTATATTTACAGTACAGTTGTATATACGTCATTTTTGTAGACAAGTTTTCTTATACATTTCCACTACTTATTACTTTTATACACATTTTAGAGTTTTTGTATATTGTTCATATTTAGTTCATATTCTATATTTTTTTGTATATAGTTTATTCATTGTTCGTATTTTGTTGATATTGGCACAGTTGTACAAACAGTAATAGTATATTGAAAGATAATAAAATCCTTGTTTGAAATTCAGTTCAGTATGATCTGTCATTTTTGTCTAATGGTTACTTTTCTTTAGTGTCTTGTCACATGACAATATCTCAATATGGCCACCTAGAAGCGTGTGGAAACCCCTCCAACCACCCATCAAATGAATGTGTGAAAAAATTATGTTTTGAATCATGGAGAAAGGTTTTATAGTCACCAAAATGCTTCAGTAATCTTTCCAGTGTCACAGAAGTGAGTAAAAGCATTTGGCACAATTTGGCCATTTTGAGACGTTTTGGAGAGGTTCGTGGACGCCAGTGACATCACAAACTAAAAACTCCATAACTCCCATAAGGTTAGGCCTAGAAGTCTAAAATGTCATCCAGGTGTAGTTGACAAGATGTAGAAGGTATGTGGTATATTGCCATATGCCTTACACAAAGCACATCATTGTTATTCAAATATGATGACCATTTTGCGGACAAAATGTATTTGGTCAGAACTTATTTTGATATTATGCATAGACATCAACACTTTATGTGGCTATTGATAGCACATGAGTATTTTATATGCATAGTAGAACTATCAAATATTTATAATTTATTTGGAAATATGTTCTAATTTTTGAGGGCACACATATGCTGGACAGTCACACCATATGACATTTTTGATGTTTGGATCAAAATTCTAAGTAGAAATCTTAATACACCCACAACACCTTTGGTATTATTGTACTATACCTTGTCAGAGGAACAACATTAAAATATATATTGTTAAGAAATATACATTTTTATCAGTATGTGACACACGGACAATCAGAATTGTGTTATTCGTCAACCACCCAGTTATTGTTATTCAAATATGACCTTTTATTTTCGAAGACAAAAAAAATGTTTTAGAGCCATGTTTGAACTTATGTCATTTAGGTTGTGTGTATACATGCTAAATAATTTTCAGAAACTAGAGGTTGTCAGCTTTCAAATGAAGTATCATACATCCATCTAGGACTTGTAGTTATTGTGTTATAAGCTTTTCCATTTGAGTATGCTAAATAGGCGAACATTACCGAAAATAGGTGGGTGTGAACAGGTTAACCGATTTGCAAACAGTTGCAGTACAGTTTCCAGATGAAGTTTAAAGGTGACCATTAGGATATTTAGAAAGTTTAAATTCTCCAGCCTTTGGCTTTAGAATGGCTGCTAAGAACAGTTTTTGTCCTTCTGCTTGAACTAACGTACGTGCTTCATACACTTCCTTGTGCTGTGCTACAATAGTTTGCACAATACATGTCTCAATCAACTGATTGTTCAACATTTAATCCTCCTCATCTTCAAACCAGTTAGAAATGCTTGCCAAACGTATGTGCTGTGTCTTTGTTTTTTTTAGGGATATGTTTTTTGATGCCCCTTTGACGTGTTAAATGAGCAGTGTTTTTATCTGATGCATCTGTAGTTTAATCTCCAATGAGTTGGATCCTTTGGATCTCTTAGTTATCTCGTTGTGCTTTTTGTGTCATTTTTGCCAGACTTTTGATAGCTGACAAAGCAGATAGTTAGCATTAAACCCCCTCTCTGGCCGACCTACCACTGTCGGTTGAATGCGTCACTAGCCCCTTTCACACAGCCGTTTGCATGCGGGGATCCTGCGCCAATTCTCCGCACCCTCCTCTGTGTGAAAGTTTCAGATGCGGAGAGGGGGGAAATTTCGCTGCGGCTCTGATCCGCCTCTGGAGGTAGTATCAGGGCCGCATTATTGGTGAGCCGTCCCAGTGTGAACGGATAATCCGGAGGCGCGAAGCGAGGGCGTGTCAGTCTGATATTCTGATAACTGCACAGGACCTTCACTCAACTAAATACAGAGAAATGTCCCACAAAGCAACGTTACAGGACCGAACATGTAACGTAGTAACTGTAACTGTCTCTGGCAAATTATATGAGGGAAAAAAATACCGCAGCTGTACGTGGAGAAGCGTCTGTCCTGCCGACTCTTCGTCCCATTTCTGTCCGAAAAACAGCGTCTGTCACCGGCAAACAACTTAAACTCACCGAGAGTTTGTGCTGAAAATAAATCACCGCGACCGTCAGCCCTCCCGACAGAGACTTCAGGGAACTTTCCCCCAGAAAACAGCCTCCATCCCCGCGAGTGACCGAGTCAGACAGCGTCCTGTTTACTGATGGTGATTATGTATAATTATGTAACTTAGCGCGAAAAACATAACTTCGTCACTTTCCAGGATGTTTGGTGGGTCAGGATCTCATTCACAACACATTATAACAGCATCCATATGATTATTAACTGTCCGCGGGTTTGGATTAACAGGGGGAACACCTGGGGAGACACCCACGTCATCAACATGACGAGTACCGTCACGCCTCTTTAGGAGCCGCAGCGCCGGCTTTCTGTGTGAATCACACACGTGAAGGCGGAGAGGCTTCGCTCTGTGTGAATCAACATCGGCGGAGAATTGCCGAACCACCGCTCCGGAGATAATGCGGAGAGGCTGTGTAAAAAGGGCTACTAACTGTGCACTGCTCTTGATATTTTCCGTAAAAGGTTGCCGACGACACCTAATGTACATCTTTGGTATTACAGCAAATGCAAGGGCTTCCATCAGTGGGCCATAGGCTCAATCATCATTGTGTTACCTCATTCGGCAATAGAAAGTGACTGGACAGATATTAATTTACATGAACATCTTCCAGATTATGACAATTATGATGATGATGTTTAAGCTTTTATATTTATTGTGAGGTCTAACTTATTTGTCTCTCGTTTGTCGGTTGATTCAACATAGAGGTGTTTGCTCCACATAATGTCAAAATACAGCTGGCATTGTGGCCAGACCAGCTGATATAGCACCTGAAATCTGGAGAAAAACACACTGGGGATGCAGAGGAGGGAAGCAACGTTGGGGGATGAGAGGAGGGTCGAGATGGGACGGGCTTATGGAGAGGAGAAGATTCAAGCCGTGTCCCCCCTCTGTTGTTATGGGAAATGTACGTTTTTTTAGCAACAAAATGGACCAGCTAACGGTGCTAATGCGGAGCCATGTGGAGTACCGGGAGTGAAGTCTGATGTGTTTCACTGAGACATGGCTGCACAAGGACATTATGGACCAGTTTGGGTCATCATACTGTAATATTTAAATATCATAGGCTACTTCAGGTATTAATTTTTTTTTCTGTGGTTGTAATGCTCTCATACAGCCATCATGAACTCCCTGGCATGGGCTTGGAATGAAGATTCGTCTACTATTGTATAGAGATGCACCGATCGATCGGCAACCGATCGCAATCGGCCAATAATGCAGTTTTGATCGGAGTTCTCATAATAGATCAAATCAGGTCGATCAGATGACGTTTCAATATAGAGACAGTGCATTGACTGCATGCAGGGTGGGAATTTCATGGCGGCCAGCCCCGCACTTTGGCCTTGATGCAGCGTGAAAAAAAAATCATCGTACGCCCACAATGGCCTCTGTGCCCCTGGCCCGATCAGGCTCCACCTGCGGTTCGCGCAGGTGGAGCCTCATCATCAGGATGATCTCACGTGAAAGCCTCTCACACAGCAGCCGCGTCTCAAAACAGAAGAACGAAACTTACAGCACAGCTAGTGAGCTCTGTCGGTTTTGACATGATATGTAACTGACGTATGTGGGAGGATTTAGTCTGGTAAAGTTGGAAATATATTCACAGATTTGAACTTCGCGGATCAATAACTTGTTAGTGAAACCTTGTTGAAACACAAACGACGGCTCTTTCCTACCGTAGCAAGGAAGAAAACGAGCTACAACCGTATTTTCATCAAAACGAGCGGCTGGACATTTACTCTGGTCTGTATGGTCAGCCGGCTGTGAGACAACGGGGAAGGGACCGTCTACAAAGTGCAACACGGAAAAGAGAAACTACAACAAATTCAATAATTCCAAAAAATCCATAATTTGGGGGAATTTCTATTGGGAGAAATACTCAATAACACTAATGTTCAGTGTGGTGTCACAAAACTCACCTCACCCTAACCCTATTTAACAAAAAATACTTTCTAATGTAACTTTAACTTGATTTCGGTATTAAAAAATGTTTTAATACATAATCCATGTCTTATTCTAAATTAGGATGTTATGACATCAGTTTGAAAGGTAAATCAACACATTGTACTCAGTGGCCTTTGTGCCCTGTCATGTGGCCTTGGTGCCCCTGAAAAAACAGGGAAGGCCAAATGGACTTGCACCTAAAATGACGAAATTCCCACCCTGACTGCATGCATTCCCACTAGTAAGCTACAGTTACTCTATGTAAGCTGAGTTCAAGCAGTCTCTGAGAGAGTCTCTAGAGGGTGAAATATTGCACATTGCCTCAGCCTGCAATAAAACGGTGGTCAATTCATGATATTTTCTCATCTCCTAATTGTTGTACTTAATAATACAATGTCAGTGCTGTGTAAGAAGAATCATTAATTAAATATGTCAAAGTTACACAAGACGACAATATAGAAAAATGTATGGATTTGACGCTGTGATTGGTGATCGGCAATATCGGGATCGGCAGATACTGCTTTCAGTAATCGGTGACTGGTGATCAGCCCCAAAAATCCTGATCGGTGCATCTCTACTATTGTACAGAAATACTATCTTTATTATTTGTTTCAAGAGAGGAGTTATCTACGTGACAATTTTAATCCTCTAGCTAATTATCAAGCTAAATATCCAACATGCTAGTTAATAGTTTGTAACTATTCATGGCTGCTTCGGAGCGGCACACAGACCCACCATCTGTCACCGTGTGTGTGTGCAAGTGGAGGAGCCTCCGATGGGGTAAAGCGCACTGCTCCAGGTTCGGAAACAGCTTGATATTATTTTTTTCACTAATACAGCCCTGAATTAGCAGTACTGAAGTCATTAAAAGTAATGCAAACAAAAGAGACTGACTGAAACGTTGGTATGCGTTGGAAATGCGCAAATATTTTTTCACATTCCATATTTAGACTATGGCGGGCTGCCACAGTCTCGTCAGTGTATGGGAAACACTGCCATCTGCCGAGAGAGATCCCACATGTCATCATCGTTGTCCTGTACATCCCTCCCTCTGCAAACCCAACATCTGCCTGCAGCACCATACACACACCAAACTTCAAACTCAACACCCCAGTGCCCTCATCATCACCTCGGGAGACTTTAACCACGTCACCATGGAAATAGAGTTCTGCCGACTTTCAAACAACACGTGAGCTGTCCTACCAGAGAGGAGAGGACCCTGGACCTTATGAATGCTAACATTAAGGATGCATACATCTCCTTTTCTCTGCCCCCTCTGGGCAGGTCAGATCACAACCTGGTTCACCTCAAACCCTGCGATGTGTCTCTGGTGAAGAGGAAGCCTACGACCACAAGGACTATGAGGAGGTGGTCGGAGGAGGCTTATGAGGCACTGCAGGGCTACTTTGAAGTAACTGACTGGCCTGCACTCTGTGAGCCCCACGGGGAGGACATTGATGGGCTCACAGAGTTCACCACGGACTACATAAACTTCTGTGTGGACTGCAGTGTCCCTGCTCAGACTGTAACCTGTTACGCTAACAATAAAGCTCGGATCACTAAGGACATTGAGGCCATCCTGAATGAGAAGAAGAGGGCGTTCAGAGATGGCAACCATGATGAGGTGAGGAGAGTGCAGGGGGTACTCACACTTAAAAGCAGGGAGGCTTAAGCCAGAGAATAAATTCAAGTGAAACAACATGAGGGATGTGTGGAGTGGCATGAGAACCATCACCGGGTTCCAGAAGAACCTATTTTTCAATAGGTTTGATACTGCGGCCCCTCTCCCACAAGACTCTGCTGCTGGCTGCCCAACAACAACTGCCACATTACCACCCCTTATCCTCCTCCTTACAGACCCCTTGTCTGCCCCCAGCCACCTCAATTCACACCCACCTACTCCACCCCTCCCCCCTGCTCTGCATCATGTCCTCCACAACCTGAGGACCTCACCCCTCCCCCAACTGTCACCTCTACATTGTTCTTCATGCCTGACCTGGTGAGAAGACAGCTGACGAGACTCCACTCCGACAAAGCTGCAGGCCCCGACGGTGTTCTTCCCAGGGTGCTTAAAGGAGAACTTCGGTCGATTTCAACATGCAGCTTTATCGCTCAAGCTACCCTTGACTTGCCTGTACTGAAAACGCGAACACTTTTGGTCCACCCCTTACAGGGCTCCTTGAACGGAGAGTTAGCATTGACAGCTAACAGCATGGGGTCACGACTTTACACTGTGTTTTAAGCATCTTAACATGCTCCAAATATCACCCCAAAAGCTATGCAACATCAGCAGACACCTTACAACACAGCACTGTAGCGTTTATGACTCACAATGAATAAAAAAGTGGTTAAAACAGTGTGTTTGTGCAAGCAGCTACATACTGGTTTGTTGACACCCCATCTTCCCGTAGTTCAAACTAGTCAATCCGTCGAGCGTGCGCTTACTCTTTCACTGGCAGAGACGGAAACTTTTGCAGGCAGAAACGTATTCCAGCATTTTAGTTTTTCTGTTCATAACGTACATGTCCATGTTACAGCCTGTCATGAGCCATGAGTCTTACAATAGCCTGTCATGAGTCTATTCGCTCTGCACTGAGAGGCCGTCCAGACGAAACGCTCTTTTGTGGAAACGCACATGTATTGCATCGTTTTGGCCGATCGTCCACACGGATCCTGAAAATGCACTTATTTGAAACCGGGTCTCAGTGTGAAAAAAAATCTGAAAGCGCAGCCCTCCTGTTTTCTTGTTGATGGCAAATTTGCATACTTTCCGAAACGATGACGCCATCGCCCCAACCCTCGACCTCTTGCCTGTGACCTCTGAACCCCACGACCTCTCATAACAGCAACAGCAATGGCGGACTACTGCTTGCGTTCATGTTTCTTGCAACTTACTCGCCTTGTAGTTGAGTGTGAGTCGCAGCAGCAGTTTGACCTCATTATTGGTCCACACAAATGCTTGTGGTTTCCTTGCACTAGCCATTTTCGTTTTCTTCTTGTGTTCGGTTTTTCCATCTGCTATCTGTTTGTTTACAGCGCGCAAGCTTAATGCACATGCTCCGTCTCCGTCTTCTTGCAGAGAGGCGAGCAGAGCTCTTTCGTTCACTAGTGCAAGTAACTCCTCATCTGTATACTCCGGTTCGAACAAATATGGTCTACCGTCTAATATATAAGATTAAAGATTTATATATAAATCTTATCAGAGATATATATACCCATTTAGTCACTTTCTATCTTTATTAGAGTGTTTTGTATATTACTCAACAACAGGAATTTGTTTAAGAATGCAATAAGCATTTTTCAGTGAATTATATGATTTCTCCCATGGAAAATGTCCTTCCTGGGTAACGTAAATGGTTTTTAAAATTAATTGAAATTTCTATCATTGTTGGCATTTAAAGTTTTTAGATAATTATAGTTAGAACTCAACAAATAAGAAATCAGAATTAATGTAATATATTTGGACATTTACAGTGAAATGGCTTCATTCGTTCCTGTTTGTCACACAATATTTAGTGCCAAAAAGAGAAAAGATGGAAAATGTCTTAAATTTTTTTTACAGTGTAAGTAAAAGGGTTGTTATTGTATCCTCAACTCAAAAAACACAATACTGTAATTTAATATGACATTTGATTATTTGACTGTGTCATTGTTACCCAGAACGACATGCTGTTAGCTAGGAATGACCACTGCAAGATTTCAGTGCCATCAAGTATTTCAGTAAAGGCTGTTCAGGAACATAATTTGTAACAAACATAATACAAAGAAACTGACAACTATTAAAAGATAAGAAAAAGTGATTTATTTAAAAAAAAAAACTTTAATCTTTAACCCTTTATTTTTTAATTCTTATTTAACTGATCTGCATAATCACTTCATTACTAAATCACAATACCTTTCTCTCTTTTTCTCAAGATACTCAGCACGAGCTTGTGGCTCAGCATTCTTCCTGGCCCTGAAAAGTCTTTTGTAATTACTTAAAAGTCCTTTCTTTATTAGACAGTGGCATCTGCAAGGACAAAACTGACCCTTAAACATCAAAAGCTATACTAAAACTTTATTAAAAAACATAAAGATTAGTTCGTAGTATATAATACATATAAAAGATATTTATTAGATAGCACAGTTTAGAGAGATAGGAAACGGGCAATGTCCTGTGGTGCTATTATTGAAAAAGATAACAAAAAATTTCATAAAAGTTCAAAAACACATAATATTACCTCATTAATCGTTTAATTAATCATTAGTAATAATAAAAATATAACATTATAACATCAAATCAATGCCCAAAAATCTACAGATACTGATACAAATCTGAAATGATTAACATGTCCATTCTGAATAACAGAGGACATGTCCTGGGTAACAGAATATCTTTGTTATCCAGGAAGGACAAAAAAACACAATTTCCTTTTATAATCAGGCACTAACTGGGTCTACTGTATAAAATATTAGCTTAATCTTCAACACATCAATGTCATATTTCACATGAAATAGGTCATATTAAAAAGTAAAAAAATTATAAATGTTTCATTAGCGTTATCCAGAAAGACACATGATTTGAGGACGTCATGTACAACTGACCGAAAAGGTAAAATATCAACATTTTAAGAGAGAATTACTGACCTTGTGATCAGTCTTGGGGGTCCTTCAGAGTCTGTTGGCTGATGCAACACCCTGCAATATGACTATCCACATCCAAATATGGTCATATATAGCCACTTTATGTGTGTTACCCAGGAAGGACATTTGGGAATCCAAAAGTAGGGACAAAAGTATTTCTTGAATAAAAATGTAAATACACTTAGTGTTGCTACTATATTTGTAGGTGTCATTACAAACATCAACACAATTATGCCCCAGTACATAATTAATGCTTTTATTAAAAATTTTAGCATATTTTTGTACATAGATTTTAAGCCCGGACGTTATCCAGGAAGGACAGTTTTGTACTTTTGAGCTAAATAGCTCCTTCAATTTTCATTTCTCATAGTAAATACTCACGTGAATAAGTAAAGTGGGGAGAGCTGAGTAACAAAATGTAGCGTTTTAAAATGTTTATATATTTCTAACATTATAAATATGCTTGGGACATCAGAATTGACATGCCGTGTCTTTGACCCATATATATATATATATATATATATATATATATATATATATATGTATATATATGTATATATATATGTATATATAGTGGGGCGGCTTGGCTGAAAAATCGTGCACTTTGTGATAAAAGCATGAAATTTGGTACAGTTAAGGCCAAAGGCAGTCTGAAAAAAATTGGATATCGGGCCATCGTGAATTTTCAACATGGCGGCTGTGGTGGCCATTTTAAAAACTGACAACAGTATTTAGATCAGTTTTCTTATTTGCATGGTATAAAATATGGTGTTGATGATCTTGTTAGTTAAATGTTTTTACTATACCTAGTTTAAGGAAGTTTATACTTGAAGAATACATATAAATCAATAAAAATTCAAGATGATTGCCACGATCAGCATGAACATTGTAATTGTAATAAAGTTTTTTATATTGCATATCAAATGGTTGATCTCCATAAATAATTATACATTTTATCATGCAGAAATAAAATCTAGAATGTGTAATAAGCCCAGAATCTTCCTTTGTCCTCACAATTCAAGATGGCCACCATTTACGTAAGAGGTGCTAGTTAAAATTAGCTGAAGAGAATTTAGTTTAATTTCAATCTCTTTCCTTAAACTTCACAAATGCCTAAGTCTCAAAAATAGTGACATGTTGATGTCACGTTCAAATCCTTCAATTCATTGGAAAGATCAGATATGACTTGACAATTGCAACATGCCTCAAGTTCATATTTGTCATACCCTCGGCTCTAGGTAGGCTTACAACTAGATAAATAAAACTTATTTTAAACTTGTTTTGTTATCAC
>CAEMYA010001012.1:228710-287468 GCA_903131615.1 Diplodus sargus | reverse complement strand
AACTTCGTGCTTCACGTCATGTCACATGTGACAGTGGCGCTTCTTGGGTAGAAGGAATGAGAAACTGGTTGCAAGAGGAAAATTACACCTCCCTTACAGATAGACAGAGTGCTGCCTTTACCTTGCAGCAAATGTGCTGCCTTTTCTATCTAAAAGGGGCTAGTAATTCCTCTCTCAACCAGTGGAAAATGCTGTGAACACCCGATTATGCATGAAAAAAAAATACCTTCATATACCGTGTAACTGTAGGAATTTTGAAAAATACCGTGATGTACATTTTGGTCATACCGCCCAGCACTAATGGGGCCTTTTTGTCTCATTACTTTAGGTTTTTGCCTATGGGATGGCAGTGTAAGATCTGCAAGACTTTGTTTGCTACAAAAGGAAACCTACTAAGGCATTACAGACTACAGCACGCAACATTTGGTCGTGGGCAATCTCGGCCATGTCTCTATGGTAGTTGCCCTTGCACATTCAAAACGCAGAGTGCGCTTCGCGCACATTTGTCCAGGTACCATGCAGCTAAGGAAAGCCTACAGCCAAATATCATCTCCACTTTTAAGTGTTTAGTTTGTGATGCTGTTTGCTCTACTGAGAAGGACTTCTTTCAGCATATTGGAAATCATCTCAAAGGCCATGAAACTGTTTTTTGTGTATTTGAAGGGTGCAGTTTTAGGACAAATATTTACAATACATTTCTGAAACACAAAAGCAGAAAACACCAACCTTATTCTTTAAGTGATCTTAAGCAAGCTGTGTATGAGAGACACTATAATCAGACAGCCGACCTCTCTGATATACCAGAAGCCAGTGCTGATGAGGGAACAAGCTTAGATTGTGATCCCGAATGTGCATCATACCTAGTTCTGAAAAGAATTGGCTTGCTTCTGCTGAAGCTAGAGAGCACCTGTAATGCATCTGTGAGGTGCATTGATACTTTGGTTGAAGACCTTCACTTCATTTCATCTTCAGCATCTGTAGCCGTTGTTAGAAATACACTTGATTCAACATTCAGATTAAATAATTGCACTGTAGACCAGGCCATCATAACTGACTTGGCAGAACAACTGTGCAACTTCCATCCCATTAGTACAGCACTAGGAGCAGGTGGTCCTCTTAGTTCTGCTTTCAAGAGAAGAAGGTATCTTAAGGAGCATTTCCTGTGTGTTGACCCTATTGAATATATTCTTGATTTTCAAAAGAACAAGACCTTTCAGTATGTGCCCATTCTTAAAACTTTGCAGGAAATCGTGAAGAATAAAGACATCGCAGAGGGAATCTTATCCAGTTGTTCAAACAGCACTGGATATATTAAGTCAATTTTTGATGGTAAATTTTACAAGCAAAAAGATTTTTATGGTGGAAAGGACAAACGACTCTCAATAACCCTTATGTAGATGATTTTGAAGTGTGTAACCCACTAGGGACTTCAAGGAAAAAACATAAAATTACAGCCATGTATTGGGTTTTGGCAAATTTGCAATCTGAGTTGCAATCTGAATTAACATCAATAAACCTAGCTTTACTTTGCAAAGCTGTTGATGTTAAACAGTTTGAATACAAAGTAGTTTTGGAACCACTATTGAAAGATCTTTGCATTCTAGAACAGGAAGGGGTTTTCATTCCCAGTGCTGGAAAAAGTATTAAAGGAACAGTGCACTGTGTTGCAGCTGATAATCTTGGTGCACATTCGATCAGTGGACTAGTTGAAAGTTTCACAGGGCCATACATCTGTAGGTTTTGTCTTGGACATTTTTCCAAGTACCAGGCACATGAAGTGCGAGGTGGAGCATTTCCACCTCGTGCAAAGGAGGACCATAGTTTGCATGTACAAACTGTTAAACAACCCGTTTAACACATTCCTTTGGTGTAAAGCGGTCATGTCCACTGACTGACAAATTGACTCACTTTCACTTTGTCTCTGGGTACCCACCAGATGTACTTCATGATATCTTTGAAGGGATTGTTCCAAGGGAACTGGCATTATGTATTCAGGTTTTCACTAAGAACAAGTACTTTAATTCAACTCAACTTAATGAGTTAATTACATGTTTCTCCTATAAGGGATCAGACAAAACCAATAGACCTCAGGAAATCCCTCAAAGTTACAGAAGTCGCAAATCTATAGGGGGAAACGCTCGTGAAATTTGGGCCCTAATACGGTTGTTGCCACTCATTGTTGGTTCACTGATACCCGAGGGTGATTCTGCTTGGCAGGTTCTTCTGACTTTAAAAGACATTGTTGAACTGGTGGTTGCCCCTGTTCATACACCTGAGACAATTGCATACCTGGACTTTAAAATATCTGAACATCGTGACAGATTTTTGACAGTTTTTCCAGAAGAGACACTGACACCCTAGCACCATTTTTTGGAACACTACCCTACGTTGATTGAAAATTATGGGCCTCTGGTTGGTGTATGGACAATGCGCTTTGAAGCGAAACACAGCTTTTTTAAGCAAGTTGTGAGGTACACTAACAATTTCAGGAATGTCTTGTTGACCCTTTCGACACGACACCAGATGGCATACCACCTGCAAACAGATGGTGGAAAGCAGGCACTGTGTGTTGCTAAAATATCTGAGGTGCCTTTAAATGTGCTGCATCCAGACATCCAGGAAACCTTAAGAGATACATCACCACTTATGTCTGCTGTGTTGTTAGCCAAGACTGTCACCTGTTATGGAACAAGGTACAGTGTTGGGATGATCCTTTCCTTCGGCTCTACAGGCGGACTTCCTGATTTTGCTGAGATTATTCAGATTGCTATTTTGGACAACTGTGTACACTTCATTGTAAAGTTACTTGCTGCCTGGTTTGAAGAGCACCTCAGATCTTTTCAGTTGGAGGACACTGGGAAAATGGCACTTTGGGAGCAGCAGAAACTTGGTGATGTCTACCCCCTTGGCTGCATACAGTGTGGGAGGAAAACGCTTGGTTACACTCAAACGTCACATCTGTTGTTTGGTTTAGGTAAATGACATTATATTGAACTTGACATCTGTACATGCATCATGTTATCTGTATTCTGGTCCATGTAACTGGGATTTTAATTTATTTTGTGCAATTTCATGACGGTTAAAATTATGGCATACATAAATACATTGTTAGGAGTCCATAATTCCAGTGTCCCACTAATAATTATGAACTTGTTTGGTGTTGATTCCTACAAATACATCTTAAAAAGCCTATAGAAAATGATGAATTAAAAGGTTAAATGATTTGGGAATATTAAACACATTATTTTATTTCCATATATGAATGGTTAATAATTTGAGGACAAGATTGAATGCAAAAATACTTAAAAAACACTCACTATTTTTTTCAACTTTGAATTCATAAAACTGAAAGTGGTCCAACACATATGATAGCAGCATTAATTTACATTAGCCATATAACTAATGACATACATGGCAATACCCAAAAAAGTAGCAGAGCTCCGTTGTTTTTTTTTTATTTTGTCAGTGATTTATCATGTGATGACAGAATTAGTAAATATATTTTTTATTTGAAAATCCAAGTGTATTTCAGTTGTCATTAATATTCTTTCGGAATTTGTTGTGTAGTTTCTTTTTTCTGGTGTCACACTCTAGTCTCTTCATTGTATTATTCACTGTATGTAGCATCTGCTTCTTTCTGTTGATATTCTCGTCATCAGGCTGGCAGAGATGGAGGAAAAACTGCGAGTCATCATCGACGAACGAATTGAGAAGTTGGTCCTTCCATCAGGAATCCCACCGACTGTGGAGGAGCTGCAAACTACTGTGAAAGAGAACTTTGGAATTTCTGAGGAGTTCAGTTTTCAATATTTGGACGAAGATTACTTCACTCTGCATAAAACTGACCAAATTAAACACAAAGACACGATAAAGGTTGTCTATGCTGCCCCGATAATTCTTAACTTGCAGCAAGTTGAAAGTTTGGACATTTCTTTTGGTCAACAGTCAACAGACTGTGATTCAGTATCTTATGCAGAGTCATCAGCATCAAATGCAGAGTCATCAGCATCAAATGCAGAGTCCTCTGCTGCAACATCATCTTCACTGGACACCATTATCCTGCCGAGACGGTTAAGCACCACTGAATGATGTCAGCCATGGCCAAAGCAGTTCCCCATTCCACAGTTTGCATATGAGACTGAGATGTACCTTGAAAGAGCCGTTGAAGACTACAGAAAGAATGGAACACTTCTGACTGCCTCAAAGGTCAAGGCAGACATAATGGAGAAGCTGGCTGAAACTGTATATATGTATACAGCTTATCCGTCAAGTGCACAGATGTGTGATGTTGCTGAGGCACTTGTCAAGAAATATCCTTGTCTGAAGGAACCTGGCTCCTTCTCAGGTTACTATGGCTGGCAACAAAGCCTCAAATACAAGATGGCAAATTATCGCACCAAACTCCGCGGTTACAGTGTTCCTGAGGTGATGTGCAATGCCTTAAAGCGCAAGAGCCCTGCAGACCAGAAATCTGCCAAGAATGTGAAAAAGCCTCGAAAGGCAGAAGTAAACTACCTCCCACCTTACCCAGCAGGAGAGGATGAGGAAAGTCAAGAACAGGAAAGGATTCAGTTGCTAACGAGGAAACGAGACAACAACACATTGATCAAAGAAAAGATGGCCAAAACCTTTGCACACCGAAGAAATGAAATCGTCAACCAGTCACCCACCATAGAGGACATAAAAGCCAGATGGCCATCTCTGTTTGAGACATCTAATGTGAGTTACAAGTGTATAGTAATCAGAAACATTCCTTTGCAATTGTGAGGGGTCACTTATTTGATACAAAATATAAGTTACTGTCATCTCATAAATCATGTTTTCAGGTATTTTCAAGATCAAATATGGTTTACTGTTTACATCATTTTTCCTTTAGATCCAGGGTGAGTTTCACAGAATCACAACGGTGCAACTGGAATCAAAGTTCATGTCCAAGCTGGATGAATACTCTCCCAGGCTTCTGAACCTCTTCCACTCAAAGGGCGGGAACATGGGATTGAGGTTGCAGACTATCCTACTGAAGGTATCCTAAGTTTGGCCATATTATGTTTTTTATTTATATTAAATCTGCAGGAGGAAATGTTAGCCTGTGACTGTCTATAAAAATGTGTATCAAATAAGTGCATATTTTTAATTACAGCAGTTTGTATACACTTGGCTGCCGAATTAGACATTGTTTGTCACACATTCTCAAAAATGTGACCATTCAATTAGCTCGTGCAAAATATTTTCATTTTTATACACTGATTATAAATAATGTGCTCTTTGTGTTTTACATTACTCTGCTCTTAAGCACCAGCTGCCACTCACTCTCCTGTGGCACAGGACCTTGCTGTACAAGAGATGAAAATCTACAGCATCCACACTAATCTGTCAGAGGGTACAGAGGACATCGGAGTCGTGATAGACGGAACAAAGGTCCTGACTGCTCTGGGTAACTTTCCGAGGGCTTGTGCCATGCTCATTGGTTTGACATATGCAGTGAATCTTGCCTATCCCAAGGAGCTCAGGTACACTTTTGAAGCCTTTCAGAAACTCTTCCTTGAACTGGATTGTTCAAAGCTTTCCCCAAAAGTGAACAGCCTCAAGAGCAAGCTTCTGGCTTAAGAGCCTAAATACACTGGAGTGCTCAGTAATTCTGTGCTGTAGTTAAGTGTTCAATTCTTGTTCAGAAAAAAACATGTTATTCGTACTCATTTGAAGGGTGTGATGTTATATTTTGGACTTACAACTGCCACAAGTAACTTGTTTTGTAGCTTGGTATTCCAGAAATAACGAGTAAATGATGATGCTGCATTATAACCAGGACAGTGAGAGTTGTGTTTTGAAAACACAGAGCTTCTTGATGGACTATGAACACATGGCCATCAGCTTAGGACATATGGATGCCAGTGACACAGTCCACTTTCACAGAAGCAAAACCAGACACTCCTCTTGTTTTTCATGATTCTTCTGGTTGTTCTTGCAACACCACCTCACAGCTCCATGATGGAGATGGACAATATTCTGCTGGGTCTTTACCTGGGATTTGTGCCACTGTTAGTTGTGAGCTCAAGCTGTTCTGATCTGACACTGAGGAAGCTACCTGTGCAATTTGCCTGCCTCAAATAGCAAGAGCCTTTGTTTTTCTCCAGAAATATTTTATCACTCTGCTTGCAGGCCTCAGAGCTCCTGCCAATTTGGAAATATACATCTGTTTTTATCTGATGTAGTTGTTGTTTCACAGATTGTGGGTGTTCTGTAGGAATTATTAAGTCACTGTCACATGGTGTACTTCGAGTCTTTGTCTAAGTTTCAGTGCTGCAGTTAATTACTCTTCAGGTGTGTTCAGAAAAATGTGTCATACTCATTTGAGGGACTTGCTACTGTGATTCTGTTGTGTACACGAGGGATACACATGTTGTATGTTTTGATAGAGGAATTTGAATTTGCACAAATGAATGATTTGAGTGCCACTTTAGTTGGAGATGAACTACCAAACGTATTACTTGACGCAGTGATTTCAGACTGATCAAAACCTTTAAAATTTTGATATGAAAACTGAAATTGTTGAGGCCAATATGATTTTTAAAGAGTTAAATCAAATCAAAACAGCCTTGTGATGACTTAAGTCTGGGATAAAGGCCATAATGTAAACACCAAACCTTGAATCACACCCAAAAGTCATCTGGCCCTCAATGCTCACAGGTGATGGACAGAGCTCATAGGTAATTTGGCACTTTGGAGGAATTTGTAGATCTCTCTCATCTTTCCTTCACACTTCATAATAAGCCTTGATCAAAATGAGTGATAGTCAGATTGCCAGCATGCATATCCCTGTTGTACACATGTTCATGTCTGATTACTTATAGCCTTCCTCTCTAATTCTTTGTATTTGTGCATTTCAAACAAAAAAAAATCTGTTTGAAAAATGTTGAAAATGTATGTGTAAACAAAGTTGCACAAATAAATGTTTACTTGCTGTTCTCCTATATGGTAATTTTGTTAACTGACCTTCAGTAAATTATTGCGACATGAAGGCACAATATTTAATAGATTCAACATAAAACAATTATGGCAACAAAGTGACAATCACTAACATTAAATAGATTTTAAGTCATGTGATACCAATTATAAGTTGATTTGAACAATTAATTTATGAAAAGATAAATACCAACTGCAATTTAAATATGTTGAATTAAGTATCATTGTTCCAAGTTATGAGTTGATGTAACTTATTTTATTTATTGAATCCAAATCACTCTTATCCTGATATTTAAAAAAATGGCATCAATTTCACCCATAAAATTAGTAAATATAAATTAGTATCATACAGATATTGGTAAATGTAAATTAATTCCACCTTATTAAATAGTAAATCTAAATAACTTTTTCACAGAAATGTAGTAAATCTAAATAACTTTTTCGCAGATATTTAGTATATCTAAATTACTTTTTTTTCAGATACCTAGTAAATATTAATCAGTTGTCAAATTGATTTGGATTTACTCAACATTTGCCATATTATTAGTAAATCCAAAATATTTCAACCAATGATTTCATTATTTTGCATGTAATAGTTTTGTTTAAATTTACTTAATCAAATCAATCATTTTTAATCAAAGTTGAAGGTCTTAAAATCTATTCAATTATATTAAGTGTCACTTTGTTGCCATAATTTTTTTAAGTAGACAATGGTCAAACTTTTCTGAGTGTAGTATTATTTTCCTTAAGCACTTTAGTGGACTGATCAGAATTAGAAGGTACTTTATTGAAATGGAAATGCTTTTATTATAATATCATTGTCACCTAACTCTGGATGTATTCATACAAACTATCCTCCAGTAAACTAGGTGCTAAATCATGAGCATCAGTCAATTCAAGCAATTTAAGCATTATTCAAATTAATAGCAGATGCTCACATTACAAGACAAAACCTCCCATTAGAGCTTAGTTACGATGTGCATATCATTTTAAAACGACAGTACTGAGCTAGCTAATAACAATGTAGGCTAAGGTATAAACATGAAAACAAAAAACATGAGATAACAGTTTGTAATTCCTGTGACTTTGACTGTGACTTCGAATGAACACTTTACAAAATAGATGACTTGGATGTTAATGGAAACTCACCCCATAAGAAACTGAAAAGTATTCCTGCAGACGTCATTGCCTCTGATGGAATAAGTGGTTTCTCTTCGTCTGGGGCTTTTTGGTGGATGTTGTCATGTCCGAGGTAACTACTGTGCATCTGTTTGCCTCGAGATGTGCAATTATTCACATGTCCTGCCACTCTCTTTCGGCAGCTAGATGATCCAACCGTATGCTGTACATTAGCTGTAAAGAAAGCTTGTCGCTACACGATTGTGTCCCAATGAGAGAGTTCTCCTTCCTTCCTACGTAGCATTAGCAGCAGTGGCGTTTTCTTGCAGAGGCCAAGGGTAGCCAGGCTTCCTCACTTTTTTCAGAATATAACCGTCATTTAATAAAAACACTTTTTTAACAGTTTACGTAATCCCTCTGTGTTCTGTCTGTCGTCTCCTCCTCGTCTGTCTTCATTAATTATTGAGCATTTCATGATATGTAAAACAGCGCCCCTCTAAATGTTACGTGGTGAATGAGCATTGAAAACATGGTACTGCACTTTGTTCTCTGTGAGGAGGCCAAGCTGAGCTGGCCTCCCTTAGTGAAAAAAAAGAAAGAATGATTGACCAATCAGGTGAGGCTTTTGTCACGACACTGCTCCCCTGTGATTGGTTAGAACAGAGTTAAGGGAAGCCACGAAGTCGTTGGCATCACGCCAATCAAATCGCAGTACGTTAACGTCATTGAATGAAATGACGGAAGTTGTTGTTTTGTGTCGATACTTGGTAAGCTAGCAAAAATATTAAGCGCAATTATGGAGGGTGGAGATTTGGAGTATTTAGTAAAAAAAAATGTTTAACTAAACTGCCTCTACAGCAGCAACTCCGAATTAAATCTGACGGCAGGCCAACACCAAAACTAGAGCTCTGTACTGAGATGAAGAAAAGTTTTCGGACTTTCAATGAGGAGAATTACGTCCGCATCGAGTGGCTAGCTGGTGGCGCCAAGCTTGGATTAATGAGGCTCTGGACTTGGCAAAAAGTCTGAGCACAAAGAAGCACAATAAGCAGGTGAAGAAAAACCGGGATATGTTAATGAGACTCATCGTTGCAGCCCTGCACCTTGCGTGGCAAGAGCAAGCGTGGGGTCACAGTGAGGCCACTGGCAGCGCAAACAGGGGCAATTTTGTGGAGTTGGTGCATGCTTTTGTGGAGTTTGACTCTGAGGTCTTCAAACTGCTGCAGCGTATGCTCACGATTACGACTGCCAGCGCATCAGCAGAGCGCTCATTTCCTGTCTAAAGATGATCAAAACTGAGGAACACATGTGGACAGGACAGTTGTCAACTTGACCAAGATATCCATTGACTGTTGTTGTGGAGGACCTAAAAGCCAGTGGGAAGTTAGAAGACATGGTCATCGATCACTTTGCCACCATGAAAGACAGGAGACGGCCTTCCTCTACGAATAGGGTGAGGAAAACGTATTTTTTTTGTGCGCATCACAATGATGTGATTATAGTCCTTATTGTGTCTTGCTTGCTTCGATTAAGCAGCATGTGAGTCCACTGAAGTTGTTGTTTATTGTTTTGTTTATGTGGAGAAAATGAGCACCATGGACAGCGTCCGTGATGGGCTGGGCTGTCTGAATACATGCACATGTCAGGTGTGCTCTTTACAGCCACCGGTACTGGGTTGGTGTGTTGCTGTATAATGAACATTTACATTTATTATTATGTATATAAACTGAAAAGTGAAAAGCATTTGTCTATCTCACATAGAGCGTACAAGTCGTGTTTGACGTGGACGTAAAACTTAACGGCTTCTGATTGTGTGAATGAATTCGCATCTCTCCAATATCAAATGTGTGCTGTGCATTAAGAAGCTGGTTGTGCTTTTGAGAGGCTGGTTGCATACATTAATGAGATGTTTATGAGAACTGTGTGTGTGTGCGTGTGTATGAGTGATTGACTGACTGAGGGACAGAGAGAGAGAGAGAAGGAGCACGTCGGTGCTCAAAGTGTCGGTTAGATAACAAGCGGGTGTAAGTCCTGGTAAAATGATGCTGGGCGCTCTAATAGTTCATCCGACTACATGAAATAGCAACATATAAATTGCAACATACAATTTTTTGCCCCCACTCCCGTAAAACATACACAGCTTAGAGGTTGTGTCCCACTTGGCTTCCTCGGAAATTTTCATCACGCCACGGCACTGATTAGCAGTCAGTCAAGTTACGGATTTTCTCCATTTCGCTGTCTTTATCCCCTTCACATGTCACCGAAGATATAGCGTCTGATATCTCACGCTCCAGCTCCTCTGCTGCGAGGCCGTCTTCCTCGTCTTCATCTTTGGCTTAGGTCAGCTGTAGATTGGGGATGTTCTCCAGTGTAATACAGTCGCTTTCATCGTCTGTGCACTCATCAGAATCAGAAGTGAAATCGGCGTTGGAATAATAATAATAATTACTGCCATAGATTTGCGCTGTAACAGGCACGATTTAGCTCTTCTGCAATGCATTTTTCCCGGTCCATCTTCATTCAATGATGAAATCACATGCAGCTTCCAGAAGTGGCAGAACTTATGCTGGGGCTGCATAAGTAGCCATGCGGTTCGCTACTAACGTGCACCTGATTGGCCGAAAAAAAAAAAAAAGCCTGTGAATGGTCAAAGGTAGCCAGTATGCAAATTAACTGAATCGCCGCACACGCCCAACGATGCGCTAGCATTTCCTCAAACTCTACCCGATTTCAAACACAAAATGTATACTTTTAAGGCAACCAATACTGTTATCTGAAACATGGAGTGGCTTCTTCATGATCTCAACTTGCACATCTCTCTATAAAAGCAAGGAATCTCTGTCTGTCTGTGCCTCAAATATCTCTGCGGATCAGGATCAGAATGACCTGAGAGTTTCAACATGGCTGCCGTTTGGTTCAGTGGTGTGCAACTTAGCATTTGTTTGGACTGCAATGATACCGTGAATAAATTATTTCACATATCCATTCAGTTTATATTTGCTAAAACACAAGACACACATTTCTACTACCCCCACATCAATTTACACTTGGTTGCCCCCAGAACTATAAATCAGTGTCCGTTTCCTGAGGAAGCCTTTTGCCTGCACACCCTGAAGACAGAGACTGGTGAGTACACAACACACTTTACTTCCCTCAATGCACACACTTATTGAGCAACATGATACACATTTTAATTTAGCTCCTTGTTTGATCAATTAACAAACTTAATAGGCACATTTAACCCTATGTCCCTCTGCTCTAGGTAACAACTGCGTGGCCTACACAGCACCCATCAGCCAGATCAAGACCCGCCAAACATCAATCATTAATGGCGACAAATACTCAAACACGTATCTATATATCCATACACATGTGCCAAAAACAGTGTCAAAATGTATTATGCAAACCTCCAATAAAGTTTGGTTGCTCCTCTTAAAGTGTCCGTGCAATTATTAAAGTGCATCTATAGTCACACTTAGTCCAAAGTCCGATGATACCAGGTGTGCAAAGCCAGGTGACGATGTGCTCTTCGTCACAGGGTCTGAGGAGAGCGGATTTATACCTGCAGCGGCGTGAGCTGGACCAGGAGTTAGCCGGCGGTTCGGTCCCGTTCTGTTCTGTGCATCTAAACTGACTGTTGTGGATTAATGTGACTAAACAAGACCGAACCGGTCTGTTCGGGTCTGAGGAGATGCGGAGACGCGCGGACAACAAAGTGGAATCGTAATCTGTGGATGTTCGTGTGTAGCTAGCTGCTAGCCCCTAGCTAACCTAGACAGCCCAACTCCCGAGCTGACAGACCGGACGCACCAACCTGTCCAAAACTGGACTTGGGGTAAATAATGTCCGCCACGCTTTTTCGCTAACATTGCCGTCACGTTTGCTTTGTGTCTGGTGCAGAAGAAACGGTAAAAACAGGCTTTTGTCACGAGAGTGTTCAAGCAGCAAGTTTGGTTGTAGAGGAACAGGAAGTTGTGGGAGGGACTTCGGCGGATGAGTGACAGGCAACGACGGTCGGTGTACAGACAGCGATATTGAGAATGGAGAGATTGTGACATTTAGCGTGTTTGGAGAGTATAGTTAGTGTGTTATGTAGTGTTTGGTTAAGTGTGTAGTGGAGTCGTTTTTTTGTTTAATGAGTCAAAACAATGAGAGGGTCAATGTGGAGCGGGCAGTGCAGCTCTTCATTCAGCTGGAAGGAGCTCAGGCAGACCTGAGCATTGCCTGCATTTAAATGTAAATAGTTACACAGAACTTTGTAAATTTTTATAATGTATGCACTTATTCAGCAAAACAACAATTTATATTTGCATTATAAGTAATAAAAAATGGTTTGTTAAACATATTTGTGGTTTTCACAGTAAAAAAATCTAACTTTTTCTACTCGGATTTTATGTTTTTTTGTGATTTTAGGTCCATTGTGTTAGTACGATATGTCAAAATGAAAAAATAACTGTACAGTCACACATGTGAGGTTGTGCTGAAAATAATCACACCAAGTAAATAGTTTTAAGGTGAAATATAATGGCAAAATCAAAAATAGTCACAAACGGCCAATTATTCCCTGGAATATCGGATTTCACAACAAACCTAAATATCCCTGACTTTCCACCTTCAAACACAGCCTCATTTGGCCATCCATGAAAATGCTTCTTAACCTCCCACTTTTCTATAGGAACACATATTTCCTACAGGCAATGAGCTAGTTACTGTAATTTTACTCTGCACCACATAGGATTGAAAGACAACCTTGCAGAGGTGGAAGAGGGCTGTCTGGATGTGCCAGAATGATTTACCTATGTTCAGTTTCAATATGTACTGTTATATTGTTCACATTTGTGCACAGCTCTACCAAAAGGGTATTTCTTAAGTTTTTTCTAAATAAATGATTGTAGTGTATTTTTCTTTTGCACAATGCTATAGAATTGCAAAGAGCATTGTTACGGCCCTTTAGCCCATGGCTGTGTCCTGTGTGTAGTGGGTGTGTCTGTGTGTTGCAGGTTGCAGTGGATGGCTGATTGGGAGCACCTGGGCCTGGCTCTGCAGCTGATTTAAGCCGGCTGGTTTAAGTCCTCTGTCTCTCTTCCTCCAGAGGGGTGTTTTGCGAAGCCAGTTTAGTCGGTTAGCGAGCTATGTTGAGTCTAAAGCCAGGCTTTCCTGTACTACGAAGGTGGCTCTCTTTTAGCCCGGCTAGATCACCATGGTAACTTATGCTTAGCTCATAACCTGGTCCCGACCAGGTTATGTTCAGAGCTTAGGCTTAAAAGCGCCGCTGGTTCACTTTGTAACTCATTCGGAGATGGCGTCACCATTCATTGAGAACCCGGTGGACCTGGGAGCTAGAATAATTCGGGCAGCACTACGACGTGAGCAGCTTCTTCGAGATCGCGCTCATCCGCTGGCATTTCCTGATGAATTTCTCTATGAGCGATATAGATTTTCAGCCGAGGGAATACGGTACATCTGCTCACTTATTGAGCCGAGTGTCAGGAATGCCACTCGAAGAAGCTGTGCGCTCACTGTCGGGCAAACTACTTACATTCAGTTGGTGATGCAGAAAATCTGAGCAAGAGCACTGCGTGATGCGCCATCCGCAAAGTGGTTCTCGCTCTTACTGAGAATCTGCAATCTTGAGATAGTGATGATATTAAAATAAAATGGGATACAGTATATTATCCACACACTTGCTGCCATGTCCGACTGCTGCTTCCACATCTTAATACAATGCAATATGAAATATTAATTAGGCCAACATAGTATTTATTTGTCACAGATAATGAGTAAAGTTAATTATTTCTTTGATGTGGCCAACTGATGAACTGATGAATGTTTCACCCGCTGTAGGGCAGTGTACGCCCAAACACAAATCTTACAGGCCTGAGCTATTTTCACTGTCAAAAAGGTCTTTACTGTCATTGAACAGGGACAGTAGCTACATGTGCTTGTTCATCCCGACACAGTAATACAAAAATTGAAAAAAAAAACACTGAACATTTATAGCCTGCGCACACTCAGCCTCGCTTTCAATTAAACACACACGCGCATTCTATAACTGAGATCAGTAAATGTGAAAACAATATAGACATCACTCAAAAATGAAAAAAGCTAGTTGTTGCTTCAGTTTATTCATTTCTTAAATGGATGAGGGTTAATATGTAAAAGTTGCACAATGCTGAGCTTTCAGAAATTAAAACACTAAGGGCTTCATATAATATTGATCATAATATTAATCATTGTTAACTTCAGCAGTTTTCTGCCAGCAGCCCTCCCTCGCTCTATTGGCGGCGACAGTGTTACTTTTTGCCGTGATGGTTTCTTTGAATTCTTCACAGCCTTGCATAATAAGAATCTGCTCATCTTGAGTAAAATATGTGGCCCGGGATCGATCCAATTTTCGCACGGTGTTCTGTTCTTTTTTGCACCAGACAACATGCACCCCGCATTTGACATTATACCCAAGCACCCTCTTACACCACTGATATACATTTCCACACTCCATGGTTCATTTAATTTATGGTTAGAATCAATAAACATAACTCTTTTGTTTTCATCTACGTCAATTATCCGTATTTTGTTGCGGCCTTGGAGCCAGTCGTAACAAGCATATACAGTAAAGTGTGAAACGTAAGTATTCAGTGTCTTGTACTCACTTACTCCCCTAACTACAGCAATGTATAACTTTACTGTAATTTTCAAATGGCTGTACAAGTAGTGTATAGTGCTGTCCGAGTTCTGACCTTTTCTTTGCATTGGAAAACAATGAGAGAATAAACTGTCATGACAAACATGACAAAGCCATTTGACTATCTTGTTCATAAACGATGGTGTCAAGACTTCGCATTTTGATGACACTGGCAGTTTCATTGACATGAATACTTGCTTTTGAGGAATGGACTATCCATTTTGAGCAAGTGACGTGCTTTTGCAGGTTATCCACTAGGTTTTGCAGTTTGCACTAATTGTTTTGAGAAATGCACAAACTGCTGTGCAAATGTTAATAGTGATATGAGAAAAGCACCAAAGCGACTGAGAAAACTGTAAGTTCAAGCACTTTGTGCAGAATGAGACTTCACCTGTACAGCTGCTGCAAGCTCTTGAGAGACATGGACTTAAGACAACGTTTTCAAATGTTTATGTTGCACTAAGAATGTTTTTAACCTTGCCTGTCTCTAACTGCGAGGATGAGAGGTTGTTTTCTGTTTTGAGTTAAAAATGAGCAGAGGACCACAATGTCACAGACACGGCTCTCTGCACTTTCTCTCTTGGCCATCGAACATGAACTTGTTAGTGCCCTTGATTTTGAAGATATTGTACACCAGTTTGCACATTTAAAGTCCAGAAAAATGCCAGTGTAAGATGTGTTTGCCAAATGAAATCAAGCATTTCAAATTTAAACATGCACTTCCACATTATTTAGGATTAAAACTGTGTATTTTGCCAGATTATTTAGCGTTTCTTTTTGTATTGTCTAATTGAGAGAAATTGACAGATTTCCAAATGTTTATCTTGTGTCAGAATTCTGTCATGGCAGCTCCGCCCTATTCCTGGTGTTTGTGTTGTTTCCCCTGTCTGTATTGCTCCTCCTGTGCCTCTCCCCCTGTTTGTTCTGTGCGTGTGCATGTGGGTGTGGTCTTTCTCCTACAGGCAGCAGCCAGGTGATTCTACTCGGCAATCAACTACCTATATAGCCTCTGGATTTCCTCCTGCTTGCTGCCAGATCGTTGCTTCAGTCTACATGGTTGTTCCCCTCCTGACTCAGCTCTGAATCATTGGCTACATTCACACTGCAGTTACAAGTGACCTGAATCTGATTTTTTCGCTCATATGTGACCCATATCTGATTTGCTTTTGACAGTGTGAACAGTCAAGTCACATTGAATCTGACATTTTCTAATCAGATTTGGGCCACATTTAAATGTGGTACTGAATCGGATACGTATCGGATTTTTTTGAATGCGACCGCAATCTGAACAGCCAGGTCGCATTCAATGCGACTTTGACGTCATTCTGACCCGCGCTGCACTGTTTTGTAAATGAATGACAAATAAAGTTGATCGGATTTGAGCAATAAATCGGAATTGTGCATTAAGACCTGCAGTGTGAACGTAGCCATTGACTCTGTGCTCCTATATATTAGCTTGTGTAGCTAATGCTTCTGTGCTTCTCTGCTTTGCCTCAGATTGCCGTGTTAACCTTGCAGCCTGTGTTTGCTTCTCCTCGCCTGCCTGTGGACTAGCCGACCAACCGCCATTGCTCAAACCTCAAAAATGAGTTTAGGAGCAGATGATACTGCATTTTATTTATTTTTTCCTTGTGGTGGCTCCATGAAAATGCTGTAAATTGTTTATTGTTGTTGAGAGAAAACAGACAGATTTCAAAATGTTTATATTGCACTATAACTTGATTGTCCTGTTGAATTCTGAGGTGACAGGGTGATTTGTGTTTAAAATGAGCTGAGAACCAAAATGCTACTTGATTCTAGGAGATTATGGATTTTTGTTTGTGTCTTGATGTGATGGCTCTATCAATTCAATATATTTGTGTTGGGTGTAGGCGTTAGTAGTAGATGCTTTGAAAGTGGTTGCTTATTTATTTTTTTGTGAAAATGGAGGACACTTCCTTCTATGTAGGGTGGGTCAATTTTGCTGGATTATACTGATGCCGATGTGTTTTGTTTTCATAACATTATATGTGAGTGAGTGGCCTTGACAAGAGAACATCGTCATCTGGCAGTTAGTTATTTAAGTATTGAGTATATTTACTGTATATTACTGTAATTAGGGCCCGAGCAGGTCTCGACCTGTACCTATACTATTGTAATCTTAGAAATTATTCTTATTACACTTCTCCAAGTTCGACTGCAGTTTTGGGGGCCTGAACATACCCCTAAACTCACCAAATTTGGAATATACGTCAAATTGCATGCATTGTCATTGGGCGTGGTTGTGACCTGTGGGCTCTGTAGCGCCCCCTATTATTTTGCCCCGCCTCCTACATGCGCATAGATGAACGAAATTTGATGTGCACAAAAAACCCTCTTGGACCAATACCGTCACTCCAACAGGAAGTTGGCCATTTTGATGTGAAACACCATTTTTGTCCAATTCATGCCTACTTTGAAAATTATCTCCTGGACAACTGTCCATTTTTAAAAAAGTTATTTGTTAGCGCCACAAATTAGTTTCAACTGGTTTCTTGTTGGAATTAATGAATGTCCTGACACACCAAAAGTTGTCCTTTGCGGCCAAATTCAGAGGTATGGTCAAACTGTCTAGCCACCATGATAGCTGTTTATGGGAAAAAGTATTTTCTTGATTCCATTGCATCACCTGACAATTTAAGTACATGGTTGGCCACAATGTCAAATTGGCTTCAAAGCCCGATGCTGGTCCTAGGCTTGGCGAACAGCAAGAGAAAGACCAAGGAGGGCATTCTCATCTGACCGATGTTTTGGAACTGAGACCCACACCACCTGCTTTCAAATAATAGAAGTTTCATTCTTAAGTGTTAAGCCCCAGGCTAGGGGGACAGGGGCACAACATAAATGAGGCAGAGAATGACGTTTTGCAACCAGAAAAGCTGTAATTTATTGTGCACAGCTCATACCAAACGAAGAGCACTGTAGAAAATGGTGGACACAGTCAAAACAGAATCACCAGAAAACAAAGTGAAGCGTTTTTTTGGGGTGAACCAAGGCCAAAATAATAAACAAAAGAGACTGTCTTCTCAACCAGACTAACTTGCCCTGGGAGGGAAAAACAAAAGAACAAATAAAAGTACAAGGGCTAAACATGACTCCCTAACTAACTAAAACAGCAGAAAAATTGATCAAAATAAATGGCAGTTACATTACTGCTTCCTAACAAAAAGAAATATTAAATACAAAAAGTGCTATGTACAAAGTGAGTTATTAAGACTAGTGCCAAAACACAGCAAACATAGTTAGCACTGTTCAGTAACTAACACACACACACACACACACACACACAAACAGGATAACACAAAAACTATGACTAGAAGTTGAACTAGATGCTCAGATCCACTGCTCACACGAGGAGTAAAGTCACACTGCACAGTGACAGCCCTCGAATGCTGTCTCAAGAGCACTGCCATTTCAAGCGGGACCACTCCTTGACAGCTCGCCAGGCTCATCGGCTGCAGCTGTGGAGGACCAATGGCTGGCGGCAGGAGGCGGGACCTGTAGATCAGGCAGAGATGGTGCAGTGGAAAACAGGAGCGCTCACTCGGGCCTAAATGGCAAAGACTCGGCTGGGGGTCGTAACATTAAGTCACTAAACACACATCATTCACTGATTATGTCCTGGAGATGTGGGTGAAAGCACAGAAGCAAGTAAGTAGAACATGAGTCAGTATTCTTTTGAAAGAAAGCCACATTTGTTGTTCACCTAAACTCTTTAGACCACCTTTCCTTACATTTTGATGACAAACAACTTCTTGTGGTGATGCCACTCAAGACAGTCCTCTTTCAAAGGACCTCTCATGAGGAGGTTAGCATAGGCACTTGGACTTACTCAGATAACGGAGACCTATTGTTCCCATCCCGGTCCTACCAAGACAACAATGGTTTGTTTACAATTTTTCTCAGTCGCTTTGGTACATTTCTCAGATCAGAATTGAAATTCTCAAAACTACTTGGTCAATCTTCTCATCATTGTGCCACTTTGGTACATCAATGCAAATGGTTATGTACAATTCTCTGCTGTTTCCTATGTTATCAATTTCTTATGTCATGTTGATCAAAATGTACTATAATGGGTCTCTGTTGAATAGTCTCACCCCCCCACAACATTTAGGCATTAGTTCATCGCATATGTCTTTACATGCAAAATGGTTGAACAAGTTGTCATAATATGTCAAGCATATTCCTACACATTTCCATTAGACTTTTTTTCTAAATCTGTCCTGAATTGGTAAATTGCACCCAGGTGAATCTTGACTTTCTCTAACAAAGGGAAATGTGTGAAGCATAAGATCAAACAATGATCAACCAGTTTTCTGAAATAGCTCAAAGGTGCATTTCATGAACCATCAACTGGCAAGTATATTTACAGTCTGTCTTGATTGCTTTGACCTGCTTAAAGGAACTGGGATCCACTTGGTTTTCATCATCACTGTCTCAGCAGAGCACAAGATACCTCTTGCAAATGTGTTAACCCTTTCTCGTTGGATTGACACATTTTCCCCACCTTTTTGCAGAACAGTTAACATGCATGTCATTCAAGCAGTCCAAACTCCATTGTTTTAGCTATGGTAACCAAACAGAAACCATCTGTTCCTAACGATGAGAAACTACCTATATCAGTATGACACTCCTTCACACAAATCTTCAATGAGCAATCAGTCTGCAGGCCTTAAAAGGTGCAGCGTCTGTGTTGTCCTTTTTGTTTTTTTCAGTTTACTGTTTTGTGAGCATATTTTTGTTCACTACAATGTAAATATATCTGTTGTGCATATGTTGCACTGACTTGTTTGGTGAAAAATAAAAAAATAAATGTTTAAACAGCCTAACCCTATATATATATATATATATATATATATATATATATATATATGTATATATACATATATACATATATACACATATATACATATATACACATATATACATATATATACATATATATATACATATATACACACACACATATACACATATATACACACACATATACACACACATATATATATACACATATATACATATACATATATATATGCATATACATATATATACGCATATACATATATATATATGCATATACATATACATATATATGCATATACATATATATACACATATATAGTTTATATATATATATACAGAATAGCACTGGCCTACACAGGCTCCTCATAAAATGGAGTCTCTGTCCCTTCTTGTAGAGGACTTCAGTGTTCAGTAGTCCAGTCCAGTTTATTGTCGATGTACACCCCCAGATATTTGTAGTGTTCAACAATGTCCACGTTATGCCCCAGGATGGAAACTGGGGTCACTGGTGTCCTGGTTCTCCTCAGATCCACCATCAGCTCTTTGGTTTTTGCTGTGTTCAGCTGCAGGTGGTTCAGCTCTCACCATGTGACAAAGTCATCAACCACAGCCCTGTACTCTGCTTCCTCACCCTTTCGCCTATGAATGATATGGGAAAGCTAAGGTGTGCGGTATTAACAGTAATACACTTTAGCTGCACTTTAACACTGATGTAAACTTTAACAAACATAAACTGTGACACAATTAACCAAAGGTTTACAACTACACTATTGCAAATGGGATGGAAAACTAATAGCATTTCAACTAACGTACAAGCAGTAAAGACACCTGTAAAATAACACCTGAACAGGCCTAACGTTAAACTTTCCAAACGTCCCTGATGAATTTGAGGTGGAGTAACATTAACACATGTCGACTAAGCTATTTACTGATTATTAAACAATGCTTCTATCGTAAGCTAGCAAGCTAACACTTTGCTCCAACAAAGATGTTGTTAACGATGCATTAAACTATTGTCATTCACTTCAGCACATTGACGTTAGTGTACCTCTATCTTCTTCACGTTTTTTCTTCCTCTTCCAGCCAATGCAACATCGTATAGTGATATGCAATAATTGTGACCTTTACACATTTACTATGGTTGTATAAAACAAGATGCAGTATGTGCTGTATACATTTGATGTAATTCATAAAACTCATTTTGTGTGTTCTGGACATAGCGTATCATGGAACTGGAAGCAAGTGAACCACCGCACAACTTCATCTACATGAATGAGGCTGGCTTCCACTTAGCGAAACGCAGAAGGCGTGGTCGAAATATCATCGGCCACAGTGCTACAGTTGATGTGCCAGGCCAACGGGTCGGGAACATAAACATGGGTGCTGCTATCTCTGAGAATGGTGTGCTAACACATATTCCTATTATTGAGCCATACAATACAGAGAGTCTTGTCACCTTTCTAGACACGTTCTACAGGAATCTCATCCCTAAACAAGAGAGGAATCAGATTGGAGATGACTTGCCAAAGTATGTAATAGTTTGGGACAATGTCAGTTTCCATTGCTCAAACATCATCAGACAATGATGAGACCCACAACAGGATGCTGATGGAGTTCTTCCCACCCTACTCTCCATTCCATAACTGCATTGATGAATTTTTCTCAGCAATGGAGATGGAAAGTATATGATCGCCAGCCACATACACAGATGATCCTTCTGGCTGCCATGGATGCAGCGTGTGATGACATCACGGCAGATGCCTGCAGAGGCTGGATAAGACACTCCAAAATATTCTTTCCAAGCTGCATTGCAAGAGAAGATATTCGTTGTGATGTGGATGAGAATTTGTGGCCAACAGACAGGAACGTCAGGTGTAGGAAGACTGCACTGTAATTCCTACAGCACTGCATGTACAGTTTTCCCTAAGTATTATGGACTAGTCAGGTCTAGGGAGATGTAAGTGAAAGCAACATGTGCTAGTCCTAACCTGGGGTGTGTGAGACGGAGAAAATACATGGGAAAGAAAACAGAGCGGAGATGGACTGGTTTTCACCGAGAGAAAAGTGTGAGGTGGGTCGGCCTACCGGAGATAGCTGGTCTTCCAGGACGACACCGCCGCCAGCTCAGACCTGTGCTCTCTCAGGAGCGGCGAGCTCCGTCTTTGGTTCTCAGTTCAATGTTTTTAAAAGACTAAGGGTGGATGGGTCTTACACGCCAGGCTGGTTCTCAGGAGGCTAAGGTGCGTGTCTTCTTCAGGCTTCAGGCTTCAGTCGGCGTCTTCCACGTGGCGCTCGCTCTGGCTACCACACAGACCCCAGCCCCCACACACACAGGTGAGTCCCTTTTTCTTGATTCCCGGGGCGGAAACCACACGCCCCTTCAAGTGAGGTCATCTCAACCTCAGCACTGCTTCCACACCTCTAAGCTCTCTCATGAAAACCAATCCATTAGTTTGTGAAGAACCAAAGGGAAAGAGAAAAGAAAGAAAAGGAGAAGCTACAACCCCTCTACTCCTAACACTAAGGAGATTGTTCACAGATATGTTCACATTTCTACTTTTATTTTTTTTCTTTGTGCTATGCAGTGCTGTATTTTCCTTTCAGTATTGCAATGACATGGTCTGTTAACAAATTACAAACAGTAAAAGTGTAAATGTGAATCTTTTCCAGTCCCTTGCAATCAAACTCCCACATACACTAAGGTGTAACTTACAATTTACAATAATTGGATGTCTGAATGCTGTTCTACTGAATGTTTTAAATTGATGTTTTTTATCCATTGTTTTATTTTGATGTCCCCCTGTAAAGTGTCATTGAGTGTCTTTAATGAAGCTTCTGAAATAAAATGTATTATCATCCATCCATCCATCCATGATCGTCCGCTTAATCCGGGGCCGGTTCACGGGGGCAGCTGCCTGAGCAGGGACACCCAGACTTCCCTCTCCCCGGACACCTCCTCCAGCTCTTCCGGGAGGATCCCAGGGCGTTACCAGGCCAGCTGGGTGACATAGTCACTCCAGCGTGTCCTGGGTCTTCCTCGGGGCCAGGAACACCTCCCGAGGGAGGCGTCCCAGGGGCATCCGAATCAAATGCCCGAGCCACCTCAGCTGGCTCCTCTCGATGTGGAGGAGCAGCGGCTCTACTCCGAGCTCCTCCCGGGTGACAGAGCTCCTCACCCTATCTCTAAGGGAGTGCCCCGCCACCCTGCGGAGGAAACTCATTTTGGCCGCTTGTATCCGAGATCTTATTCTTTCGGTCATGACCCCATGACCCCATGAACAAGATCCCAAGATACTTGAACTCCTCCACTTGAGGCAGGAGCTCTCCCCCAACCTGGAGGGAGCAAGCCACCTTTTTCCGGTCGAGAACCATGGCCTCGGACTTGGAGGTGCTGATTGTCATCCCAGCCGCTTGACACTCGGCTGCAAACTGCCCTAAGACATGCTGGAGGTCCTGGCTCGAAGGAGCCAACAAGACCACATCATCTGTGAAAAGCAGAGATGAAATACAGTGGCTCCCGAACCAGACCCTCTCCGGCCTGTGGCTGCGCCTAGAAATTCTGTCCATAAAAACAACAAACAGAACCGGTGACAAAGGGCAGCCCTGCCGGAGTCCAACATGCACTGGGAACAGGTCTGACTTACTGCCGGCAATGGGAACCAAGCTCCTGCTCCGGTCGTACAGGGACCGTACAGCCCTTAACAGAGGGCCTCCGACCCCGTACTCCCGGAGCACCTCCCACAGAATGCAACGAAGGACACGGTCGAATGCTTTCTCCAAGTCCACAAAACACATGTGGACTGGTTGGGCAAACTCCCATGAACCCTCGAGCATCGTGTGGAGGGTATAGAGCTGGTCCAGTGTTCCATGGCCAGGACGAAAACCGCATTGTTCCTCCTGAATCCGAGGTTCGACTATCGGCCGAATTCTCCTCTCCAGTACCCTGGAATAGACTTTCCAAGGGAGGCTGAGGAGTGTGATCCCCTGATAGTTGGAACACACCCTCCGGTCCCCCTTTTTGAATAGGGGGACCACCACCCCGGTCTGCCAGTCCAAAGGCAATGTCCCCGACTGCCACACGATGCTGCAGAGACGTGTCAACCAAGACAGCCCCACAACATCCAGAGACTTGAGGTACTCAGGGCGGATCTCATCCACCCCCGGTGCTTTGCCACTGAGGAGTTTCCCAACTACCTCAGTGACTTCGGCTTGGGTGATGAATGAGTCCACCTCTGAGTCCCCAGCCTCTGCTTCCTCTATGGAAGGCGTGTCAGTGGGATTGAGGAGATCCTCGAAGTATTCCTTCCACCGCCCGTATTATCATTGTTATTATTATAATTGTCATCAGAACTTTAGCCATAGTTTACATCAGAACACCCCTCCAGAGTACATTGTTAAATTGACACACGACTAAGCAATTTGACAGTCTTATCCGTACACAATGACACAAGGACTTGACATTCTGATGGCACTGACATGTTCATTAACACAGATACGTACTTTTGAGAGATGAACTAAGGATTTTGAGCAAGAGACTGGCTTTTGCAGGTAATCCATGGTGTTTTGCTATTTTTATGAATTGTTTTGAGAAATGCTCTTACTGTTTTACAACTGTCGATGATAATTCGAGAAATGTACCAAAGCGACTGAGAAAAACTGTAATAGATGGCCATAATATTTACATAACCACATCCAAGTTCTTAAAGTTACATTAGCTTAACTTATCGCAGTTCCAGACTTAGACTACTGTATCTGGCAACAAAAAAAACATCTCTACTGGTGAGCAGCACCAAATCATAAGATGCAGCTAAGTGCTCAGGGGGATCATCATACAACCACTTGATTATGCTGCTACACAAAAGGTCTGGGCATCACCAAAAATATTAAGATTTATCCCCCCTGACTGTACAGAGGAGAATTCATTGAGATTTAATTAATCAGTTTTAGTTTTGGCCAAGTGGATGTTATGACACCAGACATAAGGTCGGGCAGTGGGAATCATCCTCTGGGGACCCCTAAAAATAATTGCATTTTCACTGGACAAATAGACTGACAGTCTGACAGTAGACCCTGAAGGAATTAAAAAATTAAGTAATAGATATGCATTGAGTGTGATACATACTGCAAAGCTCTTCCAAGGAACAAGCGCTGTATGACTGTTGGCCAAGATACTCTCAGAGGAACTACAGTGGTCTCAGACCATTTAACAGCAGGAACTTGGAGCTCTTGGAAAGCTCTCACCTTCTGACAACACGCACCAAAAGACAGGCATCCTGAGGTTGAGGCCTCCCTAGTCGTCTCACTAGTATTTTTCTGAGCCCTGGACCTTACAGAAGAAAATACAGACTGAAAACGGCTAATAAGACTTGGAATGAGACATCAGACTTTCCCACAGAGGTATCATGACTAAGTGGAACAAATGACTGTTGATGCTCAGGCTAGCCTGGTGACGTTTTATTCATTTAAACCTGGAGATTAGTTCGATATTTGAATCTCTTCTCTCTCCTCCCTTGACATTTTCTGAAAGACTCAATATTACCTACATATACTGTACATACCCAATTATTCTTGATTTTGTATAAGTCTTTCAATTTCCATTTTTTTAAATTCAGTATCTGCAAACACTCAACAGTGACATTTAAGGATGTCCCGATCAAGTTTTTTTGTACCCCGATCCAATCCGAGTCCGTTAATATTTAGTATCTGCAGATACCGAGTCCCTGAAGTGTGTGAGATGCAGCCCACACTTGGTACCTCCATATCATCCACTGCTTTAAACATATTCCTTACGTTGTCATGTAAAATGACGTGGACAGGTTGCTTGTCTGTTTCATTCAGCATCTCCTCGATTGCCTGTTTTACATTCTCTGCTGTATGAGACCCACGAAACTAGTGTGCATACCAGCCTTGTATACTCGAAAGAGGAAGAAATGAAATGTAATGCAGAGATGGTAGGGCACACCAGGAATTCAAAATCTCAGAAGAAATAACGTGGAAAACCCTGATCCTCTACGTCGGAGATGAGCTGGTTATCCAGAGCGATTAATTTAATTACCCTCCCTATAATTTGTGGCCACGTCGCTGTCTCGAGGATATTTCTCTGTCCTTTCGAAAGTATCAGTGAGTGTTTGTTGCTTTGGTATCTTTGCCTGTATTGCTTGAGTGAACTCGTTGTATTCTTTGAGTGTTTGTTTTTTATTTGCTGTATTAAATGTGTAGTATTAAATGCAGCTCTTTTGTTTGCTCTTTTGCAATATGACCCGGTCATGTTACATGTCGCCGTTGGACTACTTTCTTTTTTTTTTTAAATGTATTCCGAATATGCAAGAAGAACATGGCTTCCTGATTGCTATTTTTTTTTCTTTCAAAAATATTTTTATTGTCAATTTTCCTAACAACTGAATCAACAAACAAACACATACATAAATTAATAATAAAATAAACAAATGAATAAAAATAAGAAGTTTGACACAGACTATAAGGTGTAAAAACAAAAAACATACAAAGAGGCTTAATACAGTGTCAGAGTTGGATGTCCACTTAATACATCAATAATGTCAAGATAGATACTCTTTAGGGGGGCTAACTACAGTTTAAAGAACTCCAAAATAGGTCCCCACACACCACAACATTTCTGTAACTTATCAGATATCTCATATCTCAGTCTTTTGATGTGGAGAATTCCTACTAGCTCCCTTAGCCAGGCTTCAAACTTAGGTGGTGAGTCAGATTTCCATACACTCAAAATACATCTCTTTGCTATGACCATACCATAGGCCACTACTGTACTAACATTCCGACCCATCTTATCCAACATGGTAGAAGTGCCAAGTAAAGCAATTTCAGGGTCAGGATCCAGGTTTACTTCAAGTACATGAGAATACCATCTAAAGATCGAACCCCAGAAATCTTGAATTTCAGGGCATAGCCAAAATTGGTGTGCAAGTGTGCCATCTGATTTCTTGCACCTTTCACACAGGGGGGAAATTTGGGAAAAAATTGTACACAACTTAACCTTCGAATAGTGTAACCTGTGTATGACCTTGAATTGAATCAATTGTAACCTAGCATTGACTGAGCAATGGTGAATGTCATTTAAAGCTTGTTTCCATATTTCATCATGAATGGTGATGTTGAGATAAGCTTCCCACATTTGTTTAAATTTAACATCAGGCTGTGCAAGTTTGTAGGAGAAAATACAGACCAATTTTGAAATCAAACCTTTTACTTCTGGTGGGCCAAGTAGGAGCTTAAAAAAAGAATTTTCTTCTGGGAGGGAGTCAGATGATGAAATATTTTGTCTTATATAATGACGTAACTGTAAATACCTAAAGAAGTTTGATTTTGGCAGGTCATATTTTTTTTGCAATAATTCAAATGAACAGAGATGCTTATCAACATAAAGATCTTTTAAGGACCCTATTCCTTTCCTACTCCACTCTTTAAAGACTGCGTCCATGCTTGAAGGGAGAAAGGCATGGTTATGCCATATAGGGGCGTGCACTGATGTCTTTGGAAGTTCACAAAATTTTCTAATCTGTGTCCAAATTTTTTGAGCATTGATTATTGTGTAATGCTCTCCCTTACAGGAGGCTCTTGACCTTGGTGATGAAAAAAGAATTGCCCTGAGGGAGGTTTTTTGAGGTAGACTTTGTTCTATTGCTAACCAGGACGGTATCTCAGTCTGAGGATCAGGGTCATTAGCCAGTTGCCAGTAAACCATCGCTCTGCTATTAGCAGCCCAGTAATAATGTAAGAAGCATGGAAGGCCTAGGCCTCCAAATTCCTTTGGCTTTTGAAGATGTTGTTTAGAAATTCTGTCCGCCTTATATCCCCAGATAAATGGCAAAATCACAGAGTCAATTATTTTAAAGAAGGACATTGGGATAAAAATTGGAATGTTTTCAAAAAGATAAAGGAATCTTGGCAGGCAAACCATTTTTATTGTATTTATTCGGCCTATCAATGACAGAGGCAGGGTTCTCCATCTTTCAATATTCTTTTTCAGGGCATTTAATCTCTGTGTAAAGTTATATTTAAAAAGTAACTCTGTTTTTTTAGTATTTAACACTGTTTTTTGAAATGTTAAACTGAATTGAGGTCATGAATGCGGGATCTAAATCAGCTGTGAGCGACAGAAGGTCACTTTTTTGCCAGTTTATGGTGTATGGTGTAAACCGTGCCAAACTCATTTATCAGATCAAGCAAATAAGGGACAGATTGTTCGGGGTCTGTCAGAAAAATAGCAATGTCATCAGCATAGAGTGATATTTTGTGATTAATACCATCAATAGTGATAGGCTTAATGTACTTATTTTCCCTTATGCTAATTGCCAATGGCTAGTGCAAAAAGTAATGGAGAGAGGGGACAGCCTTGACGGGTGCCCCTCTCAAGTGGAAAGGGATGTGATCTGCTTTGATTAGTGACAATAGAAGCAGTTGGATTTAAGTAGGCCATCCGTATCCAGAAAACAAAATAGTCTTCCAGACCGAACGCCTCCAGCACTCTAAATAGGTACCCCCACTCCACCTGGTCAAATGCCTTTTCAGCATCTAGACATAAAATGGCCTGTTTAGAACCTGTAGCATATTTATAATACATGATATTTGTTAACCGTCTTGTATTGAAAAAGGAATATCTGTTTGGAATAAACCCTGTTTGGTCTCTATGAATAAGGGATTCAATACAGTGATTTAGTCTATTAGCTAATATTTTAGTAAAGATCTTAAAATCCATGTTAAGCATAGAAATTGGACGATAAGAGGCAGGGTTTGTGTCATCTCTATCCGGTTTAAGTATTAGAGCAATGTCCGCATTATATAGTGTTGGTGGAAATTTTTCTATCTCAGTGGAGTGGGACAGCATCTTAAGTAGGAGTGGAGATATCTGTCGAGAAAATTTTTTTATAGAACTCCGGTCCAAAACCGTCTGGCCCGGGGGCCTTTCCATTGGCAAAAGATCCGATAGAATCTGTCACTTCATTTATAGTTACTGTCGCATTCAGAGCCTCTCGTGAAGCCTCATCTAGCTTAGGAATGGGAACATTTTTAAGCCAAGAATCTACATCACCTTTTGCTTTTGACTGGTATAATTCTTGATAAAACTCCCTGAAACACCTATTTATTGATTTCGGGTGTGTGAGCATATCTCCAGCACCAGATCTAATTCTAAGTATAGCCCTGCTATTTTGCTGCCCCCTAAGTTGACGTGCTAGTAGCGTGTGTGGCTTGTCTCCAAGTTCAAAGTAATGTGTGCGTAGACGAGACAATTGATCGCTGGCTTGTTTTGTTAAAATTGTATTGTACTCATATTTAAGGTTAATAATTTCCTGCAGTGTTTTATTATTATTGCTTTGTTTATATTGTGTCTCTAGTTGAGATAACTTGCTATCAATTTCAACCAATCTTGAATTTCTTGATTTTTTTAGGGATGCCTCATAAGAGATAATATGACCCCTCATGACTGCTTTAAACGTTTCCCACAAGTTTGAGTCTGAGGTATCAGAGGTGTCATTCGTGACTAAAAAATCGTCAAATTTACCTGACAAGTATTTACAGAAATCTGCATCATTAAATAAATAAAGACGGAGCCTTCAAGTCATTTGCTGCTTTTGCTGGTTGAGATCTAAGCTTACACTAACTGGAGCGTAGACGACAATCTGAGACGACAATATTGTGATATTTGGTGTCCAGCACATTCGATAGGAGCTTAGAATCTAGTAAAAAAAAATCAATTTGTGAATATGAATTATGCAGTTTCGAAAAGAAAGAATACTCTGTCTGTTGGATGCTGCAATCGCCCAATATCTACAACGTTAGTTGAAGAGATTAGGCTATTTAAAGTGACTGATGCATTTGAGGGGTTTGATTGTTTTTTTGAAGATCTGTCCAGATGCCAATCTAAGATCACATTAAAATCCCCAGCGATAATCAAATTTGTATTTGAGAGGTCTAGCAGTTTATCAAATGTTTTACGAAAGAAGCCTGCATCGTCAACATTTGGACCATAGATATTAACCAGTGTGACATGTATAGAATGCAACTGTCCAATTACAATTAAGAATCTGCCACTGTCATCACTGATAGTTTTTATATGTTGAAAAGGTATATTTTTTTTAATTACAATGGCTACTCCTCGTGCCTTGCTAGAAAATGTAGATTGAAATATATGTCCCGCCCAGCTGCATCTTAAGCGACACTGCTCAGACGGTCTAATATGAGTTTCCTGTAAAAACACTAAGTCAGAAGATAGCGATCTTAAATGAGCGAAAACCTTCGCCCGTTTAATAGGGTTTCCCAATCCTTTTACATTCCAGCTAACCATAGTAACCCCCCTACTTCTACTACTGTTTACTGGTAACATTGCATATTGTGACAGTTATTGCTTGGGTAGTGGACACACTAAAGGCCTCAGACAAAAACATAGGACAACAAAAACACATAAGAGTACAGAACGTGTACCCACCCTCCCCCCCATCCCACTTTCCCAAACAAAGCAGGAAAAAACCCTGGTTAAACATACTGTTGAAGGGGGAAATCCAACAGGGCTTAGCCTGGAACTAAGCTGTGAAAACGCTAATAGCAATCTAACAACTTGCTTCCCCTCCGATATGGAATTCCTGTCAGTGAAACACCCAAACTGAAACAACTTAAGTAAATAGCAAGGCACTTCTTGTAAAATAAACAGTCAGAAAAATGAGTACAATAGATCCTGTAAACGTTTGGTAAAGTAAACACAATTCACGTGTTATATCATCAAAATTTGACCTGATCTGTTGTTACAGAATCTGTCCACGGTGGCCAACACTGGCAGTCTCTCATGGGACATCCTTACTTGACAAGATTGTTTGCGAAAATCTCTGCCTCCTTTGGATTGTTGACCGTTGAGGTGACGTTGCCATTGGTAACTCTCAGGCGGGCGGGGTAGATGAATCCTGTGCGGAGACCAGCAGACTTGAGCCTTTTCCTAATGTCTTCAAAGAGTTGACGCTGTTTCACAATCTCGACCGGAAAGTCCGGAAAGATATGAATGCGTTGGCCTTGATACATGAGAGGGGATTGCTGTGCTGCAAGCCTCATGATGAGCTCCTTGATGCGGTAGTTGTGTATCCTGGCTATTAGGATACGGGGTCGGTTAGCGCCGTTAGCAGCCTGTCCACCCAGCCTGTGCGCTTGGTCGACTTCTATGTGCTTTGGAAAATGTTCTTTCCCCAATAGATTTTCAATAAAGCTGGCCACAAATTCAGCCGGGCGGCTACACTCAGCATTTTCCGGCAGGCCAATTATCTTGATGTTTTGGCGTCTGGAGCGTGCCTCGAGGTCCACAACTTTGTCTTGCAAGGCCTTATTAGCATCCCCCAGGTGTTTAGCCTGTTGCTCGAGTGCGGCTAACCTGCTGTCAGCAGAGAGAATCGCTGCACTTTCTAGCGTGGGGCCAGCTGTTAGCTCCGTTAGCAGGTCACCCTCATTGGTTTCCGAAGTTTCTTCTTCGGGCTTATTAGTAATTTGCTTCTTTGGTGGCATCTTTCGTCGACGTTCCATGCGATTTTTACCAGCTGGCTCATGCACTGTCTTGGGTCAGAAAGAGGTGTTTTTATGAAAGACTCGATTTATCGGAGCGGAGCTTCACCTAAACACGTCTAGTCCGCCATGCGCGCCCCCCTCCCTGATTGCTATTTAACAAATTAGTTGCACAACATAATATAGAAATGAAGATTTTGAGGAAGCAAAATAATAATGAAGCAACGAAATTTTTTTAAAAATAAATGACATATTCGAAAAGGAGTGAGAAGAAGCATAGCTTGTTAGCTCTCACCCCTTTGTCTAAATGAAATATATATATATATATATTTATATATATATATCTACATGCACATATACACACCCACATATACATGCATATATAAACATACACACATATATACACATACATACATACATACATATACACATTCATAATCTCTACCTCTCATCACCATGCCACATCAATTAATAAATAATAATCACCAATACTCATTAATGACCATTATCCATTGTACCCGCTAAATAACGTGTTTGTACATTTTCTTGAACTGGTTGATATTTGGACTTTGCTTGAGTTCCTCACTTAGGTTGTTTCATAGCTTGGCACGAGAAATAGATATACAGAAACTTTTCAAGGTTGTTCGTCTGTTTCGTTTAGTAATTTCCACACTGCAGACATTTTATCCACAGGTTTGCCAGAGTAACGTTACGCACGCGCCAAAAATTGTGTTCAGACGTAAAAAAAGAAAATAAAATCAGGCTTGGGTCCACATTCAAAATTCAACCAATAGTGTCACTGCGGCAAAGTGATGTCATGCCGCATGCGTTGTTTCTGTATTGAAAATGAGGCAGTCTGACTCTGTACCACTTCATACCAGTAGTAAATACTAAGCTGTTATTTTTTCCATTTGTTTTGAAATACTATAATTCTGATAAAAAATAGTGAGAATAAATATACATATATTTATATATATCCGATCCCTGATCGAAATGTAAAGTCCGATTCCGATCAACTTTGAAACCATGTGATCGCCCCGATTTCCGATCACGTGATCGGATCGGGACATCCCAAGTGACATTCATGGATCATAGCAAGATATGTCTAATGTCAACAGCATGTTCAGATTTATGTGCACTGATTTTCAAGACAAGGGACAAAACATGATTACACAGAAAGTACATATTTATGTAAAGTCAATAACAATAATAATAATAAAATTGAAGAAAAGTTACATGTAAAGGAACTTTACACGTGACATTTCATATTTTAAAAAGGATTTATGCAGAATTTGTTATTTTTTTCCCATACTCAATACTGAATTTTAACAATGTTTATCATTGGCTCCATTTAATGCAGTAACATATATTACTGATTTACACACCCATGCATACATAGACAGGATGACGAGGTTATGAGCACTATTACAGTGTTTATAGGGTATATAACATCAGCTGCTGTTTTGGCAGACCCCTTTTGTGCATTTTAAGTGTGAATCGTGTATTTTTTTATCTATTCTCTTCTGTTCAAACATGGAAGTTAGAAGATAATGCTAAAAAATGGTAGTTTATGTTATCACCTGGTAATTTAATGCTCTAAATTGATAGTTCAGTCAGACAACTCATGTTTGAAATGTTTATTACAAAGCAGAACATGTAAGAGTTTGCTGTCTAGGCTCTGACCTCATCATTCCCTGCAGATATGTTTACATGAGATATTGGGAAGTGATGATTAAATATATTTCCCCCCTAGACAGAGCCTGCAGGTGGATGCTGGGATGGTGGTGGGGCTGAAGGAGCAGACAGTGATGTTTGTGCAGGGCAGCAGCATTGACAAACCAGAGGGAGAGAAGGGAAATTCATGCAGCTTAAATAGTTGCCCAATAAAGAGGGTGCGATTGTAAGATGGTCTGGAGAGTGAAGCATGTCATGTGTGTATGTGGCAGTGCAGCTCGACCGCCTGAACTAGCTCGCAAGTGTCGCTTCATTTCAGTCAGACGACCCCCGCTTGAAATGTTTATTACAAAGCAGAACATGTAAGAGTTTGGAGTCAAGGCCCTGACCTCATCACTCCCCGCAGATATGTTTACATGAGATATTGGGGAGTGATGATTAAATATATTTCCCCCAAAACTGCATGGATTTGGAGCCCAACGCTACTGATGTGAGGATCTACAATGCATGGGCCTGGCACCGGCCGCCGTGTGGCCATTCCCCATGAGCACCTCGGCTACAAGGGGAATAAACTATCTGGTGAAACTACTATGTGTGGGCCTGGCAGCAGCCGCCGTGTGGCCATTTCCAATGGGCACCTTGGCCACGAAGGGAAGATTCTATCTAATGAGCAGCAATCCTCCTGTAGCACATGCGATAGAAATGCAACGAATAAATACTAACCCAGCAAACCACCTGATATGCAATAATAGAATTAGACAGTGAGGTATCTACCAACATTTATTGATGCATTAAAGGGTGCAGGAGCTCATGAGTTTTTGTGCAGACAAGATTTCCTTCATGTGGAGCCTGATGTAACGATGCTGCTGAGGAAGCTGAGGAAGACCAGCAGCCCAGGGATTTTGGCGTCGAGGTAGGCAGAAGGAGAGCTGCAGTTGTAGCTGAGCCGATTCTCAGCGAGCGAGGGGAATAGCGTTCTGGGGAAAGACTGCAGCTCAGAAAGAGATCATGCAGCTTTGAAGAAAACCATGATCTCGTCATTGGTTTGCAAACATCAGTAATGAACAGAGGTGCTGATCGAGGGGTCGGAGAGCGATGATGCAGAAATTGAATCATGGAGGAGAAAGGACAAAAAGTAGTGTTAGTCTTGGCAATGATAATTTGGGTGCTTTGGCAAGATCTATCAGACTTGGAGTGTTTTAGAAATATAGAGTACATATCAACTTCTACAGTTAAATCAGAGAGTGTGAGATCATGCTGACAGTTAAAAGAGAGAGATCTGGTCGTATATTCACTGCACCTGAAAAACCCATAGAAGGCCATTAGCAGAACCGCTTCCAACTTCTGCACCAGTGAAATGGTGAGAGGCAGTCTTTTATCATTGCCTGGAGGACGTGCCTTTTAGAGGCTGTTGAGGAGCAGCTGAATGAAAGGATTCCCAAGAAGGCTCTGGGATGCTGGATCTTGGCATCGTAAGTTGAGCTGAATCCCTGCTAGCATGGCTTTTATACTTTGCATTTGAAGATTGCGGGATTCGAATGAAAATACAATGAACTAGAAATACAGGCTACACATCTAACAATGTGACAAAACCAAGAAATGACTACTGTGACTGTTAGTAGGAACAGCAATGTTTACAACAGCAAAGTCACATTTCTCTCTCTCTCTCTCTCTCTCTCTCTCTCTCTCTCTCTCGCTCTCTCAGAGAGAGAGAGCCCCAGTGGAGAGAGAAACAGACACACACACAACACCATATTACGAGGAAATGCGTACGGTAAATAACCATGGCGTTTTTATACCGCCTTTTTTTACATCCCTATGCACAACAGGAATTTATTTATTCATTAAAAACACACACAAAAAGGGCACTTTTTAATAGAAGGCAAAAAGGGCAGGGGCTCAAGCACCCAATGGGTCCTATGTGTGCACGTGTCTGGCTTTAACTCAACCTTGACTGAGAGACAAGATAGTCACTGCATGGTTTTACTAGTTGCTGCTCAAAAGCACAAATTTCATATTGTAGTCACACTTATGAACAAGTGTTCACGACCGCAGAGTTTACTGTTTCATTATGAAAGCTATTTTCATCAACAAAATAATGGGAGACATTTATTGTGAAGAATAGTAGGGAACTAGATGTGTTTACCACCAAAGTAGCGGAGCTATGTTAGAAGCTGTTTTTCGAAATACTGCAGGGAAGATTAGTGTTTACAGCCACTCCTTTGTCCACCAGTCACAGCCATGGATCAGACCTCTTATTTTAAATGTCTTGGACTCAGCATAAGCTCATAATCAGTTAAAATACATTCAAGCAGTTCTGATGGAGATGCAAATCTGTGACAGGCCAAGTCAAACTGAGTCAAGCTGTGCCAGCACATGTGTAAGAAAAATGCCAAGACAAACCAAATGTGAATCCTTTACTGAAAACCTTCAAACAACACACACACACACACACACACACACACACACACACACACACACACACACAAAATGTGCTTTATTTGCTTAACTTGCTATGTGCTTCAACGTTATTCGACTTCCATTGGCTCTGCTTTATTTCAAAATGTTCTGCTACTGAAAGGTTGAATTTCATCAGCTCATTTTCTACTTACACTCACAGCCTCCAATCTGTCTGCCTCATTTAATCCGCTGCTAGAAACTCCCTTCTGATGTCGATTATTAGCCATTCATTTTTAGCCATTTTTTCAGATCCAGAACAATAACCCCCCTCCAGCAACACTATAAGTTTTGCATACACTTATTCCAGTACCACCTTACAAGAAAAGAAGACGGTCAGAACATTTTTTTTAGTCAGAGTTGTTGCACATTTTTACTTTGAAACTTTTCCAATATAATAATAAAATGAAATTATGTTGGATTCCCAAAATTCCATCTTAAAAAGCCTGTAAGAATTCAATTTGAAAAAATTCAAACTCACTTTGACTCGGTCTACTTTGTGTTTTCTGCCACATTCAGTCTCTTTGCTGTAATTTTGTGTGGATGACTTAAGACTTAATGGTATGTTGCTGTCATGCCAGCCAGTACCAAGGTCAAAGGTCACTGAGTTCCAGATTTTACAAGCCTTTGTGGAACACTGGCATGCCAACGTTACTTTGAAATGAACTTGTACAAAAGAAAAGCCACTGATGATTGCTCAGGAAGCAAAGAAGTCTTGAACACAAGAGAATTTCCAAAGTAGGAGCACAGGCCTATAGAGTCATTAGAGAGTGCATTAAGGCCTAATGCTTTCTCCATGTGCTCAACACTGTGAGATACATGGGAAAGAATTGGGAGTCTACCTTGAATATAATGCAGGGAGCTATTTTCAACACAGTTGTTTTTCCCTGAACAGATTTATTGGACAATCTTATCTGCAGTTTTCCGCCCATTAACAGTCTACAGTCTATACACACAAATGTGTATTAATAATGAACAACCCAGAGGCTGTGGTGCAGGGATGACCAGCGGAGCAGTGATGGACAGCCCACAGAGCATCGAGTACTTCTGCTTATAAGTTAGCGTTGCTATGCTGATCGGTGACAGCTGATCGGTGAGGCTAACAGCTGATCAGTGGGGCTAATAGCTGATCAGCAGAGAAAGGTATGTCCATGGAGCCAATTTTTAAGGTGTGCAGGCTTCAAATATAGTAGCACAGCCTCAGAGCAGAGACAACTTGGATTTCTTCTTTTAACAGAAAAAAGCCGTTTTGTCAAGGATCGAGATGCGGCGATATTCACGCCAGCGTCCTCTCGCATCCGGGTTGCCATGGAGTTATATATGGAGTATTCATATAATTAACTAAAATGCTGGAAAATGTTTGTATGAAAGCTGACAAAAGGTAGATTAACTCAATAACACCTTGACATTGATTAACATTTTACACACAGTTTCATCTTCCCTTTATGTTCTCACTCAGCCCAAGCAATTCTCACACTAAAACACTGTGCTGTGATGGCAACACTGAGGCTACATACCACATGATCATAAACTGAGAGACCATAGCGTTCTAGGGTTGGCTGCCCAAAAACCACGCTCTAGCAATAGAATGGAAAATCATTTAGTATTTTAAGTTATTCAGTATATTGTTGAGAAATACAGCTCACCTCAAGGAATGTAACATCCCCTTCGATAATGGTTACAACAATAAACCAACACAAAATGGAGTTCACAGCCCTCATGGCTTTAAAGTGAAACTCTCAACAAAATGCACCTAGGCTTTTTTGTGAATGTATCAAATGTCAAATGTCAAACCTTTGTGTAAAAGCATAATTACGATGAAAGAGACACTTTTAAGATTGACCGTATTTTCGTTTTTGGTTCAAACTCATTTTCAATGGGAATGCATGGGGCACTTTTATGCTAGCATCAAAATCGCTATTTTTAAAACATTAAGAAGGCTCGACACAACATGAAACTTTGCTCGTAGTATCACCAGGGTCTCTACACATAGCGCAACTGAACCACATACACTCTACCCAGACGTGTCGATCCCCGAGTACGCCTGGGCTGCCATGTCGACGGCTAGAGGAAGAAGCTGCTGCTAACGTGAGTTATGCAAAAACGTTCTTTTTAGTAGACTCAGTTTACACAAACAATGTTCTCAATGCTTGTGTTCAGGTGTAGAGACCCTGGTGATACTATGAGCAAAGTTTCATGTTGTGTCAAAAAACAGCGATTTTGATGCTAGTGTGAAAGTGCCCCATGCACTCCCATTGAAAATGAGTTTGAGCCAAAAATGAAAATACGGTCAATCTTAAAAGTGCCTCTTTCAAGAAGGTTTGACTCATATACATTCACAAAAAAAGCCTATGTTCCATTTTGGCGAGAGTTTCATTTTAAATGTAACTCGGGATTTCAGGATGTGTCAAAAAGGGAGCACCATTTACTGGAAACTGCAAGCTACAGGTTTATATAGCTTTTTAGGTTGAAAGAATATGACCATGCTTCCAGCTGCTGACTCAACCTGTGGATTGTTGACGGCAGATAGAAGTAAATCTGACCTTGGTGAGAAGTGCTTATGGTATCTATATCAGCAGGATATCACCATTATCAACTCAAGCATTGAGGAAATCCAGTGTTTGTACACTGCTTTTGTAATACCAAGGATATTATTGTCTTTCACTGCGTCACATGCAGTATTTCATAGATTCTTTTTTGACACTAAGGTATCAGCCTCAGTCTAATCCTGATATTGTGACTATTTGGAGACATGAAGCTTTTTGGGACAACAAAAGGTGGCAGCTGCTTTTCTGTTTGGGGACAATAAGATGATTATTTTTCATGGTCAGTTCAAGGACAGTATGGTAGGCGTTGGTTTCCTGTCAGGCTGCATCCTCCTCTGCTGGTGTTTCACTTTCTAATCTGGAGACTGAGCAGGATCAAAGTGTTAAAGCTGCTGTAACTGATGTTGCAGTTTTTCAACTTCCTGTCCACTTTGCACTTAGCAATCCCAGCCCTCCTCTCTACCTCACCACACTTGCTCGACCCCTTTATTTTGTTGGAGGAAGCTCTTTGCCTCTTTCATTCCTTCAAACGTTGTTCTTTACCTGGCATGTTTGGGCCACTGGAATTTGTATCCTCAGTAAACAGGAGGATCCTGGTGTCTGCATGTTCCCCGAGGCTACAGGACCACCTCTTTATTGAGTTCTCTGTCCTGACTGGACAATGTGCGCAGGGATAACAGCAAATGTCTTTTCTCTTTTCCGGACCACACATAAGAGCTACTTAACACTTACTGTAGTTAAATAACAAAATGACACTTACAGCAGCTTCACCTGGTAACTGTACATAGCTTGTTTGCCTTCTGTATCTGTTTGACTTTATTTTGTTATTTGGGTTTTTTTAATGGATGATCAATGAATATTAACTGATATGTTCAGTGTCAACATGTTTTGCAACATATCAGATTTACATAACTTATTACTATAATTATTAACATTAACTAACAACAATTACTCACTATGTTGAAAGAAAATGTTACAGCGCAATGTGTTAGCAGAAGTCAGTCACAGCTAAGGAAGGAGATGTATGGGGAATGAAATAGCCCAGACTCCTTTTTAAAATCATTCCATTTTGTAAGTTGGTGAATGAGAAGAAATCTTATAAACTATGTTACACGCTGTCTGTGAAGAATTCTTCATTATTTGGGTCTTCTTGTAAATTCGGAATATATCATACTGTACATTTTTTTCTTTGTGTACAGAAGACAGACGATAGTTCCAGTTATGCATGAGCTAATTCAAATGGGGGGGGGGAGTGAGATTTGATCACAAGCAGTCATTATGTCCCCTTTTTGATCGGATTCTTAGTAACAATAATGCAGCGGTGCAGAAAACAAGTCTATATGATGCTGATTTCTGCCCGTTTGTCAGTGTTTACCCACACTTCAGTCTGCAGTGTAGGTCATACTCTTGATTGACACCTGACTGTAGAGCAACTTTAGGATACATAATCAAAGAAAGTTTTTATATAGGGAAGAAGACATGATCATCCAGATTCCAAAATGTTTGATATTGTTTGGCTGGCTCTGCTTAGTCTCTGAGCAGTTCAGGAGGCTTCTTACTCGATTTGTAAGCCCTTCTCATTACCAGATAATCTGGGCAGAACACTGGGATTACAATCAAGCCACCAGGAAGAGTTTCAAGCTTCGAAGCCAGTTTTCATAGTGGCCAAACAGCGTAATGCATTATGTGATGTGCCAGGGCCTTAAACATCCTTTTTTCCCCATAAGTTTACATTGTGAAAGAAGCATCTGTGGAAAGGTGAATATATTTATTTTGATTTGTCACAACCCCTGTGAGATTAATCATTTTACCTCTATTCAAGTTAGCTCAGCCATCATACGCCTCTAGTGCGCATGTCTTTTGGGCTACTCCACACAGACGATCCGGGTATTTTCACAGCTGGAGAATTGAGCTTTTTTTGGCTTCAAGGCACCACTGAGCAGCTTTCATAGGAATGAACAGGGCTCTGTCTCCAACCCTGTGTCCAGGTCTCATTATATATCCATAATTACAGTGGCAAATACCTCTGCTAATTAAATCCATGCAGTACTTCATAACCAAGGTGGTTACATCAATGCAAGTGACTAATAAGCCCATGTTAAATTGAATAACTGATATCTTTATCCAGATTATTTGAATCAATTTTGTATTAGTTTCTTTTTAAATTCTATCCAATAGATCTTCTTTTATTGTTTTTGTGCTCTTTGAATATGTATCAAACTGAAATACAAATGTTCAGTGTTGGGAAAGTTCACTTTCTACATGAACTAGTTCAAAGTTCAGTTCACACATTTTGAAATGAACTAGTTCAGTTCATGAATCAAAAATTTGAACTCAGTTCACAGTTCCAAAAATGAACTAGTTCATTTAGTTTTTAGTTTGTTTGTTTTTTCAATATGTTGATGCGAGCTATCATTTTTCAAAATTATTGCCACAGCCCATATAGAACCACAGACAGCTATCATTTTATCAGATTTAACACTGAAGCTGCAGCTCTCCCACAATATACTGCAAAACCAGGTTGTCCAGCTGCGGCTGGGAGATGACGACAGCGGAGTCGCTACTGTACACTGTTAATGTGATCTGAGGGGTAGAGGATCTGTTTTGGCTCGCTGTTGCTGTGTCTTTTGATTTTTTATTCACTTGCACAGACCTTGAAAAGCTCGCCGGGTGCTTTAGTTCAATGTGCCGTTTCAGGTTTGTGGTACAGGATAGAGTACAAATAAAAAATAAAAAATAAAAAAATACATAAATAAGTAAATAAATAATAAGTAATTAAAAAAAAAAAAAGACGAAGAAGAAAGGGAAAAATAAAATGATTAATTAATAGATAGTTCATACAGTGGCTTCAAGGAAAAACTTTTCATAATGACTCAGTGAGGTATTTCTTTTTTTGTTATTTAACAAAATCAGAGATTTAAGTAAAGAGCTCAGTTCCAGGAGAAAAGGAGCAAATTTAGGTAGTTATTTTGCAAATTTTTGTTTGAGAATAGAACATTTTGCATAGGATAACAAAGTTCATCATGTGTTCAAGAGCATTATATTCTGGGTTAATATAGTAGCAAAAAACATGTTTCAGGGTAAGAGAATGGACAGAGTTAGCAGCATCAAAAAATGAGATTCAACAACACTCCAAAACTTTTTAGATATATCACAATAAAAAAACAGAAGTTAAGCCTTCATTTGTTTTTGTCTCCATGCTGAGCACATTGATGACGCATGCGGCGGTGCGACTCTGTGGTGGCTGGTGTTGCCAGTAGCCCTTTTTAGATAGAAAATGCGGCACATTTGCTCCAAGGTAAGGACGGCAATGTGCCAGCCTGTCTTTCTAAAACCAAGCGTAATATTCCTCCTTTTCCAAAAGTCGCCTCTGAGGTAGGCGTAAACATGTGACGTGACGTGAAGCTGGAAGTTTGGCTGTGAACAGTTGACAACGAATTTGACTTCAAAATAAGAGCTTTACATTGCACCCCATTGGAGTTTAGAACTGGGTTCTTCGCGGGGGGCTTTTAATTTGAAAGTAGCGACTGTCCTTAGCCTGCCGACACAAAATCAAGCTAACACAACCAAACAGCTAAAGACGCGAGCATCTCCTGGACCTCAGCGACAGTTGTTCATCTTAATCTCCGCGGATGAAGTGATGGACTGACTGCTGTGATCAGCTGTTTCTTGGTTTTAAAACTGTTATGTCTGTTCAGGACGAATTATTCTGTGTTCGTTTGGTAATGCCACACTGCGTGTTTGGTATGCAGCTGTTTCTGTCTGAAATAGTTAAGTTTCGTTTTGACCGAAAGTGAAGCGAGTTGCATGCGCAAACCTCTCGTCCAGCATCCTTTTTATACACAACAGCCAGATTGGGTGTTTTTCTGCTACATATTAAGGCCTGTTCACGGTGTGTTTAAGCCGTTTTTTGCCTGGAAGGCTCGATGGGAATCTGGCACTGTCTTGAACGAAGTTAAACTGAGAGAACGCGCCGTTCACAAACGCCAGAATGAACGCGTTCACAATAACGTTCATCAGGCAGAATACAGAACGTTCAGTTCATGTTCGCCCAAAATATGAACAAGTTCATGAACGATCGTTCATTGAACGCGTTCAGGCACAACACTGAAAATGTTTGCTTGTGCCTACATTGGTATTTCTGCTTATTGGGAGGTAATTTCTTGTAACCTCAAATGTGTTAGATTCCTAAAATCTGAACCTAAGTAGAAAAATTGACAAAATATTTCTGAACACTCCAACTTATTTACACTATGTGATATATATTTAAAGTGCTCAATTTGCTCACTGTCACAAATACACTATGCTCACTCTCTATCTCTCATCTCAACAACAACAACTATCAGCCTGCTTCTTTGCTCTACTCCCACCAATTGCAGTGCGTTGTCACCACAGATTGTACTGCACCTAACATAACATAATGATGTCATCACAACAGTTCAATGTGATGAGGCAGAAGACCAAAGTATTAACTTTCATTTTAGAAATAATTCATGCTCAAGCTATTATTGTTTCTTATTTAGATTGATTTAAACAGAATCATGTCACTAACAAACACCCTCTGCCAGTTGTGTGAAGCCTTTAGGAAGTCTGTTTTCTCAGAGTTAAGAAGTTTAGGTTGGAAAATAAATTGATACAATTAGTAGTACCTTGTCTTAAAGTTAGCATTCTTTGAATTTTTGGCTTTGTGCATAATTTAGATTTGAAGACTGGGATTCAGGGAAGGTCTATTCAACTACTTTCATAGAAGCACTGGCCAGACTTTTACATCCCCTTTATTTGACCTTCAGAATTCGGAATAAAAAAAAAAGGAATGTTTATTGGTCCACTTTATTTATTTGTTTTCACATTTAAAAAAAAGCAACATTACATATATTCAAGTACAGGGAAAAAAACACTGCACGTTGATGGTGCATTTGGAGGTGCATTGTTGGTTTGATTATCATAAAAAAAAAAACTCTCAACAGCCTGGATTTAACCTTTTTAAGAATTCTGGCAAGGGGGCTAGGTTGTAAAATGACAACAACTGAATTCATATTGAACTGAACAATCCACCCACATGCTGCTAGTTGAATAGATCTGCACTCTTTCTAGCTTGCACTGTACCTGTTACACAACAGTTTCCCTCAGCATAAATATACTTCCAGCTCACTTTATCTTAAAAACATGGGTCAAAACAAGAAGTTTGCTTTTGAATCTTCAGTGTTTTTCACTGTATTTAAAAAAAACGGAGATTCAATTGTGAAAATTAATATTCGACTGTGGAAAAAAAACACCAGAGGCTGCTTTGCAAGTAGACACACGGCATGATGGGTCAGGGACAGATCACAGGAGTCGCACTTGCACAGCGTCACTCACTGCTGAAAGTGAGACATGACAAAAACCATGGCAGATGCAGATGGCAGAGAGAAAAACGTAATGGCAGAAAGTTCAGAGCCCAACTCGGCAGCAGAGAGAATGGTTTGGACTCCAAGAATCTTAAAAAGCCCCATTTGGAAATACTTCGGATTTTGGTCAGTAGACCATTCCACCACTAGCAACATTAGGGCACATCTCGAAAATGTGCACCCAAATGAGCATGCCATGATGTCTGGAACTCCAACTAAACAGCCACGTCTCTAGCTCTTTGTCTGCAGCACAACAAGAGGCGTGCACGAAGAAACTTGCTTTGTTCATATGCAAGGACATGAGGCCGATCAGTATTGTTGATGGCACGGGCTTTAGAGGGTTTTGTCAGGAATTGGAACCGAGTGTTACACCATTCCCGTTCGGCTCCCGGACTGTGGTAAGGAAGCACAGGGGAGATGATTTTCTCCAGGGCCGAAGTTTATGATTACCTTTGGGGTGAACCCCCTTTCACATGTTAAGCTGGTCGGTAAATAATGCCAGGGAGCTTTGCTGTCTTTTGGGTAGCCTTCACGTTTATTCACAACCAACTGCAGCATATACTGTACAATTTACTCCTGTCGCTACTACTGCTACTCCGTTCGCTTCACCTTTTCTCTCCCATTCATTCACTGTCTGCACGTACGCACGCGCCATGACTCTCGCACGCCCACTCACACCTTACGCACACCTCACACACTGCCCTATTCCTTAAAAGGGCTACGCCACTCTTACAACACGAGGTACCGTATTTTATTGACATAATGCGCAAATATAGATATCGAATAGTTCGAACCTATGTGTTTTTTTAGAGGGAATATTCGAACGGGAACCATCACCTTATCCTTAGGCTTAGACTTAGACTAAGTATGGTTCAAATGCCCCATGAAAAATAGAGGTGTGAGGCGAGAGACCCTGCCCGGAGGAAGCCCGGGGCCCACATCCGGAGCCAGGCCTGGACGGAGGGCCCGTGAGCGAGCGCCTGGAGGCCAGGTCTGCCATAGGGCCTGGCCGGGCACAGCCCGAAAAAGCAACGTGGCACTTCTCCCTCCCCCATCCCATGGACCCACCATCCGCAGGAGAAACCGCTGGGGTCGGGTGCGCTGCCACATGGGTGGCAGTGGTGGTGATGGGCCTCGGCGACCCAGACCTGGAAAGCGGCAGAGGCTGATTCTGGGGACGTGGAATGTCACCTCTCTTGGGGGGCAGGAGCCGGAGCTGGTGCGGGAGGTTGAGGCCCCGTCCAGACGACAACGCCGTTTTGCGAAAACGCACACATATTGCATCGTTTTGGCCGACTGTCCATACGGCTCCTGAAAACGAATTTTTTTCGAAAACGGGTCTCAGGGTGGAGAAATCCGAAAACGCAGCCCTCCCGTTTTCATGTGGACGGCGAATCCGCATGCTTTCCAAAACGATGACGCCATCGCCCCACCCCGTGACGTCTCATAACAACAACAACAACAACAATGGCGGACTACATGCTTGTTCGTGCCGCAAAAGATATTGAGCCTTTCTTGCAACTTACATGCCTTGTAGTTGAGTGTGAGTCGCAGCAGCAGTTCGACCTCAGTACCGGTCCACACAAACGATTCTGGTTTCCTTGCACTAGCCATTTTCATCTTCTTCGTGTTGTGTTCGGTTTCTCCGTCTACTGTCTGTTTGTTTACAGTGCGCAAGCTTAATGCGCATGCTCCATGTCTTCTTCTCCGTTCTTGGTGAATGTCAAGCGCCACCTACAGGCCTGGAGTATGAACTACAGCATTTTCGGTCGTTGTCAGTGGAGCCGTGTGGACGCAAATATTCTTAAAACGATGACGAGGAAGACGGAGAAAAAAAAGATTGTTTTCGACCATCTGGATGGGACCTGAGTGTTACTGGTTGGATCTGGTGGGGCTTACCTCCACGCACAGCATTGGTTCTGGATCCAAACTCCTGGATAGGGGCTGGACACTATTCTTCTCCGGAGTTGCCAAAGGTGTCAGGTGGTGAATTGGGTTCGGTGGCGGGGGAAATCCCTGGACAGACCTGGTAAGCCCAAATGAGTAGTGCGGGTAAGCTGGGAACGTCTGGGGGAGGCCCCTGTGCGAGAAGCCTTCAACTCCCACCTCCAAAGGAGCTTCTCTAGCATCCCTGTGGAGGCTGGGGATATCGAACCTGAATGGATGATGTTCAAAGCTTCCTTTGTTGAAGCTGCAGCTAGGCCTGGGCGATAAACCGAAAATTTACCGATACCGAAATTTACGACGATAACCGACGTCATTTTGGCCATCTCGGTATATTAGGAGTCATAGGTGTAACATCCACTAGGAACAGGGGGACACGTTAGGTCCACTTGATTAATCTACCCAGCGTATGTGCTTATTTTACATTAATTTGATGGCAAACTCCACCCCCCGATGCAACACCAGCTATGCCAGGTTAGTAATCAAGTGAACCCACTCTCGCTGTGAGTCGCGGACAATTTGGGTAATGATGCTGCGTTCAAAGGCTGCAACAGGTCACTGTCTTCTGCCGGGCCGGTCCATTGATCAAACAATTATGTTTTATTTTTTAATAACTCAAAGTAATGACTGTATTTCCAGCTAGAAAACGCGCATCTTTCTCCTCCCTCCATTGTTGTTTGCATTTGTGTCTCTGCGTGGTCTGACACGTGAGTGAGCTCATGCTGAGAAACGTGTCTTCTCGCGTACGTGACATCACTCCCCGAGACGCAAAAAGAAAGCAAATATATATATTTTTACTAAGGAAAATGACATAGTAACGCATTACCGGCATCACTGATTGTGTAGTTTAAGTGCGGCCCACGTATTAAACAGTTGTCGGGTTTAAATCGGGCTCATAATTACATTCAATGTGTCGGCCGGACACAACGTGCTCGGGTCGGGCTTGATTCTAAGCTCTACTCGAGTCCAGCCGCGACTTTACTGAGGTTCACCCAGTGTGAGCAGCAGGAGGACAGTCAGCTCACCTCCCAGAACATGGCACTGAATCGCTGACTGATTTAGGGACTGTCATCAAATTACTTAGCATAAATATATTAATACAAAATAATTGCAGTTCTTTCAATATATTCCATGTCATGGGGCCCAGTGACTCCAGCAGCAGATTGTATTAGTAAACTGGACGAATGAGACACAGCTATGTTTATTGTACTTTAGTGCTTCCTCTATTTTATATGAATATTAATATGCACAAATCTTGATTTTTCTCAATAGCTTCCATGTCATATGACCCACTGACTTCTGAAACAGATTCTGTGTCTATCAAAAATATATAATGATAAAGAAAATAATGGTAAAAAAAAAGTTCTCTAATGCTCAAGGGGTTAACATATTATTAAGCAGCAGTGTCAACTTCTCCACTATTTTGTCTCATGTCTTAGATTCTGATTCTGAAATCCTCAAAATGTTTATTTATTTACATTCAACCTCTTCCACCACCTGCTGTACAACCACGTGATTCAAGAAATAAAAAAAAAGAAGCTTAGAATTTGTTTATAAGGGACTGTATATTTTATACTTTTAAACTTGTTCAGTTGTTGTCATTTCAAGTAATCTATGCTTTTCAGATGTTCTTAACTACTAAATAAATAGTCCTTTAAAGTGGCATTTCTGTAAATACGCAGGATTTTTGTTCCTTTTTTTAGGTGGGGGGGGTCACTTATTGTTCATTTATCGTTATCGAGATGAGTTGCTCAATATATCGCGATATTGATCTGAGGCCATATCGCCCAGCCCTAGCTGCAGCTGTGTCCTGTGGCCATAGGGTCTTAGGTGCCTCAAGGGGCGGCAACCCTCGGACACTGTGGTGGACACCGGTGGTCAGGGAAGCCGTCCGACTGAAGAATTAGTCCTTCAGGGAAATGTTGTCCCTGGGAATCATGAGGCAGTTATGGGGCATCGACGGGCCCGAAGGGCAGCAGCTGCAGCTGTGGCAGAGGCAAAGCAGCTGGTGTGGGAGGAGTTCGGCGAGGCCATGGTGAAGGACTTTCGGGCGGTGCCAAAGTGCTTTTGGAAAACCGTCCGCCACCTCAGGAAGGGGAAATGGGGAACAATCAGAATCAGAATCAGAAATCCTTTAATGTCCCGCAGACGGGAAAAATTGTTTGTCACAGCAGAGACAGAATATTACAAAAACAGAAACATATTACAAGAACAGAAACAATAGCAAAAATAAGCAATCAAATTAAAAAGGGAAGAAATAGACATATATGCATATTTACATGATTATTAACAGCATTTTTTTTTTTGTAAAGTTTTTAGTTTAGTGCAAAAACAGAAGTGACCTTTATGCAGACATACTGCACAGTTCAGAGTACAGGGTGAGGTCAATAGGCTATTGGGAGCAGTGCTGGTTGTACAGTCTAACAGCAGCAGGAAGGAAGGACCTGCGATACCTTTCCTTCACATACTTAGGGTGTATCAGTCTGTTGCTGAAGGAGCTGCCCAGTGCTGTAAGAGTGACCTGGAGGGGGTAGGACTCCTGAATCAGCAGCATCATCCTGCTCTCTCCCACCACTTGCACTGAGTCAAGGGGGCATCCCAGGATGGAGCTGTCTGCTGTTGAGATGCTGCTGCTCCAGCATACTACTCCATAGAAAATGGCTGATGCCACCACAGAGTCATAGAAAGAGGTCAGGAGTGGCCCCTGCACTCCAAAGGACCTGAGCTTCCTCAGCAGATACAGTCTGCTCTGACGTTTCTTGTATGTCGCATCCAAGCTGTGTACAGCAGGGATGGGACCTTGTTGACTTCAACTGAGGAGGTCATAGGGTGGTGGAAGGAGTACTTTGGTGACCTCCTGAATCCCACTCAGCCACCCTCTGTAATGGAGACAGAGCTGGAGGATGAGGGGGTATCATCGACAATTTCACTGGGTGAAGTCACTGTGGTAGTCAAACAACTCCACAGTGGCAAAGCCCCGGGGATCGATGAGGTGCCACCAGAAATGCTGGGGGTCGGTGCTGAAGGAGAGGCAAACAGGTGTGGGGGTCCCTCTCTCACACCCTCTGGGGCCAATTACAGAGGTATCACACTACTCAGCCTGCCTGGGAAAGTCTACTCCAAGGTGCTGGAAAGGAGGGTCCGGCCGATTGTCGAACCTTGGATTGAAGAGGAACAATGCGGATTCTGTCCTGGTCGTGGAACAACGGACCAGCTCTTTACTCTGCCAGGGGTCTTGGAGGAGCCTGAGAGTACAATCTCCCAGTCCACATGTGTTTTGTGGATCTGGAGAAGGTGTACGACCGAAATCAGGGCCGATCACGTGGTTTCAGACTCAATCAGAATCGGATGTTACATCCCGATCAGGGATTGGTTATATGTATATGTATATTTATTCTCATTATTTTTTATCAGATCTTTAACATTTCAGAACAAATGGGAAATGTAACAGCTTAGTATTAACTACCGTTATGTGGTGGTACAGAGTCAGACCAAAGAATAAAACAAGTTCACTCACGAACACAGGCAAAGACACCAATGCAACAAACACTCGCAGATACTTTCAAAAGGAAAGGGAAATATCCTCGAGACAGCGACATGGACAACAATATTACAGAGAAGGTAATTGAATTAATCGCTCTGGATAACCAACTCATCTTCGTGGTAGAGGATCAGGGTTTTTGAATCCCCGATATGCCCTACCATCTCGGCATTACATTACATTGACTCCACTTTCGAGTTACAACATGTCGGTATGCGCACCAGTTTTGTGAGTCTCATACAGCAAAGCATGTAAAACAGGCAATCAAGGAGATGCTGAACGCGTGTGAAATAGACAAGCAACGCGTCCACGTCATTTTCCATGACAACGTAAGGAATATGTAAAAAGCAATGGATGATATGGAGGTGGGCTGCGTCTCACACACACTTCAGCTGGCTGTACACGAGGGTCTGCTGTCACAGTGCAGTGTCACAGACTCACCTGCTAACACAAGGAAGGTGGAGGCCAATGTTGGAATAGCATATGCAGAATAAAGAAGAGCCATATTAAAGTATGTACTTTGTCTCATCAATATAAAAAAAACAAAAAACTATTAAGCCGCAGCTTTATTATCCAGGAAAATATTAGTTAAAGTGAAGCTCTCTCCAAAATGCAACCTAGGCTTTTTTTGTAAATGTATACGAGTCAAACTTTCTTGTAAAAGCATAATTACGATGAAAGAAGCACTCTTAAGATTGACCGTATTTTTATTTTCAGCTCAAACTCATTTTCAATGGGACTGCATGGGGCACTTTTACGCTAGCATTAAAATCTCTATTTTTAAAACACTAAGAAGGCCCGACACAACACAAAACATTGCTCGTAGTATCACCAGGGACTCTGCACATGAACACGAGCATTGAGAACATTGTTTGTGTACACAGAGTTTACTAAAAAGGAACGTTTTTGTACAACTCACGTTAGCAGTAGCTTCTTCCTCTAGCCATCGTCATGGCAGCCCAGACGTACTCTGGGATCGACACGTCTGGGTAGAATGTATGTGGTACAGTTGAGCTATGTGTAGAGACCCTGGTGATACTACGAGCAAGGTTTCATGATCTGTCGAGCCTTCTTACTGTTTTAAAAAAATCGATTTTGATGATAACGTAAAAGTTCCCCTATGCACTTCCATTGAAAATTAGTTTGAGCCGAAAACGAAAAAAAATTTCAATCTTAAAAGTGCCTCTTTCGTCATAATTATGCTTTTACACAAAGGTTTGGCTCAAATACATTCACAAAAAAAGCCTAGGTAATACTAAATATTAAAGGACTGGGATCGGGATCGGGGTCAAAAAAACCTGATCGGGACATCCCTACTTGTCACAGTGGTCAGCTAGGTTCTGCTACACTGCACTGAATGATGTAAATGTTGTCTTAAATTGTCTGCTTTGGCTCACTCCATGAGTGTCTGTAGTATTTTCTTGGAAATCCACAGACTGATGTTACTAGTAAAATGATGGGTCATTATCCTGTCTTTTGGTCAGTCTTTTGGGTCATTATGCTGTTGTAGGATGGAGATGTAATAATCTCCCACTTTACCAGCACCAGAGCATCTCCAGACAATCATATTTCCTCCACCATGCTGACAGATGGTGTCAAGCAATCCTCCAGCATCTTTTCAGTTTCTGTGTCTTATAAATGTTCTTTGATCCCAACAAATCCGATATGTCTATTCATATACTTTCACAAAAAAAAGCCTAGGTTGCATTTTGGCAAGAGTTTCGCTTTAAGGCTAAGTATCGGATCGGAACTCGATATCAGCAGATACTAAATATTAAAGGACTCGGATCGGGATCGAGGTCAAAAAAACCTGATCGGGACATCCCTACTTGTCACAGTGGTCAGCTAGGTTCTGCTACACTGCACTGAATTACTGGTAAAATGATAATTGGATCATAAGGCGGTGGCCATCAAATGTCACCCCTCTATGGAGCTGCTGCTTTTTCAAACAACACAGTGGTAGCTGATAAAGGCTGACTCACACATAAAGTAATCAATGTGACCTACCTGGAGGCATGAGAGAAGAAGAAATGATTCCCAGCATACCTTTCCCAGACTTGGTTTATTTGGCAGGACTGCTGTAGGAAGAGGTAAGGGGAGAAAAGTTCTCACTAAAATAACCCATTCACACTAATCAAGTGCTATTACTTTTCAATTTACAAGGCCACTGGAAGACAGTGGAATAACATAAATAAGTCATTTGCATTGTATCAAGTATTCATCACTTGATTGGACTCCATATGGCTCATAACTTTACCTTTAAAAGAGCTACATTTGTCAGAAATGCACTTTAGCTGTCATTCATGTAGACAAATCAATCAACATGCCGCTGCCAGAATTACCACCCACAAACTCCTCCAATGGTCATTAAGAAGACAAACTGCACCTGAGTCAACAGAGCGAGAGCTCAGCTGTAATGAGTGAGTTTCAGAGCGTCCCCAACACTGCAGCAAGGATGCAGTTACTCAGCAATGTCTTTTAGCACAACAGTGTACAACTTCTTTCAACAGCCATTAAACAAACAAAAAAAAAAACAGACTCAGAGTTTTCAGATGCTGAAAAGTCTGAAAATATTGTCCTTGTCAATATCTTGGTTTTGAAATAACATGATACTGGTTATTCCTAAATAGTTAGGGTATAGTTTGGAGCTGTCTTTTGGGTCATTATCCTGTTGTAGGATAGAGATATAATAATCTCCCACTTTACCAGCACCAGAGCATCTCCAGACAATCATATTTCCTCCACCATGCTGACAGATGGTGTCAAGCAGTCCTCCAGCATTTTTTCAGTTTCTGTGTCTTATAAATGTTCTTTATAACACAAATCCGATTTGTCTATTCATATACTTTTTACAAAAAAAAGCCTAGGTTGCATTTCATCAGTCCACAAAACATTTTGCCAATACCGCTGTGGAGTGTCAATGTGCTGTTAGCAAACTTCAGGCATGCAAAAATGTTCTTTTTAGTAAGCAGTGGCTTTCTTCTTGGTGTCCTGCCATAGCTACCCTGCTTGTTCAATGTTTTACCTATTGTAGACTCATGTACAAAGATGTTGGCCAGTTCCAATGATGCCTTCAAATCTTTGGCTGTCATTCGGGGTTGTTTCTTTACCTCACTGATGAGTCTGTGTTGTGCTCTTGGTGTCATTTTGACTGGGTGCCTCCATTTGTAGATGTTTTGCCTAACTGTAGACTAGGGCTGCACAATATTAGAAAAAACTGACATTGCGATTTTTTTCAACCCTGCAATCAGGCATGGACTGGCCATCTGGCATACCGGGCAATGCCCGGTGGGCCGACGCACATTTTTGGGCCGGGCTGTCATAATTTAATCAAAAAAGTTTATTATAAATCATTTTTATCGACCGCGACGGCCCATTGGTTGATTTTCTAGAAGGACATTGGGCTAATCCAATGAAATCTCTCAGCCCTCCTCTTTTTTACTAAGTGCAAAGTTTAGAGGGGGCGGCCCATTGGTCCACCTTCAATATAGACAGTGGACTGAACCAATCAGGATATAGTACGACAGCGGCCCCAACCCTCCCTGCGCTGTCACCTGTAACTTCTGCTAGTTTCAAAGTGTTAAGCACGAGAGTGACAACATCGAGCAATTAAAGAGAAAGAAAAGTTGCGTGCTAAGAGAAGAATCTTACTGTAGATACTCCAAAATGTGCTAAAATCACAGACTTATTTGCTGGAGGGGCTGCTGTCGCCTCCACGTCCTCTGAGACAGCAGCAGCGGGCAGGAGAGGAGCAGCCAGAGATGCAGGCTGACTGACAGGGACAGTGTAGTACAGTCGGTAAGCAGGTAGTAACGTTAATACAGGGACTGTGAGGTCATGGAGGTAACGGTAGCTCTATTACATGAAGCGTTATCAGCGGGTCAGACTGGACCCGCGGGCTCAGGTTCATAAAGCAGCCCTGTCTTTAGCCTGATATAACAATGTTGCAGCTTTTTAAAGAACGGAGCACCTTTCAACTTGAAGAATTAGAATTGAGCTGCTATATCAGAGGAATACAGAAAATACATATTAGAGATGATTTCAATAAAAAGGATAAAAGAATCAGTTGAACTACACAGAGCAGACAAAAGTGGTGGAGTTAACAATAGATGCTAAACTTCTGACATTTAGGATATTGATGATACATTATGCTTGAAATAGAGAAGGAGGAGTTAGAACTATGTGTTGAGTAAATTTACTTATTTGCTTTTCACAATGATTATTTGATAGACTTCTAAAGTAATGATAAACTGTACATTTCTAATAAGCCTAAAGGCAAAAAGTTATCTTTCTTTTTTTTTTCACTTGTGCTCCGCTAATTACGAGGGGCCGGTCTAAGCCAAAAATGCCAGGGCCGATTTTTTGTCCCAGTCCACCCCTGCCTGCAATATATATTGCGATATGAAAATATACAGGAATTTGCATCAGATTACCTGAATAGCACTTTATGTTATGCTGCAATGCTACTATCTTGTGGACAATTAACCTGCACTGATCTTACCTCTTTTTGTCGTACTGAGCTATGTGTGACCAACATAAATGGTCAAACAAATTAGTTGTGTTACCTCTGGTTGTGGCAACAGAACGCACTGTCGACACAGAACACATGTTTGGTCAATATCATCCTTCCTGTTGCCAAAATAATTCCAGATCACTCAAGTTGCTTTTCATTTTGGCACCAAGTCTTCGTTTACGCGATTTTCTCTTGTTAGTTTCTCATTTTTCAGTGTTGCTACCAGGGACTCACTCCATGTGCTGGGGAGTGGTCTGCTTCGGCACACTGATTAAGAACTAATGTGATTGGTGGATCGCTGCGCATGCAGAGTCTGCATGCACAGTGTGTGTCAGATACCCTTGAAATTAGATGAGTTAATTTGCCTCCTGCATCGCAGGCCCTGCGATGTGAAAATTGCGCACATATACATTGTGATGACGATGCTCAAACGATATATCGTACAGCTCTACTGTAGACTAGTAAATTGGTCTTTGATATAACCTTGTAACCCTTGCCAGCTTTATGTAAATCAACAATTCTTGATCATAGGTCCTCTGAAAGATCTTTTTTGGCAAGGCAAGGCTCCTATAAGCATGTTCTTGTGCAGAGCAAACTCCAAAAGTTTGAGAGGTTTTTATCAGTCAGTCAAAGTAGCTGTAGTCCACAACTCCAAACTTACCATCTTCTACCAGACTCCAGGTGTGCTGAAACCTGACTCCAATTAGCTTTTTTGAGGTCATTAACTAAAGGGTTCACATACTTTTTCCACAAGCACCATGAGGTTTTTTTTGGTTGTTCTCAATAAAGACAAGAAATGTTGTGTTATTATTTTAGACACATTATATTTGTCAATACCCTTGACTTAGGTTGAGATCAGATCACATTTTATCACATTTTGCCATTGTATGGTATAATGAGAACTGACATGTACGACGGGGCAAGGCTGTGTACAGTTTTGTATGTCATCAGCAGCACCTTAAAGTCTGATCTTATATGTTTTGTGAGCTAATGCAGTGAGGCTAGGATTGGTGTAAAATGATTAAATGTTCTTGTACATGTTACAACTCTAGCTGCAGCATTCTGAACCATCTGAAGACTTTTACAACTCTCATGAGGAAGACCCGAAAATAAGGCATTGCAATAATCCAGCCTAGACGAAACAAAGGCATGAATCAGGATCTCTGTGTCAGTCATGGACAGGATGGACCTAATTTTAGCTATATTGCGCAGGTGGTAGGAAGCAAAAGAGAGAGTAGAATAAAAAGTAACACCTAGATTCTTGACTGTTGAACTTTGAGAAATAACATAGTTGTCGAGAGTTACGGTCACCTGATCGAGGTTGTGTCTCTGTCTAGCAGGGGGAGTGACCAGCATCTCAGTTTTATCTGAATTCAGGAGCAGGAAGTTATCTGACATCCTTTTCTTCACTGCATACAAGCAGACCTCTAATTTCGTGATTTGAGATTTATCATTAGCTTTTATGGGCATATTCAGCTGGAAATGTATTATAACTCCAAATAATTTGGCAGAGAGGTGAAATATATAAAGAGAAGAGCAAATGGCCCAGAACAGAGCCCTGGGGAACACCATACATCAGTAGATATTGATGTAGTGCTAGTGTAAGAAACACATTGTGTTGTTTTGGTTTGGACAGGTAAGGTTTTAGCCAAGCTAGAGCCAGGCCAGAGATGCCAAATTTACATTCAAGTCGGTCTGACAGAGTGCCATGATTTATGATATAAAATGCAGCGCTGAGATCCAGGAACAGAAGCACTGTGGTAGAGTCAAAAGTCAGTAGAATGGCGTTTACCACTTTAGTAAGGGCAGTTTGGGTGGAATGACAGGTTCTGAACACTGATTGAAAAGGTTCCAGGAGATTACTATTAAGTAGGTAGCCTGGAAGTTGCTGGGACACAACTGCTTCAGTCATGAGTGATAAATTCACAATATTTAACATTGTAGTTACCAGTGTTGGTCATAGATCCTTTAACAGTTTTGCCTGAAGGGGGGGGGTCCAGGATGCAGGTAGTTCTTTTTGAGGATGACACTAGTTTAGACAATATCTCAAGAGAGATATTTTCAAAAGTGTTAAGAGCTGAGAGTGAGAATGACGAGACTTGAAAACATTTGTGTCACCAGTAAAAAGGACAGGCTAATGATGCTTTAAATGTAAAAAGAAAGTGGTCCAACACAGCAGAAGAGACAGAAGTGACATTCAGGGCTGACACAACTAATCCATGGGAAAGGATCAAGTCCAGAGTGTTACCACTGGAATGAGTAGGTTCATCTACAACCTGAATGAAGCCAGAAATATCAAGAAGTCCCAGAAAAGCTTTACTAAGAGTAGGGCTGACCTCCAATAGTCGACGATTCGACGATTCGATTCGGAGAGGTCTGATTCGACTATGAACCTCGTAGTCGAATCGTCGGAAAATGTTGTTATGTAACCAAGACCGTACCATTCTGACTATATGGGGGTGCCCATGGCTTTGAGTATAAATTGTTACATAGAATGTCTTTTTTTCTTCATATAAAAGCCTATTTTGATGCAAAATCTGCCAACTTTCTGTTAATAAAGAGTTCAAAATGATGTGTGCATTTAAATGGTAGTCTTAGCTTCTTACTACGTATTAATAAATCACCCACTGCAGTTGCACAATCCAAATGAACGGAGGTGAGCGGCACACTACCGGACCATTAGCATTCACAGATTTATCGGCTCACAATGGCTACTAAAAAATCATCCAAAGTGTGGGCGTATTTTGAAAAGGTTAAAGATGATCCGAAGGAAGTTAAGTGCAAGTTGTGTCAGCAGCTTCTTTCATATCACACAACGACAACCAACATGGCGTGTCATTTGAAACGGGTAAGGTGTTACTGCCACTCTTGTCAATACAAGCAGAAAACCCTTTATAATTAATATATTATTGTATCATTTTTCTGACAGTTACAACCGCAGTGTCATGATGACAGCTCAGCCAGCACGTCTGCATCAGCGGCAGCCCCGAGATCAACGCAAAAAAAAACTTGATTTGAGACCACCACTTTCAGAGAAGAGAAAAAAGGAAATTACTGAAAAAATTGCGGAGTTTGTGGCACTTGATATGAGGCCTGTGCGCATTGTTGAGGGTGAGGGATTTAAAGAACTCTTGCGCACACTTGAGCCAGGCTACACCGTCCCTACAAGAGCTACAGTGATGGATGTCGTGCACACAAAATATCTATCGACACGGTCAGAGATATACAAGGCAATACAGGACTGTGAAGCTGTCAGTTTCACAATTGATATCTGGACCGCGCTTCAGATGCAGGCTTATCTCACAGTCACATCACATTTCATCACCGGAGACTGGCGACTGGAGAGTTTCGTTTTAGGAACAAAAAAAATGGAGGACAGTCACACAGCCAATCACATTGCACGAGAACTGGCGGAGATCATTTGCGAGTGGGACATTCCAAGTACCAAGATCGTTTCTGTGGTGCATGACAACGCAGCAACATGGTTTGTTAGTGGGGCATGAGGACGACAGTCGAATCACAAAGATCATTAAGACTACGCTGTCCGAGGAGATGGACAGGCGATGGGAGCTTAAAGGGCCAGGGCTGGAAAGAAGTGTCTACATCAGTGCGGCATTGCTTGACCCACGCTTCAAGAAACTCTGCTTTCTCTCCGATGACCAAAGAGATGAAGCGCATTCAGTGGTGGCAGAACTAGCTGAGAGTCTAACTGACAGGTCTTGCCAGGAGGAAAGCGACACGGTGAATCCTGGGCTGACTGCCCCAAAACAGGGCGCTGTGATGGCTATGCTGCTGGCCAGTGATGACGATGAGGAGGAACAGGATGAGACGAGTGAGATGAAGGCCTATTTGAAGGACTTCACTAAATGCAACAGAGGCCCCCTGGAATGGTGGCAGAAAAACAAGGATAGATATCCAAAGTTGTCAAGAGCTGCTAGGAGATTTCACAGCATCCCCTCCACCTCCACGCCATCAGAGAGGATATTTTCAAAGGCGGGTTTCATTGCCAATAAATCAAGGAGCGCACTTTTCCCGACCAACGTGAACAAGCTGGTTTTCCTGGCACACAACCTCAGAAAAATCAGACAACCACAGGTGCAGTAGAGCACTTTTCATATGTGAAGAAGTGATTTTTTTCTTTTTCTTTTGGGACAATGTGAACTTAAGCTGGAGGCTTCGTGCGGAGCATCTCAGCAACGAAGACATCCTTTCCTTTTTTTTCTCTCTTTCTCTTTTTTTTGCTGCATGTGCACTTTCTGAAGCCCATTCGATTCTGACTTCTATTATGTCTATTTTTTCGTTGTTGTATAATTGTTTTGATTTATTCAGGCAGGCTTATTGTATTTTGAAAAATATTTATGACATTTTGCACTAGTGCCAGGCTGTTGCGCTAAGTTTAATTTTATTTATTTATTCTATCCCGATTCCCGAGTGTGAACTGTGAACTAAAAGCCAAGAAATAGGTTCCTAACTTGAGAGATAAATGCATGTTTTGGCACGTCGTTGACTTTGAAGCGATTTTGTTTCTATTTTATGTGAACTTTTCTGATGTTTGATATGCCCAGTTTTGTTCATCTGGCTTTAAATAAATAAAGGTATTTGTTTCACACCTACCATGTTTTTTGAGTGTTTTAGCTCTTTTGTTTGAAACGGAAAAAAGTCGCAAATAAGATCTAGCTGCGATCTAGAGAACAGTCGACAATCAGTCGACTACGGCAAAATCTGACGAATCAGATTCGACTATGAAAATCCTTAGTCAAAAACAGCCCTAACTAAGAGGGTCAGAGTGCTTATTTAAGTGGATACTGAAAGCCCCGATAATAAGGATTTTATCTGAATGAGTCACAAGATCTGCAAGAAATTATTCTAGGAATTGGGAAGAAGGCCCTGGAGGTCTGTAGATTACCACCAAGTGAAAGCCTGTTCCCTGGACAAGGCCGGTACTACTTGATGAAGATGGTTTTAAAACCAGATCCTCAAACAAAGTAAATTTAATATCCTGGTAGGAGGTTAACACCTCCCCCCTGTTTAGAAGCCCGAGCAACAGGGGTGTAGTTATAGTCAGGAGGAGAGACTTAATTTAATGGCAGAAAAGTATTATGTTTCAGCCATGTTTAACATAAGCCAATTGTTGGGAATCATTATTGGCTATTGATTATTAATTAATATTATTATTAATTAATCAAAAATTATTATAGTTGATTAATGAAACCTAGGTAACTATGAGTCATTAATGAACACGGGGCACCACCCTGGAATCAGGGATCAATAATCAAATGATTTACCTTTGAGTCTCATAGCCTGAAAATTGGTCAACTTGTCAATATTATGATATTATCAATAATTAGACAAGAGGGAAGGCGTGAATCCGAGCACTGGCCATCTCAACCAGCAGTTATTATGATATGGGATTGTGCAAAATAATCACAGATGCTGCTCAGTTAAAGTCAACAGTGTTAATTAAAGCTTACTCCACAGAAAAAACCACCGACTTTAACAAAGAACAATTTCCTTCACAAAGCTAGCAACATCAAAACACAAGCAAGCAAAACAAGTAACTGGGTGAAGGCATGTGTGTGTGTGTGTGT
>CAEMYA010001012.1:194713-215751 GCA_903131615.1 Diplodus sargus | reverse complement strand
TGAAGCCAGCCCACACATTCTCTGGCCAGGCGTGGTTTCGCTGCTATTCATATGCAAATTAGGGGCGTTCGCACCTCCGGGAGCTCCACTGACGTCATGGTTCGTTTCCGACAATTTGTGGCACAGTGAACGCGGCGTTTGCAGACTGTAAATTGTCGTTAACTCCCGAAAATTAGGGAGATTTTCAGGCGTTTACAGGGACGAAAATCCCACTTTTCATGCAGTGATACCTAAAATTGCCGTGAATTGACGGAAATTGACGTGAGCCTTGCTTGGCAGTTGTCCCCCCCATGACCCCCCTCCCCCCGATTCTAGGGGAGGCTTTAACATTTAAATGAAAATGCTGTGAGCTATACAAATGCAAATCAGGGTAGCAGCGGGAGTTTTACCCCAGGTGACATTTTTCTAAAAGGTAACTTCATTTTAATAAAATCTCTGGTATAAAAAGATCAGACACAGTATAGCCTAATTATAGACTCCTAAATTTTAGCTTGAATTCATTTATTTAATGAAACTATACTAGATTAATTACTGTGTATGTCACTACACTGAAAAAAGTATAACCTTGCTCAAATTTAAAAAATGATGTCCAGATATCACATCTAAAATATTTGACTTCACAGAATCTAAATTGAGTTACTTCCTATGACCTGATCATTTTATGTTGATGTAAACAATAATACTGCACTTGACCCAACCTTAATTCTTTGCCTTGATCCAAATGATTTTCTTAACATTTTAGTTATTGAACCAAACTAATAAATTGAAATTGAACCAACCTAATGTATTCACTTTTAACTAAATTAACATGAATTAATGTTTGCATTGACACCAGTTAATTCATTTACATATAACCAAACTATGTTTTTCACATTGCATTTGACTTTTCTATAATAATTTGTATTTCACATCTTATAAACTCCATAATTAAAAGACTTAAGCAGTTTAGCAAAAATAAGAAGCCAGAGTATAGTTTGGCAAGCTCTTGCCAAACTTTTGTCAGCAACTTTCTCACGCACAAACTGTTTAACAGACGGAAGTATCTCCCGGCAAACACCCCTTCACTCACGGTACCAACATTTTATCATCTTTGTTAACTTGACACAATTTAATCACAGAACAAGGATTTGAATTAACCCGCAACTGTCTTACACATCACCTTATTCACAAACACATTCACAAACCATAATTACACCAACTAACCCTAACCCAACAGCAACAGAATACCCAAGAGTCTTTGCGCCACAGTCCACATGGAGCGTTACTAGACACTTGGCCAACAGATTACTTTAAATGTATTTATTCATCTTTAACACATGACCCATATGCAACATATTTAACATTAAAACAAATGAAGACCGAATACCTAATCTAAAAGAGGGCAGAAATTGTCTGGGTAATATGTGAGTAACCCTGGACTAGAATACTAAAATTTTTAATTATCAGCAACTACTTTGCTACTTAAGTAAACGATATCCGTGATGTCAAATGGTGCATCTTGGCCAGCATACCAAACGAGAGCTACGGGACTTGACATGTGCTCAGACTGTGCAGTGTGCAATGCACATGCGCACTTCACATTTGACTCAAACTAAAAACATTACCTGCAGGTCAGGAAGAAAAAAAAAAAACTAATTGAGAGAAATCAAAAACTTTGTTTTGGGTCCTTTGGAAGTATATTTAGTTCAGTATCAATCAAACTTGATATCTCTAAATGCAAAAAGAATGAGTTTCACAATCAAATCAATAATTTTATCCTGTTTCAAATGGCAGTTATTAGTTTGAATGAACAACTGCACAGTGTAGCAATGGCCAATGTTATGTAAAAAAGATACACAAAATTATGTATTTATTCATTTATTTATTCATTTATTTATTTTTTCTCTCCTGGGAACAGGTTGAATATAAGACACCAGTTGTTAAGTTAAAACTGGCATGAAATATTTTAAGATAAATAAGATATTAAAATGTATAAATAATTTCTGTTTAAAATGTGTGACTTTAATATAATTTCATGGGTTCTGAATGTTTTAAAAGAAGTTGAAAAGTAATTCTTATTACGTGTGAGAGTTCATGATCTTTAAGAGATTTTACACTTCCGGCTAGACCACAGCGTGAGGGAGAGGAAGCAGAGAGTTAATGGCGTGGAGCAGCTAACAGTGGACTGTTTGTGTCGTCAGTGTCGTATTTTATCACGAATGGACTGTGAACTGTTGTCGGACGACGTGCTGTGAGTGTATGAGTTGCACTCTCCATCGCAGTCGAAGTGTTATTTGACACAAAGCAAGTTTGGCTAAGCTAGCTAGCAGGAGCTAGGCAAGCAGCACGGTCATTGTCGAGAGGAGGCCTGTGCTGACGGGAGGAGCTTTGCCGGGTCACCACGGAGAGTGTTGTCGACGGAGGGCGCTTCGTTGCTGAGCATTTTGTTTCACAGACTGACCTCGCCCCATAACAAGGCCGTGACCTCCTATTTGCTCGGAGCTATGTCTGCAATTCCAGATTTACATGATGCTGATAATGACGTCATTGTGTGTAAGTAACTTTTACTGTTTTCTCCTTCCTTGTTTAATTTTACTGTGACTTACATTTTTTTATTCATACCACTCTCATTTAATTGTTTTCCAGCTGTCTGTCAGACATTACCATGGCCGCGGGAAGTGGGGGTGCTGGGGGTGCTGCAGCACCCCCTAGTGGCGAGAGGGAAATTTTAAAAAATGTATTAAAAACATTTAGCACAATTTATAAATTCCTTACGAATATTTTGGGAAATGATTTTGACACACGTACGCTATTACATGTATTTTGGATTTTAATGTAATTATTTTTAAGGCCTAATCAACACAGGTTCACAGAAGTTACGTTGTCAACGTCAGGCAGGCTCGTGGTCGGCCGCTGAGTAAAGAGGTTTCCCGCTCGCTCCATGCATACATCCATGGCAGCAACAGACTAGTACATTTACATAGTCTAGTGACAGAAATGAGGAGGAAACATGGCACAGAAACGCAATTAGGATTTTTTGGGAAAACAACCACCACAGAAGAAGAACACTAGTACCGCAACCATGACAACGGAGAGCAGCCAGAGTGAGGGGGCTGTCCGCCTCTGCCTGCAGTTGCACCGGCAGGCCCAGCCCCAGCACCCACAACCCAACCTAGCATGATTGGACAAAAGTTGACACAGACCGCCTTGAACTCCAGCTCAAAATCATTGGGCCAAGCATCACCAAGCAGCTTGCCGATGTCACAAAGACAGAGGGTCTAAGTGTGTCACAGTCCAAGATGTAGCATCATGTTTGACAAAGCTCCAGCAACAAACAAGAGCAATGTTTTCAGAGACAGACAAACTGATCGAGTTATGTCTGTGCCTATCCATGTCCATGGCCTCATCCGAGCGCACTCTCTCAGCCTTGCGACTTTTGAAGACATGGGTACGCAGCACCATGACCCAGAAAAGACTCAAACACCTTTCGCTGATGCATGCACACACAGACATTCTGAACTCCCTGGACATTTGTCCCCTCATGAGAGACTTTATCTCCACGACCCCAGAGCGCATCTCGACATTTTGACACCTGTAAACAGGGCACCCGGCCTGCAGCTCAAAGCAAGAGCCTGGTGCCGCCGCGCACCTTCATATCTATTCATGCAGTTTAACGTCACACTATAGTATTTTTGCAAGGTGGTGGGGATGGAGATGGAGTGTTGTTTTGATTGTGTGTTCTGTGCTTAATGGATGTGGAGAACTGTTAAATAACGTTTAAATAGTCGGAGATGATTTCCTTGAGGTGTGCGTAAAAAGGTCTGAGATGGAGACGGAAAGTGTTTTTTTGTGCGTGTGATCTTTGCGTAATGGATGTGGAGAGCTATTCAATAATGTGCTTAAATAGTCCGAGATTATTTCCTTGTGGTGTACGTAAAAGGATTTTGGATTTTGGATTTTAAGTTTAATTAATAGCGCATATTCATCTGAGAACTGATGATGTCTGTGTGTTACAGACCCTGGCTGTGTGCACTGAAGTGTATGTGACAATAAAGGAGTGAATCTCAATCTGTTTATTTATTTTTAAAATGTATCTTAAATAGGCCTATAGGCTCATTGTTTTTTGTCCAAAAAAACAAACAATTTTTTCACAGCATCCCCTTTTCAAAATCACTTCCAGCGGCCCTGGACATTACGAGACAGTACGCAGGAGCTTCAGATACAAACAACCAGATCTTGCATCGCAGGCGGAAGCTGTGAAGAGTTCAGCTTGGAGTCTATCGAGAAGAAAGAGGGTAAGACTTATTAGATTAGATCCGTATTTTGTTAATGTGACTATTTTTCAGGTGCATTAATAGATGTGTTGTGTCCATACACAGTGCATCGTGCAGTACCAGTGGCGTGCACAGACTTTTTGAAGGGCAGGGGCGAAAAGAAAAAAAAGGGCACATACAGCACGTTCTCGCCACTGAAGAGGGCACTAAGTTCCGTGTGTTGCCGAGGGCACTTTAGACATGTTTATATGTTATACAAATGGCACATTATATAACCTTAAATCAGACTAACTAGACAGACTACTCAAGTTAATTTGTAGTTAGGATCAGCATCCACAACAACTGTGTAGATTCAACATTGGACTGTGAAGAACACAGAGACATGGATGTATGAAGGAAATAAAACCCTAGGGGGTCTGGGGGTCCTCCCCCAGAACATTTTCAATTAAGTAGATGCCATTTCCTGTATTCTAGTGCATTTTAACACCATATTAGCACCAGATAATCCAAACTGGTTCTGTGAGATATAGTTCTGGCTCAATATAGATCAAAAAGGGGCCCAACTTAAAAGTCATTGCAACAGTAATGTTTCATAGTATCTCTTGGTCTTAATAGTCTTTTGGAGTTTAGTGTGTTTTCTTCACCCAATAGGGCTCTGTGATAAAAACACAGGGAACAATACACGTGACACCTCAAAAGAAACAAACTATGATGAAGCATGGACATACAGTGGCTTGCAAAAGTATTCACCCCCCTTGAACTTTTCCACATTTTGTCATGTTACAGCCACAAATGTAAATGTATTTTAAGGGGGTTTTATTTGATAGACCAACACAAAGTGGTGCATAATTGTGATGCACTGGGGTCAGCGGTGCAGTAATCACTGTGCAGTAATGATTGTCTTTATTGATTGTTTATACAGCTGCTGGAAGCGGCTTTTTACACTTACGCGTCTCCCCATTATCTCCGGAGTGGTGGTTTGCCAAATCTCTGCCGATGGCGATTCACACTGAGCGAAGAATCTGCGCATACCGCTGTGTAATTCACACAGAAAGCCGGCGTTGCGGCTCCGAAAAAGGCGTGATGGTATACGTCATGTTGATGACGTTGGTGTTTCCCAGGTGTCCCCCCTGTCAATCTAAACCCACGGACAGTTTATATGTCACAAACACTCAGTGAGTTAAACTTTTTTGCCGGTGACAGATGCTGTTTTTCGGCCAGAAATGTGGCAAAGAGTCGGTAGGACGGTCGTGAGGTCAGACGGGAGGACGGACGGGAGGACGGATGCTTCTCCATGTACAGCTGTGGTATTTCTTTTTCTCATATAAGTTGCCAACGACAGTTACAGTTACTACGTTACTTTTGTTTGGTCCTGTGATGTTGCTTTGTGGGACATTTCTCTGTATTTAGTTGAGTGAAGGACCTGTGCAGTTATCAGACTGTCAGACCGACACGCCCCCGCTCCGCGCCTCAGGATTATCCATTCACACTGGGACGGCTCACCAATAATGTGGCCCTGATACTACCTCCAGAGGCGGATCAGCGCCTCAGGAGGGTGCGGAGAATTGGCGCAGGATCCCCACATGCAAACGGCAGTGTAAATGGGGCTAGAGTGTGCTAGCTGAGGATGAGGTGGACCATTGGAAGTGACCCACCATAGACCTGATGTCTGATAAGGAATACGGCGGGGTGTCTGGATGGATTGTGCGACCTCCGCAGCCAGGAGCTCACCGAGCTCTGTGCCACGCTGCAGTCGCGATTAGAGGCGATTCCGAAGTACAGTGCAACGCACCACAGACGTCTGCAAAATGGACCGAATTCAGACAGGACGTCGCCAGTTACCTACAGTTCCGAGGCAGCATACAGACACTTCACGGTGCTGTAGGATTTTGGGCTTCTCATGAGCTTCCAATTTGTTGTGTGGGCAGATGTCTTACGCTTTGTACATAGTTGTGTGTTTGCGTTTGTTCTAATAAAGCTCTTTCTTTGAATAAACAGCACGTTCCTGGCAAATTTTCCTTTCCTCAATAAATTGATTCATGTCCTTGATGATATCTTAGATCCACATACGTCATGGTTCGTTTCTGTCAATATTTGGCACAGACGAATGCGAGGTTCACAGGCTGTAAATTGACGTTAACTGCCGAAAATTAGGGAGATTTCCGGGCGTTCACAGGGACGAAAATCCCACTTTTCATGCAGTGAGAGCCACCTCCGGCTGACCTCTTTACGTCACCAGCAACAACAAACTTTGCCACGTCATTTGAGAAAGATGGCATAGGAAGAGCGAGACGAAGCTACATCTTTGTCCATTTCGTATATGGTGTACATGATAATTACACAAACTAGATGCACAATGGCGCTCCTGCTTGCGGTGATTTCGGAAGCAAGACGCCGCCGCTGTTTCTTCGCACATACAAGACGGGAGCAGGGGGATGGGAATAGATGTGTTCAGTCATCTCTGATTGGTCCAAGATAGCTTTAACTGGATATTGAATATCCCATTTTTTAAGCAATTCATGTTATTTTGAGTGAAATAACGATATTGCAATAGTCTTATAGTTTTTTTTTTTTTTTTCTCTAAGTCATTATCATGTGGGTTACACAGGTCTCCCACTTCTCCTCCTGTTTGGTTACAGCCAGTTTGTGCTGTTCTTTGAAGGGAGCAGTAGAGTTTGGTCCCTTTGGTCCAGTAGTCTTCCTCTCAACCAGGGAAAAGTTTCAGAAGAAGGGGTTTTTTTCCTCACCGTTTTGAGACTAAGATTGAACCCACAAATGCTGATGCATCAGATACTTAACTACCCTAAGCTACTGCTACTTTCATCAGCAACAGTTTTTAGCTATGCTGCCAATGATCAATAAGTCTTTTAGTGAATTTCTTTGTGAAGGACTCGGGTCAGATTTCTGCATCAGTCCAAAGGCTGTGACTGTTCTACATGTTCTCAGTGCCTCTCTGTGCTCGTTGACAGAGAGCAACAGTAGCTGATATCAGTTTAGTTTGAAGTCTGATAACATAAATTAATGATGGGCTTCCACCACAACACAGAAGTTCCACAGAGCCCCTTTAACCTTACCTGATTTCCCTGGTTGAGAGAAGAATTAGAGGAAATGCAAAAGTGTATAACCAATTAGATCTTTGCAGATCAAACTATATAGTTCGTTATCCAGACATTTTAGACTTATAAGCTGTTCCCTGTGAGACCCCCTTTGTGAACTGGAAGCATTCATTTCGGATGTCATTTCTCTTGTACAGTTGTCATTTTGTCTGAGGAACATTGTCGCTGTCCTTGTTCCTGATATTGATGTATTAAAAAAAAACATGCGCTTGGAAGGATGCTCTGATAAGTAAAAGAATAAAGTTCAATGATAAAACGAGGTTATTCTAGCTGGAAGGAGAAATTCACAGACAGGTTACAGACTTCTTAATCTGTGCTTCCCACCATAAATAGACCACCAAAGCCCCTTTTACACATGAACTGCTTCCCTGAAGTGTTAACAGACCCCAGGTGATTGTAGGCTCTTTTAAGGGGTGTTCAAGCACACGGAAATTTTATCTTGGCACCCCTAAGAACGTATAATAATTCTCAGTAATTTCTGTATCCAAACAAAAGAAACTAAATATTTTATTTGTGTTATTTGCCTAATTAATGTGTACTCATTTTGGCACAGTGCGAGTCATGGTGAGACTGCATTTTGCTGTGATTTACTGTGGTGCTAGTGTCTCTGCTGTGTGTCTCTTACAGCAGACACACTGCTGACATACTGTGGAGGTCGATCTGGCTGTGTGAGATGGGCAGAGTGGACTGAGGCGTCAACTTGATGAAAACTTACTAACTATAACCTATAAAAAATAGATTGGAGAACCAAACTGTCGACATTGTAATTACAAAAATCTATTATTGCGAGCAAAACAAATGTGTGGTTAAAAATGTATTAATGCAAATCCAGAAGTTCTGCTTGCTGTTAAGCCGCATCTTCTGGGCCTGTGCTGAAAGATGTAAGACACGTCTCGATTGGCCAGTGACGATCGGAGTGAAACCTTGGCAGCACCCACTGTTGAAGTTGATGGCGAAGACAGCTGGAGCAAGAGTAGAACATGGATGTATAGACATGTAATCAATGTGCAGGTAGATGTTTGAACTTGTGCATGTAGATTGCTTTTGTTTAACGATCTGTCATATTGTAATGGTTTAAAAAAAAAACATATTATTTTTAAGCCTGGACCTGCTGTGTTAACGTTAGCTCAATTAGCTAGTCACTTGCTCCTCACAGGTATCTTAACGTTACATGCCCAGGCTGCCTATTAGCCTGCATCTGCATGTAACGTTAGCCCCTGTTTAACATGACTAGTGTTGTTATCATGATCAATAATCATCCCTGATAATCCTTAATTATTTTTGAAAGCCAAATTGAGCCAAATTGAACCCAATTCCCTATTAGTGTTAAAAGCGCAACAAACACATAAATACACAAGTCAAATGCACAATCATACAAACACAAGCAAATTAGCTCAGAATACCAAGAACATTTCCAGTTTGGCAGTCACCATATCATTCAAATATTCAATTTAGCCATGAAATAAAAAGAGGGACAGCTATGGTTTCATGTATTTTGACTTGCACTGTAATAAACTATGATCTAGGCCGACTGATTCATTGCACGCTCGAAGAGAAGAACGAAAGAAAGAAATAATGGCGACCTCAAGTGGCGCAGATCTTGCATTTTAATGTAAGTATTGGGTTTATACTCGGTTTTCACTCATTTGAACATCCAACGCCAGATATGTTAAACTTCAAGGGACATTACAACCTCAAAATTTCAGTTAAAATACGTTGGTAATGCTCAGCTTGATGCCTTTGGAAGTAAAGCCTTGGAAGTAAAGCCTTAAAACTTATACCTTATATCTTACTGTGACCAGGTGCGTCACTAGGTTTTGAGGGCAGGGGAGGCTTAGCCCCCCGAGAGATGCACAGGATGAGAGCGAACGTAGTGCACGAGCACAACATTTCATAAACAGCTAACAAAGACTGAGAAATTATTTATTATTATTATTATTTTTTATATGTACAGTACAAGAACAAACACAGGTTTGCACAGTAACAGCAAGTTTAAAGCATTATTGTGTTCTGAGCCTCACAACACAATAACTGTTTGTTCCCAAATATTTTGAAGTCGCACAGGTTACATTTTGGACACATTATGTGACTAAAATGGTTGTAATTTCAAGCCCTGAAAAATTTTACTTAATTACTTGAATTAAAGTAATATTATGATACTCTTGAAAATATTTGGGTCAGGCTAATTTGGCTTTTATACATCTTGGCTTTCTCCACTTTCTAATCATTACTCTCCTCAACGAAAGCTCTTATATGGTGCACTTTGACAGAAAAGTTTCATATTTTATATTCATATTGAGTTCCATAAAATTCCATCACAAACGACTCTATCCTGTGAAATCCTTAAGACTCACCTTTCTAGTAGAGGTATCTCCCCTCTCTCTCCCTGTGCTCCTCTGCCCCGACTCCTACAAGTCAATATGGGTGGTGGAGTGATTATTATTAGTGTATTATTATCATTATCTACTGATGATAATCATACATGAATGAGCTCAGCTCCTGTTTCACGGTGTGCATCCATGCATAAAGTGAGAAATACAGCTGATGCTCCTGAAGAAAGTCACCCAAAGATAGTATATGGTAAAAAGAGTGCACACTTAACTCTATAAACAAGCAGGGCCTTCACAATGCAGTTTAGATTAACTAGCTAGCGAAGTAGCAGCTTCTTTTAGAGCTGGAATGTAACTTTTGACAGCGAAACAACAGAGGTAAGAAGTGCGCAGAGATTGTCTATAGTGTGCAAGCTAGGTTTTTATTTGTCAAACAGGGAACACCTGGTTTATTAATCACATGGTACTTTCTGCTGTTAGCTGGGGCTAGAGCTAACTAATTGTTACTACCAGCAGTGATGAATACTTACTTTCTTGAAAAACTTTATTATATCCATCCATCCATCCATTTTCTTCCGCTTATCCGGGGCCGGGTCGCGGGGGCAGCTGCCTGAGCAGGGACACCCAGACTTCCCTCTCCCCGGACACTTCCTCCAGCTCTTCCGGGAGGATCCCAAGGCGTTCCCAGGCCAGCTGGGTGACATAGTCACACCAGCGTGTCCTGGGTCTTCCTCGGGGTCTCCTCCCGGAGGGACATGCCAAGTTTAAGAATATTTTAGGGGAGCTTCAGCCCCCTAAAATAGGCCCAATGACACCACTGATTGTGAACCGTGGAGATGTTATAGAGTATTTTTACTTCATGTACATAAATGGACCAAGATTAACAGATTTAGATCAGGCTGTGATCACTGCTTTATTTCCAGACTGTAAAGCTGTAAAGTCTAGTTAAACGTTTGCATTGAATAAAGAGCTAAGTTTAGGATTATCCTTATGATAATTATATATTTTTTGCTGTATTAGAACCCTTTTGTCTGTTAACATAACACAAAACGTCTTTTACATTTCATGGTGTTTTAGGGATAAAGGTAATGAATAATAAATAGCCCATATGTCAGTCCTGATGTCACAAATCTTTGCATCCCTGTGTTAATGTGATCTTGTGTTTACCTTTTCTCTTGCTTCTCTCTGTGTTCAGAACAGCTCTCAGAACAATTTAAAGAAAAAGTACAAAGTAGCTGCAGGTTTGAATGATGATGCGGAAACTAAATTATAATTGTTTTACCCATGCAAGTTAACAAGTAATTTGCTTAAAATTGCTGACGTAATAGATCTCCACTGCCTTAGGATTGTCCTCATGGATGAGGTGTTAGGACAGAGGCCTTCCACTTATGTAAGAATATAAATGTATTTGTGTTTCTTTGACTATGTTATCTTTGTAAAGATTTACTTACACTTATTTTTGTGGTTGTTCAAGTTTAAAATACATGAATTTGCTGATTATTGTTTTTGACTGAATGATTACATTAATGTTCTTATTTGATGAATAAATCAGAAGTTAGGCTACTCAAATGTTACTCAGTACTTAAACGGACAGTGTGTAACTATTTAAGTAATATATTAACTCAAATCAACGTTTTTGTTCATAAGTAAGTCCGCATTGTTGTACAATTACCTCTGCCAACAATCTGACATATCCTCCTGAGCGAAGAATTACCTATCTGAATATACATAGCACGGGTTAACTTTACGGAGTCCGCCATGTCTTTCTGGGTGTAAAAAAACTATGGACTGCCAAGAGGGACACAAAGCACTACGTAGTAAGGCTAAACGCGATTTAGCTCAGAGCGAGCTTGACTGCGGAACTGAGAGGGAGCTCAGGGAAAGCGCTCGTCACTAACTAACATCTAACTAACTACATCTTTACCTCATTACTTGAATCAGTAGAAATACTCGACGCTGTTGGGAAAGAGTCCATATTTTGAAAATGAGTTTTTTTGTCCGTCAGGGCCACCGTAGCTTCTGGAACATCTTCAGGACGAGAGGGGTGAGCAAAATAGTGCTGCAATGTAGAGCCTCACAGCTAGATAGTGCTAAATACTTGATATATTACACACTGTCCCTTTAAGTAGTTGTTTCACCAAATACTTTTTTACTCTTACTGAAGCAATTATTTGGATGACTACTTTTTACGTAAGTAATATTGTTATAAAGTAATAATACTTGTACTTGACTACAATTTTTGGCAACTCTACCACCTAGGAATAAACTCATTCCTCTGTAATTTCTGCACAGAACTTGTGCTCACTATTGTTTTGCACATATTTTTTAAATCTTTATACTGTAGTGGACTGAGCGGACATAATTCACCATTTGGTTAGTTTCCTTCTCACTGACAACAGACTGTTAGGCTAGGCACCTAGTAAGCGTCAGTGAGCAACTATGGCAACAGAGGGGCTCGGTAACTTAGCGGTTTGTTACCTTGGCAACAGAGGAGATCGAGAGTTTAGCCGTTTTTCCAGCCGTTAGTGAGTTTTGAGTTTCTTGTTGAATAAAACGACTGTAAAGCAGTCAAAGAGAGAAGTTGTTTGTTTCCTATTTTTCCACAACTTCTTCAATACAATAGAGCAGGGTCAGGGAGGAGAAAGTGGACCAGAGGCCAGCAGCAGCCGGGATGAACATGAAGGGTCTTCACAGCAGGTGAAGAGAAATGATCTGACTACTTAGCTTGTAGATGCTCGAGGGTCATTCTGTGTCAACTCACAGGCAGTTTTAGATTTTAGATTTTGACTTTAGATTTTGATAGTATATAATTTTAAAGAACTAAAGTCGGTCCCCTGGTGCTGTGCTGTTTGGGGTTCTGTGGTTCTTTAGCCACTAAGAAGAGGTGCAATTGAATGCGAGAGGATGATAAATCACTCAATAAACCTCTGAACAATTTATCCCCCTTACTTCTGAAATTATGGCTACGCCCCTGGGCCTATGTGGTGTTTTTTGATTCAAATTACTGCACTTCAGGATGTTAATGATTTCCCCTGTATTAATGTAATCTTCATTTAATACCCTTTGCTTTTTATATAAACAATGTTATTCAGATGTGAGATACAATATGTTTATGTATTTTAATATTTTCGTTATGTCCCATTTCAGTTGTAATTAATATAACAGCACAGCATCACTTGATTTCAGTCTGACAGCAGAGAAGCAGTTGAAGTCAGAAGTGTTTCTGAAGCTCCAGGATGAAGAGGCTTTCCTTTCATTAACAGGGACAAACTTGGTGGAGGCACCAAGAACATCTGCAGTGACCATAACAATGAGCTGACAGGTGGAGATCAAGACATGCTATAGCTGATTATTGGGTTCAGACTTTTTGCTGTGTTAGCTCCAATGCCAGGAACACTTATAATGCATACCTGCTCAGGGACCACTGAGGGGAGAAATATGGGCCAAACCATAAAACAGGCCAGCAGTTTGGGTTTCACAGTAAACCTACACCACAGCTCCATCTTTCTGTCTGCAGCACTAAATATAAACATGGACAGCTGAGGAGGGCAGGGACGCTTCCTGGGGTTAAACTTGTGATTATGCACAAAAAAACCACCAGCAAAGCCTTTAATATGGGGTCACGGCTGGCACTGGGACTTAATAGAGCAACTGTTCCCAGGGCAACTTTATTAACGCACAGATACAGCTGACCTGAACAAAACAGTGCCATAACATGTTCAAGCTTTCACGTAAACATCTTAAATGGTAGCATGAAGAAGTGGATAAAACTGTGCTTTTGTCCGTACCGTTCTAACGGTGACAGAAAGCTTAAATTTTCTAGTCTTTATGGCCTATTCTGGTGCATTTTAACAGCTGGTGTGGCTATGGTAGCATGAGGAAAATTAATGATAGGCCTAGGCTACATTTTACTATTTCATCCAGAGGAAGTGCTCTAGATCACATTTAGAGAGGAGAATTTGGCCGATAGTCGAACCTCGGATTCAGGAGGAACAATGCAGTTTTTGTCCTGGCCGCGGGAACACTGGACCAGCTCTATACCGTCACTAGGGTGCTCGAGGGTTCATGGGAGTTTGCCCAACCAGTCCACATGTGTTTTGTGGACTTGGAGAAAGCAATCGACCGTGTCCCTCAAGGCATTCTGTGGGAGGTGCTCCGGGAGTATGGGGTCGGAGGCCCTTTGTACAAACGGAGCAGGAGCTTGGTTCGCATTGCCGGCAGTAAGTCAGACCTGTTCCCAGTGCATGTTGGACTCCGGCAGGGCTGCCCTTTGTCACTGGTTCTGTTCATTATTTTTATGGACAGAATTTCTAGGCGCAGCCAGGGGCTGGAGGGGATCTGGTTCAGGAGCCACCGGATTTCATCTCTGCTTTTCGCGGATGATGTTGTCGTGTTGGCACCTTCGAGCCAGGACCTCCAGCATGTCCATGATGGTTTGGTTTACCTATGTAGGCTTTGCAGGTGATGGGATCAGGGCGGCAGAGGTGGCTGAGTTAATTGGGCACAGGTGGAAAGGTTGATGAGACGCAGTGGTTAGGTTGATGATGCAGGTGGTTTGATTGGCTGGGCCTGGGTGGCAGGTCAGCGAGAGGATTGGTGTGGTCCAGTTCCTGAACCTTGTACACGTGTCTGGTGGAATCTAGCCGTAAGAGCAATGCTCTCTTATTCAAGAACCCCCTGATCACATTCACACAGCGACATATGCACCTGGAAGCTGCCTAGTACAACCACAGTCTGATCCGATGGCCATTGAGCAGCTCTACTGGAGCACTTCAGAAGTGGAAATAAGGGTGGGGCAAGCACTGCCTTTCACTTTTCTGCCAGGGATTTGAACTGGCGACCCTCCAACACGAGATCTGGGAGAGTGATAATACACACATAGCAGCCAATAAAATCTGTTGTTCAATATCTGACTGCTTGTATTGCCTCATGACTGATGAAAAATTTGCCTTGTTGTGTGCAGTAGAATTTTGATGCATTGCAATTCATCGCAATGCATCGTAGAATCGAATTGAATCGAGTCGTTACCTGGTGAATCGTAATCGAATCGAATCGTGAGGGCAGTGCCAATGCACACTCCGTGTGTAGTGAATCAGTAGTGAATGTGATGTATGGATGAGTGAGAAATGTGTATGCTACTGTTGAATGCACCAAACATGTCATAACAAACCCCCAAAAATGTATTGCTATCAAAATATGTATTATGATTATATCTATATATTATATAAAATGTCAAAACGAATCTCCAGACATTTATTATAATTAATATTATCTTTTTAGTAAGTAAAATGAATACTGTTAGTACTGACATCTAGTGGTCAGATGAAAACAACAGCAATTAGTGGTAGCATATTAAACCTGTAAAGAAACACTTCAGGTGTTTTCAGTTTTACTTTTTATAGTGGGGCGGCTTAACAGCATAATTCCAAAGAATCGTGCACTTTGTGATAAAAGTGTGAAATTTGGTACCCTTATAGCCAAACACAGCCCAAACAAAATTAGATATCGGGCCATCGCAAATTTTCAATATGGCGGCCGTGGCAGCCATTTTTCAAAATGGCCGCCATAGACTACCATTTTTATGTGAATTTTCTTTTGCGTGTTGATTATAATATGATATTGATCATATAGTTAGTTACATTTATTTACCTCTTTGGAGTTTGTACATTAATTATACAAATCAATTTCAAGATGGCTGTTATTTTTCAAGATGGCCACCATGACTGGTTTGAAAATCGTTACTGCTTCAAAAGTTGCATGGATTCCTGTGATATGAACGATATTGGGATCAAATCACACATTTTTGTGATTAGGAATTCAGGTGGCAACTATAGTATTTAGCCTATTTGGAAGCTCACAATGCAAGATAGGCCTAACTGACAATAGTAACTGTCCAAACATGGGGTCAATCGTGGAAGACTTGCAGAGTTTGAAAGGCCTGCTAAAGTCAGGGGCAGCAAGAACAGGAGCACTAGCCAACAGTGCTTTCAGGCTCTCAGAGGCGAACTGACACATCTCTGTCCAAACAAAAGGAAACTTAGGACTAAGCAGATTAGTCAAAGGGGACGCAACAGTGGCAAAATTCTTGCAGAAACTCCGGTAATAACCTGCAATGCCAAAAAAAATTTTCAAGTCACGCCTGGAACTGGGCACACCAAAATTCACAATGGCCTTGACTTTGGCCTTTATGGGACAAACCTTTCCATGACCAACCACTTTTCCCAAATATGTCACGGTGGCCTGTCCAAATTCACACTTGGCAAAGTTCAAGGTTAGATTGGCAACAGCTAGCCTGTCGAACACCTCTTCCAGCTGAGCTACATGCTGAGACTAGGAGGAACTGTAAATCACCACATCATCAAGATAGGCTTCACAATCTGCAGCTCCCTTCAATACTTTATTTACCAGACGCTGAAACGTAGCTGGTGCATTCCGCATCCCAAAAGCCATGACAGTATACTGACAGAAATCGTCTGGTGTCACAAAAGCAGAGATTTCACAAGCTCTGTCAGTTAGAGGGACTTGCCAGTAACCTTTAAGAAGGTCTAGCTTGGTAACAAAAACTGCAGATCCCACCCTGTCCATACAATCATCCAGTCGGGGAAGAGGGTAACAATCAGGCTTGGTAACAGAATTAACCTTGCGAAGGTCAGTGCAAAGACGGAGTGTATGATCTGACTTCCCAACAAGCAGGCACGGGGAGCTCCGTGAGCTAGCACTAGGTTCAGCAATACCATGTTGTAGCATATAATCTACTTCCTTGCGCAAAAGCTGTCGCTTAACAAGATTCGCTTTGTAAGGATGCTGCTTAATAGAAGCAGCATCACCTACATCAATGCTGAAGAACGCTTTTGCGTGTCGGCACATCAGAGAACGGAGCAGGATGCTTATCAATCAACTCAGCGCTGTCAGAACGTTTTGGAGAATCCAAATGAGAAAGATGGACATCCAAGTTAGTCAAAATTTTAGAATTTGGCAACCTACCCTGAGAAAATTCTGGACTAACAGTAACAATAAAATCCTCTGGAACACCATCACTGTCCTCCGAAACAACGACAGTGTCTTCATCTACATGAATTGAAGTGTTCAAGCACAGCATCAGTTTTCACATCCGAGAGCATGGGCTGGTCCCTCTCGCGGTAAGGTTTCAACAAGTTTACATGGCATAAGCGCGCCTTTCATTTACGATCTGGAGCCTTAACCAAGTAGTCACACTCACCAACCTGGTGGTCAATCACATATGGGCCACTATATTGATCCTCTTCACAGTAACAGAGAGGTGCAGTCTAAGGTAGCTTTTTTGCACTTACACTGCTTAACACAACCCTTCTTACATTTGCAGGAGATAAGTTCATAGCTGGACTGGCCTGCATCAGGCAGTCATGTCCAGAATGGTTCATAATGACCCTCAGATGCCTTTGACCAGCCCCATCTTCAAGGAGAAGGACGCTCTGGTGCTGACTCCAGCATCTGACCCCATACATGGCCTCCTTGATAGACTGCCCTCTTAACATACTCCTTTAGGGCAGCCTTTGTTGGAGGGATCGACTACACATTGTGCCTCTTTGCAAATCGCATCCTCCTAGCTTGGTCTATGTCTGTGGATGTGCTGGTTCGATCATAGAACAGGATTATGAACCTTTCAATAGTTGCCATTACCTCCTGTAGAATGTCATGTGGGGCAGAGGACAATTCTAATAGGGCATTTGTAAGCTCTGGAAAGACAGCCCACACAGCCCATGCAGTCTTTTTCCCATGCCCAGCAAAGCTTGATACTGTGTCACAGCCAGTCAAAGCATAAAACACTGGAAGAGCATGTGGCTTCTCAGGCCCAAGTGCAGCTGAGGTTTCATGGGCTGCTAGGTATTGTACTCTTTCCAGTACCAAATCCCAACCAAAGCTCATCCCCTGCCTTTAGAGCTTGAGCTGCTGCCACAGCTAAAACTACAACATCGGTATCAACAGTTTGGATTATAACTTTCTGTACCATTTTGTACTGCATGGGCCACATGTCACAGCATCCGAGGGTCAGCTTCCTCATGTGTGCATGGAGAAATTGAGGACAGATGAGCAAGGGGTGGCTTGCTGAGGACAGCAGTCCACCATTTGGTATTAGCACATAAGCATGTTAACTATTTATGTGGGTGTCAATGGGGGAAAAATAAGGGTTTTTCTTAGATAAGTTTATTTTATCTAGTTGTGAGCCAATTGTGATAACAAAACAAGTTTTAAAATAAGTTTTATTGATCTAGTTGTAAGCCTACCTAGAGCCGAGCATATGACAAATATGAACTCAAGGCATGTTGAAATTCTCAAGTCATATCTGATCTTTCCAATGAATTGAAGGACTTGAAGGTGACATCAACATGTCACTATTTTTGAGACTTAGGTATTTGTGAAGTCTAAGGAAAAAGATTTAAATTAAACTAAATTCTCTTTAGCTAATTTTAACTAGCACCATTTACATTTGTGTGTGATATCTGCACGTAAATGGTGGCCATCTTGAATTGTGAGGACAAAGGAAGATTCTGGGCTTATTACACATTGCAGATTTTATTTCTGCACGATAAAATGTATAATTATTTATGGAGATCGACCATTTGATATACAATATAAAAAACTTTATTACAATTACAATGTTCATGCTGATCGTGGCAATCATCTTGAATTTTTATTGATTTATGTATTCTTCATGTATAAACTTCCTTAAACTAGGTATGGTAAATAAATGTAACTAACAGGATCATCAACATCATATTTTATACCATGCAAATAAGAAAATTGATCTAAATACTGTAGTCAGTGGCGTCCATTTTTAAAATGGCCACCACGGCCGCCATGTTGAAAATTCCCGATGGCCCGACATCCAGTTTTTTTCAGACTGCCTTTGGCCTTAACTGTAAGAAATTTCATGCTTTTATCACAAAGTGCACGATTTTTCAGCTAAGCCGCCCCACTAAAGGTGACAGAGACATGATGAGTTTTTTGCTCTGGATCACACCACATAATCACCGCAATTCAACTGCAGGGGCTGCCTGGCTCTGCTGCCAGGGACAGACATCGTAGCAAGAACACACAAGACAAGGACACAGAGATTAAATACACTTTTTAGCCACAACTCAGTGAGGTCTAAGGTAATAGCGACATCTATAGCCCGTTATATTTCTAAGGACTTACGACCTGTCTTCTTTGAAACGTATTGCTATCATGTATCAGCTGTATTCTGTGACTGCTGGTCATTCTGCACACTGTTATCCTTGGCTCATTTTATATTTTTGTCATTTGTTTTTAATTGTCTATGCTTGTTGTCTTTTCTGTTTAATTGTACTGAGTCTACATAGAGGAAGACTGTATATTTGTAGTGATGCCTAACAGGTGCCTGTATCTACCAGATGGAAGCTGAAAGGGCAGGTGTCCGGCTCACAGAGAGGCTCTTTGAGCTGACCAGAACTGCATGTAGCCTGTAATTTTTTTGATGAGGATGTCAGCATACTTTAATATTTGAAAAGAAAATAACATGAAGGGTGGAGTGAGTGACTAATTATAGAAGAGTGAGAAAACCACACAAACCGCCAGTGGCCTGGGGTGAGACCATTTAGGCCCAATATGTTATCTGAATCAGCTTCACTTTGTACTGTTGGAGACGTGGCTCCATGTTTTCCAGCTTAGAGAAGGAAAAGAGAAAACAAGCTAAAGCTGTAAAGGGAATTACAATCCCAGTTTATGTTCTCTGGTTTCCTTTTTTATTTTGAGATTGTTGCCTTCTTGTGTCTTGTCTAGCTTTTCAGTTCTTCCTTTCATTGTTTTTCCTTTCATTTCCTCACCTGTCCTTGTCCCTCCTCACTCCACCTGTTCCTCGTTGTCTCTATATAGTCTTTGTCTTTATCAGTTTTTTTCCGTGTTCCATCATTCCTCCATCTTGTTTCGTTTCCCGTCCGTGATGTCCCGTTTCCGACTTTCTCCGTGTTAGCTCATGTTAGCCTGTGTTAGCTTGTGTTCATCTTGGTCTGTCTTCCTCCATATTCACCCTGTGTTCTCAACCAGCTTCTTCCCCAGTGTCTCCTTGTGCCTCCCATTTGGTATTTTTCTATTTTTGTTTCTGGTTTTGGCCTTTGTTTTTGTTTGCACATTGTTTTGGCCTTTAGTTGCTATGTTGTTTTTCCCCTTGTGACTAGTTTTGGTTCTCTGTTCTCTTGGGTTTTGTATTCAGCTTTGTTTATTAAAAGCTCGCCTTTTGTTTCCCCCAATCCTGCTTCTGGTGTGTGTGTGTGTGTGTGTGTGTGTGTGTGTGTGTGTCTGCACTTGAGTTCTCATCTAGTTTCCCCCTTAAAAGTGTAACAGGAAGGTTACATATGAACTTTTACCTGTTCAAAGTTTATTGAAGGAATAGTTAAATTATGCTTAATTGCTTAATTTCAGAGATGGTACTGGGAGGTTTTTAATGAAGTGAGATGGGGGAGCAACTGTGTCCAGGCTTAAAAGGAGCCCACAGCACATTCTCGTCCAGGGCCAAGTGTTCAATGGATAAGTCAAAATATCTGTACTATAGCAGGTTCATAGCAGATCCCGCAGACATTCCACTCCACCGAAATATATCGATCTTATGGTTAAAAGTTAGGAGATCAAGTCATGAAAATACTTAGAGGATTGGGGGCATACATATCTGCACAAAATGTCACAATCCAACCTTTAGTTGTTGAAAGCAAAAGAAATATCAGCAAAAACAACACGGATTACAAAAAGATTAGGTGGAGGAGATGAAGAACAAGATCAAGTAAAGTGATGTGCTGAGCCTGGAAAACAAGCCCTGAAAGAGGAACCTCAGCATGGCCTCATTAGAGTCCATGAAGGCCAGCTGTGCCTCTTTGAATGAGTGTAGCCCGTGACCGCTCTACTGTATAATAACACAGTGCAAAAGGAAAGAGGTTGTAATTTTGATATTGAAAAGCCACAGCTGCTTCATGGAGGAAAAGAAGAAAAAACACTTGAAGTTTTCTGGAAGGTGCCTCGTGTTCTGTTAGTCCTTGAACTGTTCATTATGATTCACCAAAGCTGATTGAAGGCAAATTAATAAGAGTTTAATTAAGAGAAAGACTGAAGCTCTTTTCATGGCCTATTTAGCATTTGTTTCTTTCAAAACCAGCCTGCCTGGCTGTGGAAAAACTGGTACCTTATCAGTGTATTAAAAGAAAATTAGATTGGCACTGAGTAGAGTGCATATCTCAACCGAGGCCCAACAGTCCCCTTTAATTCAATCACGCCTAATCTCATGTACCATATTTATGTATCCATCTATCTATCTATCTATCTATCTAAGATGTCTTATTCCATATATATAT
>CAEMYA010001012.1:171623-185236 GCA_903131615.1 Diplodus sargus | reverse complement strand
CTAAATACTGCTATATTACAGTAATTCCATGGGCATGGCAACTGTGAAGTTACAGTATACAGCTGTAGATACATTGTATTTTACTGTGAAATGTTTACAGTACATTATTGTGAAACATGTACAGTTCATTACTGTGAAATATTCACAATAAATTACTGTAAAATTACTGTGAAAGTAATGCAACTAGTAGCCAGTAATTTACTGTAAATTTACAGTGAAAAATTTTACAGTGATATGTAACGTATGGAAACATACAACCCCTTCTGATCAGTCAATCACAGCACTTATAACTAGGGATGTCCCGATCAGGTTTTTTTGCCCCCAGAGTCCGAGTCCAAGTCATCTATAATACATTAAAAAAAATGAACACTGGGTGAACCTCAGTAAAGTCGTGGCTGGACCCGAGTGAATATCCGCCAAATATCCAAATTTGTCAATTTGTAACTCAATCTCTATCACAGCTGTTATAACAGCAGGATTAGTCACTTTTAATTGGATAAAAATACCATGATTGCAATTAATGCAGCTTTCTTTTTAAGGGTCATTTTCAAAGTGTGTTTTTCAGCTCAGAATTACAAAGCCAGCTTACCACATTGAGCCACATTGTAATTACAAGGACTCACAGCACATGGAGTGATTCTGGCCCGTCAAGCCATCATCATAAAACTCTGTGCATGGCATCCTAAAATGTGGTTGACAGTCTGACAACAATTACAGTGCAATGACACAAGACAGTACATTTTTTACTGGTGTTTTAAAAAAGCCTGCTGCTGTGGCCTGAGACCATAAAGAAAACCACCTGTGTGCTTTTTCATAAATGCAATTAGGCAAACCACTGCTCAAGGTCCACCATCATGATATGGCTGGTCGTTCAACCATCTTCTGGCTAAGCAACTCTGGATGTACAGTATTAAGGGTATTGCATACCTTTTAATTTAGCTTTTAATGGTCAATGGACAAGCCTCACACATGTGTGCAGTAATGGATACATTGAAACAGTCACCTCTTCTTTTTTGCATCAGGAAAGCGGTACTTAAAAATTTCAGTGACACTGAGGAATTTTGCCTTGGGGATTGATGATAAAAAGGTAAAGTGTACACTGTGTACTGGGCAGGGGTGGAAGTAATGAATTACAAATACTCACGTTACTGTAATTAAGTAGATTTTTGGGGTACTTGCACTTTTATGAGTATTATTTTCAAGTGTTTAATTTTACTCATACTTGAGTACAATTTATACCATGTAATCTACTTCACTACTTTTAAAATCCAAAGTTGCTACTGAGTATGCCCACAATTTGAATTTATATCCAAATCTTTCATCTGCATCCTTGTAGCCAATAAGGCCGTCCGATCACAGCCGCGCCTGCGCCAATTAATCTATGCCGTAAGGAAAGGACAACTCCGCTGCAGCAGCAGGCACAGGTTTCTGGAGGCACGTTTGTATACCTATACAGCGCAGTAGTAATTTATGGACTGAAGTTTGAGGGAGAAAGAAGCCAAAATGGAGACAGAAGACAACACTGTCAACAGTGAAAATGATGAAGAAAAAACAGAGGACGAGCGCCCGTGGCCGTACCTGGAGGAATTTTTCATGTAGAGAGGGAGAAAAGGAGACAGCGTTCAGATGCAGTGCAAACTTAACTTGACCTCTACGGTGATATCAGTTTACGAGACTTAAGCGTCTAATCTCAAAAAACACATTGCGGTAAGAGGTTTTACAACTATACTTGCTTTCTTATTTTTCATGTGTGTTAAGATTATTTGTTTGGCTAAGATAAGTCTGCAAAGGTCACTGCCATTGGTTAGCCTGATATTAAAGTAAGACGGAGCTAGCTAACATGTGCGCATGCATAATTAAGCTACCAATGTTTTATCTCAATATTTGGACAACCACCGTCATTACAATAAATTAAAACTTGAGTCATTTTATACTCAAAGGCCGACATTAAGCAGGCCTATATTTTGTGCGAGCTCAGAGCTCAAATTGCATCCATTGAAAATTAACTATGTCATGTTAGCTTGTCGGTAAGGGGGTGTAACGGGTCGGTGAAGGGGAAGGTTATGGTCTGCTGCGATGGCGGCTAGCTCTGGTTAGATTTCCGCACGTACTTTTATTCCACTGTCAATTTACAGACCATACCAAGCCAGGTCTCTAAGGCACTAGTTATCACACTCATACATGCTCTGACACATGCATCCATTATAGCGCCACCTAGTGGAGTACATGTGCAATTTTTGGTATGGAACAATTGTGTCCTATTCTATATGTACCATGTTTTTTGTGTCTGAGACATTCCCAGGAGTCTGGACCAACCCTCCAAATTGCACCGCCCTCCCTTGCAGGGTTTAGCCTGCAGCACCACATTTAGCCGGAGAAAAATAAAAATAAAAATCTTTAAAATTACAATAGGGCTAAAGCTACAAGCAGCGATGAACAGGCCCTCGCAGTCCACGCGTGTAGGGGCATGCTGCCGTCGATGCATGCTGCCGTCGATGCATGCTGCCCCCGGGCTTGTCCAGGCAACACCATTCGTTGAGGAGGTTTTTCCTTTATAGTTTGGTGGGCTGCTCCTCCTGCCAGTATTAAACAATGTATGCTGAAGTCAGGATAACTCCCTGTAATCTACATGAAATAATGAGAGGAGTACACTCTGTAAACTTACAGACTCTTAAACAGAGTTTTGTATCCATTAGCAAGGCAGGTGGAGAAAGCCTGTCCACTCACAGGACAAGACAGTCAAGCTGTTCTTTTAAAATGAAGTACATGATTACTGAGATGCGCACTTCGTTTCATGTGTCTTGGGGCTTCTTCATGCAACACCTTCCGTTGAGGACGTATTTCCTATGATTTGGTGGACTGCTCCTTCTGCCAGTATTAAAAAATGTATGCTGAAATCCAAAGAACTCCCTGCAATCTACATAAAGAACAAATAATGAGAGGAGTACAGTGTTTGGCCCTATAGACTGCTAAACAGCATGACAGCTTGATATACTGACTGTTAACCGCAGTAAATAATTCGACCTTTAAACTCTAATGAGCATGGTCACAATCACAACAAATAGACTGAGTTGCAAAATTGGCATTACAAACGAAATATATCATAACAATATATATCATTAAGTCCTCACAATCCGAACGTCGCTGCAGTGCATGCAAAGTGTAGCTAACTACTACTGAGACACAGGCTGCTGAGCTAACTCAAACACACACAACATATTTCCATGTAAAATAACACAAACTGCAATAGTGATCAAATTATCTATAACTACAAGCAGAAACCACTTACACTTCCTGAAGAACCTACACATCATTATAGAAACACACAGAAAGTCCATGCAGCTTCACAGGGTCTGCACACCGACTGGTCTGCTGCATTTCAGTGTGACTGAGCATGTCCTGACTTGTTCACTGCTAGCTGTCTTTGCACCAGTAGAGGGTGCTATTGCACCTTTACCTGTAAGGCTTTCTTACAGTTTCTGTGGCTGCACAAATGCTGGAGCAGTAGCAGAGGCAAAGGCGAAAATGTCCCCATATGAATGAATGGGAAAAACGTCCAAACTCCTGCCATTTTTGAAAGGAAATGTAATGGTTATCGCCAAAATATTTTTTTCTAGCTGCTCTCCACTCTAGCGATGATGTCACGCACTCTATCTCACACAATACACACCTATTATAAAATCAGAAGATGGCCTAAAAATCCTTAAAACTAAAACTGTGATGATTTAAAAACCGTAAAAGTTTCTTAAAAACTGAATTCATGCCCAGCAGTTCAAAGTCTTTTGACTCTTTAAAAGTTGGAATGGTGTCTCTAACTCAAAGTATGAGGGACAAGGAGAGGTTGAAAGTCGATGAGTTTTGAAGAGGATTTGAAGATTTCCCCATTTACTTTCCATTCACAATAACTAGACTGCGACCAGAGTGCCACCTATTGGCCGATTTGCACCAAATTTTGCACAAACCCTCATCATGCTATCCCACACAAAAGTTTGGTGAGTTTTGGGGCATGTTCAGGCAGTGAAAAATGCGATCATTTGGGACAAAGAAAAACAAATAAATAGGTGTACCTGCTCGGGCCCTAAAAATCTTTACAATTACAATAGGGTTCCTAGCACCACTGGTCATACGATATGCGTTCCCGAGGCCCCTTGGGCTTGGCCCCCTAAATATAAGGCGGTCTTCACTCTGGTAGCGGCATTGTTACGCGTGTTGGAGCGGAAGTACATCAACTCTTCTTCTAGGTACAGGTTACATTATTCACTTAACAAAAGGAGGCACCACCTAGTGGCGCTCCATTCAATAACTCTGACTGTTACAGGGGGTAAATAGTACTCCAAATTTAGGCTAATGTTTAGCATTGAAAACAGGTCACGAGCAAGGGGTTCCTCGTTCTCTTACTTCAAGATACCTGAATGAAAATGTTTTCATATGATAAGCGTTACCCCTTTACCGACACATCCACTTCACTCTAACCCCTTGCAGTAATTTTGCCTATTCTATTTTATTATTCCTGCATATTGCGGTCCTTAAACAGTTTTACAGCTGGATAAATTGGGGCTGACTGGAATGCTGTGATTCTTGTGGAGTCAGTGAACCCATTATATTCATGTGTGTGCCATCTGTTTACACTCTTGCCTCATGGTAGTCATATCATTGCAGTAATTTCACTGTATAAGGTGAGCTGTTTTTGATTTAAAAAACCTGGCACAGAGTGCTGGGCTGCATCTCAAATAAATCTTCAGCTTCCCAGCTCTCAGTTGACATATAGCCAGGAGGTGATTTGTCCAATGGGAGCACCACCCCACCTCTACACACCTATGTACACCTCCCAAAGGACATTGCAGGACGCCTTAACCATAACTGTGACATTTCTAATTCTACAATTCCATTTTATCCAGTTATCTTCCTTCTCTCCCCACTACAATTGTCTTTTTATAACTGTATTAAAGTAATGAGTAAATACACCTTTAAATTGTATGCAGTGGACTGAGTTTATTCAGCCAGGGTTTTCTCATGTTTCTCACAATACACTACAAGCAGGGTTCTTTTAAGTTACATGATTCACATGACCCCTAGGAATATTTTACGGTCTAAATTCCTTGAAGGACACACAATGAACATTGTGCAAAATAGCAGACCCCGACCAACTTATCGGTATTTGCCTTCATCGATTTATCGGCTGATTTATAAGGTTTTAAAACCTTATATTTAAAAAGTATAATGCAGAAAAACATGCTTGGGGTAATAAAAAATTGGTGTAATGACACAGTTTGCCCACCAGAGTCAATGGGGAATAAAACAGCTGGTGTCAGGAAATGTAACAGCTACCTCACTAATGGTTAAACTATAAACCAGCACAAAAATGACAATTGGCAACATAACATAAGCCACCATGTTCAGAACAGACACACTTAGAAATGCTAACAAAAAATAACCCACTAAACATTAGAAGTCTGATGGACGTGCAGATCATGTCTATATTGCGAAAATGACCTCGAAAAGACGTTGTTTGGACGTCTAATGTTTAGTGGGAACATTTTGTTTTTAGAACATAAATAGCAAGCTTTTGTTGATCTGGTCATTTTTTCGTTTTTATACAATCAGGAGTCTGCATAGGGTGTTTTATTTTGAAAATTGACCGGATGCTCTATGCCTTTCCTGTATCTCTTCCTGTCTGCTCTGTGCAGCTTGTTGCAGCTTTCGTCAAACATAAACTGGACGGCCAGATCGCAAAGCAGTCGACTGACTGTTCGCCAGAGCTAATAGCGACTGCTTGTGATTTGTAACACACTATCTGCTGCTAGCGGATGGAGAGTGATGGCAGGTTAACAAGGGGGATGCTTTTTGGTCATTTTGCTAACAAGGGGGATGGCATCCCCCCTCATCCCCCCTCAAATCGCCTACTGCATATAGCACTAGTTCATCAATATCATTGGTCTGATATTGGTCTATCACAGTGACATGGATCTTAATAAGTATTGGCTTATATGTTGCCTGATATGATTTTTTGTTTTTTTTAAAAGAACATAATGTGGATAGTTTTTTGTTAGATCTATGGGCAGCATTGTTGGCGCATTTGATCAATTTTCTTAATTTAATTTTGACATATACATAGATTTTGCTCTCTTTGTTTTTTTAGGACCTGACTGATACTGGATTTTTTACTAATCTGATATTGATAAAAGGGAGTTAAAATATTTAGATAGTGATACATTGGTCTTATACATAGCAACTCAGCGGTTGCTATGGCGCCGTACTAGGTGGCAGCCTGTAACAGCAGCTCCCGTGGGTTTTCAAGTTTTTTCGTAGTTTTTGTTGTACTTCTGTTCTGATTTTCGTTGAACTTTGGCAACTCTTCTACAGAGACCAAGAGAAGACGATCATTTTACTTTTTTTTCTTTTTTTTAAACATTACGGCACTTTTATGATGTCCTAATCACAGATGCTGCTCAGTTAAAGTCAACAGTGTTTATTAAAGCTTACTCCACAGAACAAACCACCTACTTTAACAAACCACAATTTCCTTAAAGCAAGCAACATCAAAACACAAGCAAGCCAAACAGGTCCCTGGGTGGAGGCGTGTGTGTGCGCGTGTGTGTGTGTGTGTTTGAGTGTGAGAAAGTCCTCAATAAAGACTACAAAGATGGCCGAACGTGGCTTGGGAAGTCACGTTCACCGGACTACAAAATAGTGGGCGTGATTTAGGAAGTCTCGTCGAAGAGACTACAGGAAACACCGGACGTGACTTTGTGTCACGCGAGAACGCGAATTCCGAGGGGATGAATTCGGATTTACTGGTTCATGTACCTGGAATTCAAAAATGGCGGCAGTGACTGTATCGCTCAAAGGTGATCACTACACGTGCGCGCGAGGTTTGAACAAAGGCAGCGGTGGTTAAAACATAGCCTTGTGGTAAACATAGAATGAAACATTTATAATAGCAGGGGTCCTTACTTGTCCAGCAGAATAACAGCAAACTCTGTGTCGCTCTTGAGTCCTTACAAATTCCGCAGACACTGCACCTGCGCTGCAATTGTACTGTTTTCAAAAGAAATAAAGAAAGTATTTTGTGGCTTGATTTTGAGGACTTCTTGGTCATGTTTAAGGAGGATAAACAGTTGTCAATAGGATAAACAACCTAGCAACCCAAAGTAGATTTTTAATGAGTCAGCTCTACAGAGTGCTGCAAACAGAGCCCAGGTCAGCAGGCTGTGTTTAACAGACTGGGAGAGGACGACTTCAAAGGGCAGCAGAGCTGTCAAACACTGTAATTTATTTAACAGTGCCTTAGACAACATCAACAAACTCTTCCCGATGGGCCTGTACACTCTGAGGGCCGGCAACCAAGAGGACAAGGAATTCACCTCCAGCCTGAGGACACACATCAGCACAAACAGCAACAGCAACTCCTGCCAGCAGCTGTCCTCATAGTGGGCTGCACACACCCACAGGCTGATTGTGCTCCTACCGTGCTACTCCTTGTGGGCCTGGAAATACGGATGCTCTATATGTGCCTCGTCCAGGTGGATCGTTGGAAGGTGCTCCCTGAGACGTGGCATTTCATGGCATCATCTGAAAACACTTGCTCACACAGTTAACACAATGGAAGTTGTGCATTGATTGGAGAAGGCATGGATATAGTATAGTTGAGGTATTCATGAGAATACTGGCTGTACTTTTTTCTGGTTTTGTGCCATTTAGCAGACATGTTGCTCTGTTGCAAATAGGAAAAGGAAAAAAAAAACCCCACGAGAAGTAATACTTCTCGTGGGTTTGTGTTAATACAACATTGCATTGTTTGTAGTCATAAAAATGAAGGCACTTAAATGGAATATTGTTACATCGTGTTTCTGGATGCTAGAACATTCCACTTTTTCGTTTGTGAAAATGAATAGCTGATACTCTGATAGGCATGTGGATCTTTGGGTGTCTCACGATTCGATTCGATTCCGATTCTTAGGGTCACGATTCGATTCAAAATCGATTCTCGATTCAACCAATTCTCGATTCAACCGATTCTCGATTCAAAAATTGATACAATGCATAGTGAGTTAAGGCAAATTATGGCACCAAAACAATACAGTTTGTTTAAGATAATGTGATTTTTAAATAAACTGATTCCAATGATGTAATCACACAAAGGCAAACTTGAGACAAAAGGTAACATCTATCTATGGTCACATTATGCTATATAAGAAATGAGAACTTCTCTCATGAAATGCACAACAGCACAACTTTAAAATCGCAATCTGCTGCAGAATGAAAAAAGGAAGTCCTTAAAGAGTGTGTTTTGACGAGATGAATCTGGGTTTTGAAAAATGTGCTGTCTCTCTGCTTGGAAGGAAGGTGCTGGCTACACGGTGTGTGGATGTTATGACCTGCACCTTTTTTTTGTGCACTTCTGTTTGACATTGTGCCTGCAGTGCATGGCTGCCCTTGTTTGTATAGTTAATAGCCGCTTATATACTGGGCAGCAAGCCGCCAATTTGACCATCCTTTTTGCGGCTCGGTCCGCGGATTTAGAATAGGATTTTATGAATCGATTCAGTATTGTGGATGATTAGAATCCCGATTCTTATGTGAATCGATTTTTTCCCCCACCCCTATACTGTGATGTCCCATTCCAGTGAAGGCAGCACGAGGTATTCTATGATTAAATGGTGACTGAATGGTTAAAAACAAAAATGCGATTGTGGATGCTTTTTCATGCTTTTTTCGGTAAAAGGACTCTCATTTCACTCCAGAGGCCATTATAACTGTACACCTGAGATGGCAGCTGTTCAATTGACAGCTCATTTGAGCAGATAGGAGCTTCTAAACCTAACCCTAGAGACCACAACAGCCAAAGATTGATGACAGGTGACCCGCTATCTCTTCTTCCTTCTCTACTCACCAGCCTCCAGATGACTGATGCATCATGCAGCCAATGAGATTTCAAATGACTAATAGTTTCAGTTTTTTAAGCCCTAAACTTCCTTACACTGAGTTAGTGTAAATAGGGAGTTAACCAACTATAATGACTTTTATACTAGACCTAAGGTCTGACTAGGAGAGTAGTTTGAGGATCATTTTACAAACATCTCCGTGATCAAAAACAGGAAGCAGGCTTAGCATTAGCATTAGCTTTAGTCTAATGGACATGAGATCGATGTTCCTCCCAGCAGCCCCAACAGGTTCAGCCCGAATCTGAATCCAATCCAGCAGAACCTCTTGTTTTGGCCTGGACCTGAGCTGTACTGCCAGCAGGCCTCCAGTTCACCAGCTATGAGACTCAGTGTCCTGGCTTAGCGCACCCTAAAAATATCCGTCACCAAGTGCGTGGTTCAAAGGGGCAGCAACATCGCCATGAATCCCGCCCCGGCATTTAACCTAAAACTTCTGAGAGGAGGAGCATGCAGTGTGAGCGCAGTTCCTGGCATCCAGAGCTGTGCACAGGAGAGAGACGCTGGCTCGGGTTTCACAGGCGCGCATTGACGGCTGAAGTGCGGCACAGACACTGAGCGCTCAGAGCAGAAGCAGCGACTGGGACAGACGGAGCGGGACGCAGAGGATTCAGAGTCCGTCCCTGTGAATCAGGACAAGCACTCACTGATTCACAGCAGCTTATGCATGTCTACTATTCTTCTAGCTTAAATGTAGTTGCTCCTCAAGTGCAGCAGGGTGGTGTAGAGACAGTCTGAAGGAGAAAAGACACTTCTGCTAAACTTTTGTCCCTTTAGAGAGGCCAGGTCCAAAGCTGCTGGTCGTCGGGATTCTTCTGCTGCTGCCCTTCACCTGATGAATATTGGGATTTCCGTGTGAATCAGAGCAGAGTTACTTTTCTGAAATGGAAGTGGATCCGAAGTGGGGGGTCCCTGGTAAGCCGGGTGAGGCGAGGAGGACTCGGGGCGAGCAGCAGCAGCCGCTGTGGAGACATTGGAGAGATCTGTGTGGCGCAACGATCTGCACCGCCGTGGCTCTTCTGTGCATTGGATTTTGCGTTGTGGTTTTTGTGCGGACATCGGAGTTACAGTCCAGAATAGTACGTCTGGAGCAGCAGCAGCGGGACGCGTGGATGTTGTCTGTGGAGCAGGTGGAGCCCGTTATCCTGGGCCGACTGGACCAGATCCTGGAGGAGGTGAGCGTCTCACAGACACACTCAATCTAAACGATTCACCAACAGCTGTTAACTGAAGTCAGTAGTTGTTCAGGGTATGTAACCTCCTCAGTGCTGTGATGCCACGGTGAGCAGATGATGACAGGAGAGAAGGAGCCACATGCTCAGTCTGAGTCCCTTCTTCTCATGCGGTTATCACTTGTTTCATATGGTTTGGAATGCGAAGGAGCTGTTCACATCTTCAGTAGCCACATTGTTATTAAGTAATAGGCTTAATTACTATTAATGTGTCAACCTGTTAGATCAAACGTCAGTAGTTCCTTCCAACTCATGGGAAAGCTAAACTTCTTTTAAGTTTTGAGTGGTAATAAGAAGTTGCCCCTCCACACCAATCAAAAGGACTTTTTTTACACCCTTGCAACTCCAGAACGTGTTCCTATTAATGGAGTCATTACCAGAAGCTTTTTAATTATTAAAGGATACGTTCACTCAAAAATGCTCACATGGTAGATGAAGAAACGCAGTCACAGTAGAAGTTGTTTCTTCTGTTTAAAATCGAGTCTCCGGCTACTTCAGTTGTTCAGGAGAATGTTGCAATGCTGTCATGCTGTGAAGGATGATGGCTGGATTTTACTTTTGGGGTGAACTTTTATTTCAGCCTCTATGTACTTCTTTTAATGGCTTTATTACAGAGGTGCTTTATTAGAAAGAGATAGCATGATGTTGTTAAGTCAAAGACAGACTTAGATATAAATGTGCGTGCACATCTGTGAATCAGTCTATTGCCAAGCAATTTGTCCAAGTGTTCTTACTACCATGTGTGCGTCTGTGATAGCATGTGAGGAGCTCTCCCTGGCCTTTCACATCTGTTGCTCCTGTAATTGCCCTGTGTGCTGCCCTTTCACTGACCACTTCCATACACTAACAAGTTCCTCCACATTGATTGAAGTCCCACAGAGGCTCTGTTTTCCCTCCCTCCATTTGCTTTGGTCCAACTTTTATCACCCACCACCCCCTCCACTATGAGCCCTTTCACTAGGCCAAGTATAATGCACTCACCAGGAGAAGACAGAGCACAGGGTGCCAACAGCCAGGGAGGATGGCAGTATCGCACTCAGCAGTATTTATAGAGTTAGTATCAAGACGAAATTTCCTAAGATATGTTTAGGAGACAATTTATAGTGAAAATGTGAAAGTTCAACATTTTGGTAAGTACACACATTCTTGTAAGATAAGATCAATGATTTGAAGGCTGGATACATTCAGGGCTACAGCAAGGCAGAAGTACTGAGGTCAGGCCAAGTGTCCAGAACCCTCGAGCCTCAACCAACACGAATACGTTTCCCTATGAACAGTGTATCTATCTGCCCAGCACCTCTGATTCCATGCAGCTCAAGTTGCCAGATATGGGTGAGCAGAGGCTGTGGTTTTTATTATGTACCTGCAGAGTTGTACCACAGTCCCACTGCCAGAAAAAATGTTGACAATGTACCTTTGTACCAAACCGCTGATATAATAACCTTACATTTATTTATGTTGCAACTTAATGTTACTTTAGGCTCAGTTTTTTAATTACATGCTCTGATTAGGTTTACGCACAACTTTTGAGCAGAGCCAGCCTAGCTGTTTACCCCTGCTTCCAGTCTTCATACAGCTAAGTTAACCACGTCCAGACTCCAGCTCTTCTTAGCACAAAGACATGAGATCATCAGGCCAATCAAATCTAATCAGATAAGATTGGCTATGTTTTCATTAACTGCCAATGAGAAGACAACACAAATACAAGACACACAGAAGTTGAGAGGATAGAAGAAAGTCAGATGTTGTGCTCCTTTATCTGTGTTCACAAACAGAACACAGGGAGGTTGATGTACTGTATGTAAGGACAATCAGGGGTGCTGTTGACAGAGTCCTCTCTGAGTGCCAGGCTCTGGAGCTCCTCCATGGGACCCAGTGAATAGGATCTCTGCGTCTTCATTTCCAGACGGCCTGAGGCAATGCAGTCTGTCTCTTTGTTTAGCACTGTGTGTATAAATAGTCATTATTAATGGGCACAAGCACAGATGTGGCCTTTTGTATGGAGAGAGAGACATCTTTGGTACTTTCACCCAACACAGTCCAGAATCCACCTCCCTGTATCCCTCAATGACGACCAGTTTCCTCTGTTATGGAAAACGTCCCCCATTGAAGCAGCTCAGACTCAGTCCTGTTATTATTCCAGTCAAATTTGGATCACAGCAGAATTCATTAGCTCAGTGAGTGATGTCAGTTTGGTTCACAGTTACTGTGCCAATGATGAGGCTGTGCAGAGTGTTTCTGTCTGTCGAACAGTGAGCTACATTAATGGACTGGGTGACATGTGACATGTTGGATACTTTATATTGTTTTAGCTTGCCTGCTGCTCTTCTTTGCCCTTCACTATTTTCTCTCTCTTCCTCCATCCTTGCCATTGAACATGCTTCCTTATATTACATGTACACAATGTAAGTGTCATACGTCAGTAATAATCCTCAGTTTACTGCATTCGGTGATATAGATTAGATAAAGCTTGGATGATATTTAGTAAATAAGTTACTTGAGGAATTCTATCAGCTCTTCAGAACTGCAAATTCTCAATTCAGTTGTACTTTTCCCAAAATAACTGCCATACTCTTTACAACACCCCTGAAAACAACTTGACCTCCCTAACCTCCCCCTCATTCTGTTATCTCTCCCCAAACATGGCCACTGTAGCATTTACAATTAACCACAAAGTGCCCTCTACAGACCTAGTGCAAGCCTGGTGCACATAGTGAGTGTAGAGGTACGATGGGGGCTGGAGGCCACATTGTGAGGTGTAGAAATGTGAGAAATATAGTCTCCCCTGCCCTGGTTTCCCCACAGGGCTGCCACCTGATATATCGGGAGGTCGTCTGACCATAAAGTCACACAACAAAATCATAAATACATACGTGTGTGTGTGTGTGTGTGTGTGTGTGTGTGTGTGTGTGTGAGAAAGAATTACCCATGTGCTAATCAGACGTACAAACAGCACACTCAAGTAGAAGTGCCGAACCTCCTCCTCTTTACAATGAATGTGATCAATGAGAACATCTGATCACTGCCAACAGACAATCAATACGACATTTTACTACACAGTCTTCAGTGAAGCCCATGTGCTACCTGCTAGATAGAATAGCTGCTAATGAATACACACTATAGCCACATGTTACACCTGCATCTATAAATCCATACAATCTCATCTAGGACCTCTTTGGGGTTTATCATCTATAATTGATTAATTACTAAAGCACAAATTAGCTTGTCAAATTTTCTATTTTTTTAATTTTATTCCAAATATGCAAATAGAACATGGCTTCCTAACTATTTGACAAATTTGCACAACATAATATGAAAATGAAGACTTTGAGGAAGCAAAATAATAATTAAATGAAAAAATTAAATGAATGACATATTCGAAAAGGAGTGAGAAGCATAGCTTGTTAGCTCTCACCCCTTTGTCTAAATGAAAAAAAAA
>CAEMYA010001012.1:141532-171466 GCA_903131615.1 Diplodus sargus | reverse complement strand
CCAAAAACACATACCATGGGGAACGAGGAAAAGACGCATGAACTGGAGCATGGACGAGACAGAGGCTGACAAAACAACAATGACCAGACAAGGAGTGAAGGGAACACAGAGACTCAATACACAGACACTGATGACAAGACGAGGAACAGGTGAGGTGACCAACAGGTGAGATAACGAAGGGGAGGAGCACATGAGAACATGAAGTGAACAACACAATAGACAGAGAGAGTCAGAGGGAAGAACAGGAAAACTTAAGGACACATGAGGGCATGGAAAAACAAAAGACACAAGACAAGATACAAAGACATGGAAATCAAATACAAGAAACCAGAAGACAAAACCAGACAAGAACACAATGAACAAGAATCTACAGTCATGACACATACATATATACACATACATACATACATATACACACCTATATACACATACATATACATACATCCATATACACATTCATAATCTCTACCTCTCATCACCATGCCACATAAATTATAAATAATAATCACCAATACTCATTAATGACCATTATCCATTGTACCTGCTAAATAACATGTGTTTGTACATTTTCTTGAACTGATTGATATTTGGACTTTGCTTGAGTTCCTCACTTAGGTTGTTCCATAGCTTGACACCAGAAATAGATATACAGAAATGTTTCAAGGTTGTTCGTCTGTTTAATCTTTTGAAGTTATGTTCCCCTCTTAATTGATAACCTCCTTCCTGATTCCTAAATAAATTTTGTATATTTTCAGGTAATTGTCTGTTTTTTGCCTTATACATGATGATTGCTGTTTGGTAAGATACCATTTCAGTGAATTTCAGTAGTTTTGATTGTATAAAAAGTGGATTTGTATGTTCCAAGTAGTTGACCTTGTGAATAGTCCTCATTGCCCTTTTCTGCAGGATAGTAAGTGACCGTAATGAAGTTTTGTAGGTGTTTCCCCAAACCTCAGCACAGTAATGTATATATGGCAAGACCAGTGAACAGTACAGTGTGCAAAGAGAATTATGATCATGTAATTGTTTTGCTTTGTGTATGACTGCAATGCTTCTTGAAACTTTGGACTGTACATGTTTGATGTGTGGTTTCCAACTCAGTCTGTCATCTACTATAACCCCAAGAAATCTGTTTTCATGCACCCTTTCAATTTCAACCCCATCTAATTCTATTCGCACCTTTGTGTTCCATGTGCATTTGCCAAACAACATGCACTTCGTCTTACTTACATTTAATGATCATTTATTCCAGTCAAACCATATCTTTAGTTTTTTCATTTCGTCGTTTATAACTGTTTCCACTTGTTTAATGTTTTCTCCTGAACAAAAAATATTTGTGTCATCTGCGAAATTGACCAATGTCAACCATCTAGATACTTTACACTTATCATTGATATACAGGATAAACAATTTGGGGCCCAATACTGACCCCTGGGGGACCCCGCAAGCAATGTCCAAATATCCCGAGCAGTAATCACCCAACTTTACAAACTGTTGCCATCCTTTCAAATAACTCTTTACCCAGTCTAATACCAGTCCCCTTATCCCATATTTTTCCAGTTTGTTGAATAGTATGTTATAATTAATTGTATCAAACGCTTTTTTAAGTTCGATGGATACTCCTATTGCATGTTTTTTGTTGTCAATTGCATCTGTGATTTCCTCTATTGATTCCATTATTGCCTGTGAGGTTGATCTGTTAACCTTAAACCCATACTGACTCTCTGAAAATAGTTTGTGTTTTTCAAAAAATGCATCCATTCTATTGTTAAAAAGCTTTTCCAGTATTTTTGAGAGTTGTGGCAGTATTGAGACAGGTCTATAGTTTGTAAAGTTGTGCTTGCTCCCAGTTTTATTTAGCGGAAGGACCTTAGCAATTTTCATCTGGTTTGGAAATGTACCAGTTTGAAAAGACAAATTGCAGATGTGTGCTAATGGCTTTGATACCCCTTTGATGACCTGTTTGATTAATAACATATCAATGCCATTGTAGTCTGTAGATGTTTTATTTTTACACTTTTTTACTATGTTGATCATTTCATTTTCCTCTATTGCTTTTAGGAACATTGAGTGGGGATTCCTTATTATTAATTTATCCATGTAGTCTCCATCCGGCCCTGGATTTGGGATGTTTTTTGCTAGCTCAGGACCAACATCTACAAAGAACTGATTAAAACTGTTTGCCACCTCATCCATATTATAATTTTCATTATCCTTTATAACAAAATATTCAGGTAAATTGTTTTGTTTAGCACCATCTCTAATAATATTGTTTAGCATATTCCATATCCCTTTCATATTGTCTCTATTATCTTCTAATTTCTTTTTATAGTATTCCTTTTTGCTTAATCTTATAATATTAGCTAACTTATTCTTATATCTTTTATATTTGTCAATCTATGGAAGACTTTATTTTATCATTTAATCAACACTCGTGTTTCCATAAAATTCAAAACAAAACAGAACAATGAAACAATGACAGAAAACATTTCAAAATTATGTTGAAAAAATAATTTACTCAAATTTTCTTTAGAAAAATGCATCATTACTTACATTTTAATTTGAAACAGTAGTAGTACTGAGCATGACAGCACCATAACAATAAACTGAATGTGAAATGGTCTTCCTATTTTAAGTTCAAGACAATTTTGATGCCATCAGAATCTTTACAGATCAAGATCAAAATGATGGCAATTTTTGAACATTGGTGAGTAATGTAGTAATGGCTAATGATGGATGGATGGATGGATGGATGGATGGATGGATGGATGGACAAGTACTGGACTCAAAAATACATAAATAAAAGTAGATAAAATAGGTAATATATACCCTAAAATACAATAAAAAATGCTTTCATTCATCATCCATTTGTCTTCACTCATACTGTCATTCATGCCAGCTTATTTACCATGCATACCTTGCCAGCATATGCAAATCTTATGTTCCATGAACATAAAGTGCATTGTGTGATAAGTAAATTATTGCATATTAGTGTTGAAGTGTGTTTGGGGTGTGTGTTTTTAGTTCTGAGTTTAGTATGGCTTTTGGGGTTGAAACTGTTGATGAATCTTGTTGTGTCTGTTTTTATGGACCTGCAGCGTTTACTGGAGGGTTAGTTCAAACAGGTGATGGGCGGGGTGGAATGAGTCCTCTGGATGTTGGGAATTTTCTGCAGGCAACGGAAGGTGAAGATGTCATCCAGGGATGGTAGCTGTTGGTTTATGATGTTCTGGGCAGTTTTTATGACCCTCTGTAGAGATTTTTTATCTGCTGCAGAGCTGCCACCATACCACACCAGGATGCCATATATGAGGATACTCTCAATTGAACAGCAGTAGAAGGACTCCAAAAGCTGTTTTGACAGGTTTACCTTCTTTAGCGGTCTTAGAAAGTACAATCGCTGTTGTGTCTTCTTAACAAGCGCTGTGGTGTTGGCTGTCCATGTCAGGTCCTCTAAGATGTGTGTGCACAGGAATTTGAAGCTGGCCACCCTCTCCGTCCTCTCCGTCCTCTCCCCATTGATGTTCAGTGGAGAGTGGACATCCTGCATCTTCCTGAAGTCCATAATGAGTTCTTTTGTTTTTTTTTGGTGTTGAGTTTTGGTGTTGAGTCTGTCAGCCTCTGTACCTTCTCTGTGTTGGCAGACTCATTGCCTTTGGTGATCAGCCCCACCACAGTCGTATCATCTGCAAATTTGACTATGGTGTTGGTGTTGTGGGATGGAAGGCACTTGTAGTTTGCATTTTGTTGTACATCATGCACACAAATTAATATAAATATATAAATATATATATATATATATATATATATATATATATATATATATATATATATATATAAAATATATAAATATATATAAATATGATAAAAGTGTCTTATTTTAATACTAAGAGCACCAGACTGCCATAGACCCCAGTCAAGCTGTCTAGTTGCTGACATTAACCATTATGGTCTTGGGTTTGTGAGAAATAGTTTTAGGGCTCACTAAAAACTAGTATATTATATTATATATTAAAACTAAATATTAGATGAATGATGTTAAAACATAACCTGTCTGGATAAATGAAGAAAACCACACAAAGTAATGTTGAGGATGGGTTAGTTTGGAAAATAATTTGTTTTCATTATTTATGATTATTTAAGATGTGGAAAAGTTTCCCCTTGTGGAACAGAACAGACGCTACATCCTAACTGCATTCGAGTGACAATTTGACACAATTGCAGCCTCTTGCTGCCCACACTGAGTCCGTTTAACATGATACATCATGTGAACACGACCCTATCAACTGTACTCAAGACAAGGTTGGAGACTTAACCACTCAAGTAAAAAATGGGTGGGTTTTCTAAGATAGCCTTTCATCCTATGTTTGTCCTTTGGTGTTTTAAACAGGCATTGGCCTCAGAATGTTGCGACGCTCTGCACAGTGCTACGTTTCTAGCAGCCAGTGAGGACACTCCAATAAGAAACAAATTAATCAAGCTGTTATCGTTGCTGATGCTCGCACGTACTGGAGTGTACAGTGTAACAGGGTATGGAAGGCCAGGACTGTGAACACTATATCAGGAAGTGTGTGTAGCAGCAGTGCCAGGTCTTCGTGTTAATCGGAGTACAGGATAGTAAAAGGATTTGTCATCTCATTAAAATAGAATGTAAAAACCACATCACATTTCATCCCAAGCAGACCAAGCACCCGAGCTACTCTACGTCATGAATGAATCATGCTAGAAGTAGTCTGGAGGAAATTGTGGTACACAGAACTTCCCTTTGAGGATGTAGAGCTCAGTTAGCAACAGGCAGACATAATCTCATTGGTTGAGTTAACCCTCAGTTGGATGGGTCAAACAAGCACTTGATTAATCCTCACACCACTGATGCAATTTACATGTCTTTTCTTAGATTGATTACTCAACTCCATACCATACATCATACACACAGTTCTGAAAACAGCAACTCACTCTTTCCACTAGCAGTGGTATCTCAAATGATCATCGCAGATAAATATTGATAAATCCATTTGGAAATTGTAGAACAAGAGATGCTCCTCATTTGCTCTCATTCAAGATAGTGAGACAGACGGATTCTATACGCAGAAATGTTTCAAGCTAATTCTCATGTTCCTTAAGTGTTTGGTTCTTCTTATTCTTCTACCACAGTCATTGCCTGACAGTGTGGAGAGTCAACAATCATGACTTGTTATTATTTCATTTATATATTTTCCACAATCGATTTATGTAATTATTCACTTTTCTTTGATTCACTTGTGTATTTAATATTGAACATGTTGGAGCTGCACAGTTTTGTGTGTACTCAAACATGTATTAGTTGAACTGAATCCCTTCTCTGCATTATCTCCATTATGGAGCTTTGGAGAGCTTATGTTCTGTGTCTGTTGCTTCAGAGTCTGCCAGTATCAACCAAATAAATTCCTGGAAGTATTCATGAATAATACAAAGTGGGTCAAAGGAAATTTATTCCTGAGTGTGCAGACTAACAATTGATTCTGCATGGGACTTTTGAATGAAGAGAGCACCTAACTTAGGAACTTTGGCACCCTGTTTTACTGATGCTGATTTTTAAGAGTGTGCTTTACAGCTGACCCCATACATAAGGAAAAAGTACTCATGAAAGTCCAGGAGAACATAGATGTATTTTTACTTGTTCTTACAGTATTCGATCTGCTTTTGGTATCTCCTCAGCCTGTTTGCCTCTTAAAGCCTTATGACAGTTAGGGTCTTTTGATGTGGGCTTGCATGAGGCACTTCTCCCTAGTCAGTGTGTCACCTGTAGTAGATGACCGTCAGCTCTTCATCTGTGTGGAGAAGCAGCATGTAGCACCGTCAGGGAAGCAGAGCATTGTACTGCTAAAAAGCAGTGACAGCAAGATGTGTTTTAGCCACCTCAAAGAAGGTACATCTTAAAATGATATATGACCATTTAAGTGTGCGCTCTATTTTGAACATTTTTGGTGCTTCACATTGAAAGGGCTGCCTGACGAGGATTGTTTTTGCACATAAAATGTGGACATATGTGTAATATCAGTGAAAGAGTGGAAAGTAATATGCAGGAAAGAAGAAAAGAGTATGAAGCCGCTACACTCTGTCATCAGTGTCTTCAATTAACACTCCTACTTGGTCACTGTGAATTCGCTGGACAATGACCTGCATCAGACATATTGTACATTGTACTAGAGAGTGGGCAGGATAAAGTTATGTGTGGTTCAGCTGATTTGGATGCTTGCAGTAATATGCAGACCATTTTCCCGGTAGTAATGCATGTATGAATACACATGAAGAGAGATGTGTTTTGCCATTTTGACAGCTGGCTCCAGCTTTGTTCGGAGGACACAAATGTGTCCATTTACAACAAAAATGGCCAGGTAAATGTCGGACATTTCCCCTTAATGATCCCTGGTTCAACTGCCATTGACTGCTATTAACCAGGATAACTCAGATAACACGCAGTACGCAGAATTCTGCAGTGGTGCTCAGAATAACAGTTCCTTCATCACATCCCTTTCAGCACCTGTTGTAGGCCTCTAAACAGGCCACGCTGGCATTCCTCTGCTAGTAACCATCACCGGTCGGACTGACGGCTATGCTGTGGACAATGTACTCGTATGGTTATGTATTCTGTTGAGGGTCAACTCATATGCAGGCTTTTGTTGATCTAAATAGAATGGCAGGCCTTGTGCTAAACAGTAAAACAATAAAGAATATAGAATACTTGGTTTACATTTCCAGAGGAGCAATCTTTTCTTCACTCCCAGCACAGACATGAAGTGGTCTTCAGGTGAGGGTTAGGTAGCTAACCCTAACCCTAACCGCCCAGAATTCCAACTGCCTTATCCGACCACTCTCCGACCGCTCTGTTGCCTCTCGTCTGACCCATTCGGCACAAAAGTTGCATTGAAACACACCACTTCGACATGCTGCCTACTCCACAGCAGCGTGTACGTTCTGCGCTTGCGCGAGATGCAATAAGCGGGTGGCGCTTGTGTTGTGAGTTGTAAACGAGAGGCTTATGCACGCAGCTCTCTTTACTTTCGCTCAAAACGAAACTTAACTTTCAGATAAAAACAGCTGCATACTAAACATGCAGCGAGGCATTACCAAACGAACACAAATTAATTTGTCCTGAACGGACATAATAACAGCTAGTCGCGTGCCACTACTGCCTGCAAAGCATGAAAACGAGGAATGACGGAACGGAGTCCATAGAAAAACAAAGCGCTCACAGTATTCCGCCCCTCCCACTCATCATGGTTTTCAGTACATTTTAGAGTCTTAAAGGTCATATCGATATTAAGAGTTTTATGTAGACAAATCATTAAAAAAAATACAGGTGCAGATATTGGTCGGTATCGCGTGGTATCTGTGTTTTGTCAGCGTCTGTGCTTACATAACCCTTGTCTATTCTAACAACCACTCAAAGCGCTGAACACTACGTAAGCATTCAACTATTTACACATGGGGTGGAGTGGCATATGTATTAGCTGAATGTTATCACTAAAACCAGTTTTTAAGATTCTGAGGAAAATACTTGTTTTTAGGGAACAAAAGGTAACATGTTAAGAAACTACAGAGTTATTAGAGTCAGGATGAATCTAATAGTCATTTGGCAATACAAGATTGTATAATGACATTTTGTAATTCCCTAAATATAAAAAAAAAATACCTATACAGGTTGATTAATAAATAATAATCGAGTCAAATAATAAAACATTCACAGTGCCAGTTGGAGGATGAGCTGAAGCTGCTTAGTTCTGTAGTCTGGTGGTACAGCAGAAGATGCTTCTGTGTCTTTTGTCAGTTGGCAGCAGGGTGAACAGACTATGGCTAAGGCAGGTGTTGAATTTTAAAGCCTTGTTTCCACCAAGCAGTCCGATTTAGCTCAGTTCAGCTCGTTATACCTTAGAACAGTTATTTTTGCATTTCTTTTATTAAAAGTTGTGCATGGTACCAAGAGAACTCCATTTGTTACCCTTCTGTCGAGATACCTAGCACACTGATCTGACAGTGAAAGGTGGAGTTAAGTCGCTGCAGACATCTTGGTCAGTAGGAACAAGCAGAGTCTTCTTGTCATCTGCGCTGTAATGTAGAATTTCCCAAACACCTGTTTTTTTCCGCAGACTTCCATCCTACTACCTGCAGCCTTTGCTCATACAAAGCTTCTTTTCTTGTTGAAATGATCAACCACATGTGTGTGCTGGGTGTAGCAAGAATATAGATGAGCAAAGACAAATTATTGTAAAGTGGACATTTTAAGTAATTAGGGCCCGAGCAGGTCTTGACCTGCGAGGTCCCTATTGTATCTGTAGGAATTCTTTCTTCTTATTATTCTTCCACCACTTCGACTTCTTTCTTGGAAGACAGACACTTCTGTATCTATTGTCATGTGGCAGCAGGCTGAACAGACTGTGGCTGGGTGGGTGTTGTCTTTTAATATCTTAGGGTTCTGTGCAGAGATCTCACATCACTGATGTCTCTGATGCTCTGTTGATGGTACCACTGATGTTCTGGTGGTTTTAATCACCCGCTCTAGAGCCTTCCTGTCCTGGGCCGTGATGAATCATGCTAGTTTGTGATGTTTCCAGTCAGGATGCTTTCTATTGCTCCTCTGTAAAAGTTGGCATGGAGAGCCAAATGATTCAACAAATAAAATGTGCCACGACTTCCATGGTTATGCCTTACCTTTTATATAGTACTGATGACAGTAGGTCATCATTATGAGATTCACGTTATTATTATTAACTACTAGAATTATTTTCAAAAAATAATTATGAAAAAAAAAATCCTAGCACTACATAGTTAACAAACAGCATTCTTTCTCTTTGAACACTCTCTGTGGTAAGCTGACTGGATCTAGGCCTACACTTCAAAGGAGCATTCAGTCCAAATGTTATTTGCACATGTAGATTACATAAAAAAGTCAATGAAAAGACATAAATAGAAGCTTATTTGTGGCAGACGGCCCAAATGCTGCAGTGAGTTAAAAATATTGAACTCATGCGAGGACTCACATGATGCTGTGTTTGAAAGCCTATCAGCGTTCACATTGTCACCGACATGTCCAGATATTCACGAACAACAATGGAGGAGCAGATAATTATCACTAATCGTGGCCGTTTGTGGACACCCAGAGCTGTAATGATAATGCTAATACCGATTATACAGAGACAGGACAAATAAGGATCTACTGTGGAGGAAAGTGAGCGAGAAAGTTGGACTACCTAGTAAGTCATGTCAGCACAGAATAGTTTTGATCAAATCCAACCGACTAACACAAGGACACAGGTGAAAACTTCACTACCTTGGTGGCGCTAATGAAGCACTGACTGTTTTGTTGGTATTTACCTGTTTCAGCTGCAGTGAGGTTTAGGAAACTAGCTGCTACTAGAAGCTGAACAAGCCCCAAAACTCTCCAAATTTCGAATATGCGTCACATCTGCCAAAAATTGTGATGCTGCATTGTAACTACGTGTGGTTGTGACCTGCGGGCTCTGTAGCTCCCCCTATTGTAATGCCCCGCCTCCTCCATGCACATTTGTGGACGAAATTCAGTGTGCACATTCATCGTGAGTAGACGCACAAAAAACCCTCTTGGACCCATACCGCCACTCCAACAGTAAGTCGCCCATTTTGATGTGTGGCACCATTTTTCCCAAATTCATGCCTCCTTTGAAAATGATCTCCTCCTCGAGCTTAAACACCATAGTCTTCACATTCACTCAGTATAATCTTCATGCCTTGAAGATAAAAAGTTATGGAAATCTTTCTGCATTTCATACCTGGTGGGCGTGATGGTGGAAACAATTTTTTTCCTTTGCCGTGAAGCATCAAGGCTTTATAACTTCAACAGCCCAACACGCGCGGCCTGCGAGGGCCCGTTCATCGCTGCTTGCAGCTTTAATTTATTTTATATTTAATATAAAGGGCTCCATGGATTAAAAGGGTTTTGACAACAGACATTTGAAAAGGAGCGTGATGTTAAAATGTCAATGCTCTAATATTCTTCTTCTCTTCTCTCGCTCATGCAGAAGCTTGCAGTGCGACTACCAAAGACACGGGAGGTGAGGGAAGCTCCCAACAGCTGCCTGTGTCCCCCAGGTAAGTTGTATTTCCCCATCCACGTGTTTCTTCCTTTTACTTACTGACATTTGACAGCAAAGGATACAGGACACTGAACACAGGTGAGAAGCTGCATGTGGCAGCTCACACTGTCAAAAATAAAGTGCTGATGGAGTCTCACAGCATTATGAAAAAAACTGTCTGGTGTAATGGCAGCAGACACTTCTGTATCTATTGTCATGTGGCAGCAGGCTGAACAGACTGTGGCTGGGTGGGTGTTGTCTTTTAATATCTTAGGGTTCTGTGCAGAGATCTCACATCACTGATGTCTCTGATGCTCTGTTGATGGTACCACTGATGTTCTGGTGGTTTTAATCACCCGCTCTAGAGCCTTCCTGTCCTGGGCCGTGACAAATCATGCTAGTTTGTGATGTTTCCAGTCAGGATGCTTTCTATTGCTCCTCTGTAAAAGTTGGCATGGAGAGCCAAATGATTCAACAAATAAAATGTGCCACGACTTCCATGGTTATGCCTTACCTTTAAATAGTACTGATGACAGTAGGTCATCATTATGAGATTCACGTTATTATTATTAATTACTAGAATTATTTACAAAAAATAATTATGAGAAAAAAAAAATCCTAGCACTACATAGTTAACAAACAGCATTCTTTCTCTTTGAACACTCTCTGTGGTAAGCTGACTGGATCTAGGCCTACACTTCAAAGGAGCATTCAGTCCAAATGTTATTTGCACATGTAGATTACATAAAGAAGTCAATGAAAAGACATAAATAGAAGCTTATTTGTGGCAGACGGCCCAAATGCTGCAGTGAGTTAAAAATATTGAACTCATGCGAGGACTCACATGATGCTGTGTTTGAAAGCCTATCAGCGTTCACATTGTCACCGACATGTCCAGATATTCATGAACAACAATGGAGGAGCAGATAATTATCACTAATCGTGGCCGTTTGTGGACACCCAGAGCTGTAATGATAATGCTAATACCGATTATACAGAGACAGGACAAATAAGGATCTACTGTGGAGGAAAGTGAGCGAGAAAGTTGGACTACCTAGTAAGTCATGTCAGCACAGAATAGTTTTGATCAAATCCAACTGACTAACATAAGGACACAGGTGAAAACTTCACTACCTTGGTGGCGCTAATGAAGCACTGACTGTTTTGTTGGTATTTACCTGTTTCAGCTGCAGTGAGGTTTAGGAAACTAGCTGCTACTAGCGACCACTTTACAGAAAACTGCAGGGTCCAAGCCTTGTGCTGCTGTGTGTGTGTGTGTGTGTGTGTGTGTGTGTATGTGTGTGTGTGTGTGTGTGTGTGTGTGTGCTTGTGTGCGTGCATGCATGCGTGCTTGTGTGTGAGCGCACCTGTGACAGCTCTGTGAGAACATAGGGGAGGTGCCTGTCATCACATATTAGTGCTAATTGGTCATGTCAATAGGATGTTAGTGTTTTAACATGGTGGTAAGTGCCTGTGGGACGATCCCTGATTGCCTGTTAAGGTGGTGGTTTGCCTGCAGCTTCAGATTCTTGAGCCTCCACAGGTGTGGAAGTCTTTCAACTTAGAGCGTCCAGATGGTCTGGCCCTTTTACAGCTTCTTGTGTCTTTCTGTATTCTGTAGCGGGTAGAAAGGGGGTCAGGTTACCTGTCAGCCAACTGTCCAACAAGCTCAAAGCAAAGTTGTCTCCTTTTTCGGCTGGACTGCAGCCAGAACTTTAAATACAAAAATCAGTGCTGAGTGAGTGATAGAGGGAACAGACATATCATCGATCAGTTAATTGACAGTTGAGTTTCCCCACTGGCCACTGCTCTTTCAAAATGAACAGGCATGGACATTAGTTAAAGATATAATATGCAACATTTGAGCATCAAATGTCTAAAAATGACTCAATCTTTGTTTTACATTATGTATGTAAGTACATATCCCAAATGTTTACAACAATGTTCAAACCAGAGAATTCTGTCAGTTAATAACGGTAATGGTGCGCTTCCTTTGCTTGCCTGTCACTGTAACTTCCAGGAGACAGTGAGGAAAGAAGTAGGTGAACATGACTAAACCTGCATTTAAATAGACTGAAAGTAGAATTACAATACATTCTTCGTCTAATCAAACATCTTAAGATATGACTTGAAAATGTCATTCTGGTAATTACATTGATAACATTTCTGGACTAGTGTCTGTTCACTTTGGCAGACCTTGCACCCTGTCAGTGCCCACCTGGTGCCTGCCACTCAGAACTAAGTGCACACTATGTTCACATGGCTGCCATGCTTTTGATTATTAACAGCGCCAGGTGACTGAGAGAGCAGAACTCTGACACCTAGATAGACAAACTGATGTTGTCCAATCAAAGGAAAATACATTTGATTTGAGGAAGCAGATAATCTATGGAAATAGATACAAGAACCAAATATGTTAAGTCAAAATTGACCCAGTAACTTTGTGTCTATTCCCAATCTATGCACCGGGTGACCACAATTATATCTGTTACTCTACCAGATAATAAATATATAAACTCCATGTAGTTCTCAGAACATAGCTATGTTGTAATTCTGGGACATGACACTCAGACACACACGTGTTGTATGTCACTTGAAGGACACTGAGTATTATTCTGAGCCTGACATGTTTCTTAGCAGCCTGTGAAAAATTAACTGTAAGTTGCTAAAAGAAGAGCTTCAGATTGTGAGACACTTCAGGCCTCAAAATGCCACACAGTCTGTTGTCTCTCAAATGTATATCATGACCATGAAACAAAGCAATAGGTCTAAAAATATGTTTAACATATGTGTTGCTTTAAGTGGATGGACATGAATCAGTGGACACATTGCTTACGGCTGAGTGGGTCTCATATCAACAGTCTGGGTATGTTGTGTATAAGCAATCACCACATGGCCCTATTAGGGTTTGGCCGGAACGGGCTTATGAGACAATTATAATGGAGCAAAGCCTGTGAGCTGGTTCAGGCAGACAACTGGACACTCACATGAAACATATTCCACTCCATGCATCATGCATCCTAAACACTGTGCAATAAAATGTTCTCTTTAAGGTGTCAGTGCTCAGCTGACTCTAACAGCCCTTTCACACAGCCACAATGGGTACAGTCTGCTTCATTGTGGCGTTAAATGATCTGTAGATATCTCAGCCGTGAGCTGCAGTTGTCACAGGTCTTTATCAGCTCCAGCTCTCATCACATTCGGTTAGACACGTTGCTGTTCGCCCCGTTTGTGGTGCAATGCTATAACATGCATTGAAGTTAAGGATGTTTGTTTATTGATACTTTTTCCTCCATCTCTGTTAAAGCAGCACTTGGACAGTTTGAAAGAGACACTCAAGTCAGAAGCATTAAAAAAGTAAGCACCATAACATCACTGGCCTCCATGCTGCTTTCCACTGTTCTGTGTTTTCCGGAAGGTTCATGATGTCTATCAGTGAAGCTTAAAATGAGGTTAATGTTGAATTACCAAAAGCATGAACTCCTTCTAATGGACACTTTAGGCTGTCTCCAAGAGAGAGTGAATCCTCATGAGAGCCCAGGCTAAAATGCCCAACTTCACAGCAGAATGAGATGTCTCTCTGTGCTGTTAATTGGACTAACAGACCAGATTGGAGGAACAGATGTCAGTGTTTTGGATTAATAAGCTGAATTAGTATTAACCAGCAGATAGCTGCTGGAGCCTAATCAACACACAAAGTTGCATAGAGCTTGTTTTTTAAACTTAAGATTTAAAAAGTTTATTGATATTCAAGGAAGGAAAACTTGACTACTGGCAGTGGGAAAAGAGCCAATCAGTAATTTTTAGTGAGTTTACCTACGTTTAAAAAACCTGCATATTTGCGCTAATGTTAAAGTAAAACATTTATTAAACTGTCTTTGCTCACAGCAAGCATCTTGCAGTCATAACTGCTGATATTCTTTGAGAGCACATACTGTAAATACTCTCTTTCCTGCAGAGCTTTGTTGGTGTACATCGTTGTGTCAGTAAGGGGCATCTGACGCTGATAAACAAGTATTAGACTGTGAAGTAATGCCAGCAGCAACTTCTTAACAAACCATAACAAATCGAGCTTGTTCATAGTAATCTGGAAGTATTAGGAATGTTTCAACAACAAAAAAATCAAGCATTGTCATTACAAGTACACACAATGCACTTAAGAGAGAATGTGAGAAGTGCCTCTCATGTCACAGCCATTGGCATTGTTAAAAAACATACAGGATATCAGTGTTAGCCTAAAAAGATCTCCAATTCCACTTCAGCACACACCTGTAGTTCTCTGTATTCTGCCTGTATTGTTCTTATCTTCTCTCCTCCCCATTCATGTGAGCCTGCTACAGCTTCACTGCAGAAAGTGAATGGGTCCGCCATTTTAAGCCATTTTAAATGAATGATTCTGTATGGAGAGTTATCTTACAGTTCGATCTGCTTTTGACATTTATTTATATTTTCCTATATACCAGTCCCTAACCCCTGTCTCAAAAGCATAGAAGACCGTGGTCTAGTTGACTGGATGAGTTAAACTATGTTCTGTATGTGTCACCCCTCACTCAGTATCACATGCTGTCCAGCCATACTGCCAAGAATAAAGCTTCTATCCAGAGGATAAGATTATTTCAGAGAGCTGTTGTTTTCTTTGGCAGCCGAAAGCATTATTTGTCAGGTTTGTTATATGACCTGCAAACTTTTGTTCTACACAAAAACTTACTCCACTTTGAGCTGAACTAGGTAATTTGGCACATGGATATACCTTTGGGGTTAGATTAAAGATCTAGGTATCAACTCACAGTTTGGGGTAAGGATTAGAGTTAGGGGGCACATATATGTTTTTTTCACCACTAGTTTTGCTGCGCCATGTTGAACTGAGCCACGCCGGCGATGGACCTGCTCTGGAGTAACAAGCACCCATCTCTACTTCAAATCGATACTCAACTCATGTCTGTGTAGGAAACCTGAGAGAAAGAGGTTTTTAAAGTCAGTGTGTTCAGCTCTCAGTACTTCTGTAGTTCTATAACAGAATTAGGGCCGGGACTACGTCGACGCAGTAAACAGGTCGCTGCGTGACTCTGTCAAAAAAAAAAAAAAAAGTGAGTTAAAGTTTTTTGCCAGTGACAGACGCTGTTTTTCGGGCAGATATGTGACGAAGAGTCAGTAGGACAGGCGGGAGGACAGACGCTGCTCCGCCTACAACTGCGGTATTTTTACCTCATATAAGTTACCAGTTACAGTTACTACGTTACTTTTGTTTGGCCATGTAACGTTAAATTAATTGTTAGATTAGTCGACTAATCGAAAAAGTAATCGCTAGATTAATCGTTTGAAAAGTAATCGTTTGGGACAGCTCTAAACTGAATCTCTCTAGTTGTGTTACTGTTTCAGTGTGTTCACTTTCAGCTGGTTCAGGAATCATGTTCATTTACTGCTGAAAACAGGATAGAAGAATGGGCTTGGTTTTTACCAGAAGTCGGGCAAGTGTTGTATTTTCGATCCTAATACATTACCTTACATTTTTTTTTCCACATCCTCATACTGTACATTTCATCTCTCTCGCTCTCTTTTTTTATTTATTTCTATTCTACTAAATGACAGTCCCTCCCTAACCCTAGCCCAATGAGCTCACTGAAAACTGATTGTTGAAAATCTTTCTCTTGAAGGATATTTGATGCTCTATTAGTCAGCGACCAGTTATAGGAACAACATTATTATTGGCTACAAGACAATAAAAAATACATTAAATAAGTTTTCTGAAGCCTGATCAGTAACTAAGGAAGTTCACCATGTGGTCACATAAACAGTGCGTGAGGATTGTCTGTGTATCTGTGTTCTGCAATGAGATCAGGCTATTGTTGTGTTTCAGGACTAAGGATACAGTGTGTATACATTACACAGTGATTAATTGGTGTGAACGTATGTGAGCAAGAGTTAATCTGCTGCAACCAGGACTAAACAATTGTCATAAACAATGTTTGCATTTTATTTAGAACACCAAGAGCCAAAGGACAAATCTCACCAGTGACTGTTTCTGTTCAAAACAAGCCCAAGGTCACATCTGTTCAGACAAGCCCAGGAGAACAAGCGAGCACTTCATCAAGTCATAGTGAAAAGAAGAGGAACGTGGCAGGAATGTGATGGCAGTCTTGATTTCCATATGCTGACCCTGTTCGAACCTGGTGTTACAATCAAATAAGCAAATAAACATCAATGGAACAAACAGGAACAATGTTTATATACCAAAAACAAAGATCATAACATAGAACATTTGCAACATTTACAAGGAGAAAGAAATAATTAAGAATTTGTTGGAGACAGCGTTTCATAAAGTTTATATATTTTCACTGAATGCAACAACTAAGAAAACTGGTAAGTTTTGAAGGGAGTTTGGGGACTTCCTCCATGGGTGACAATGAAGTAGCCTATACTGGCTACTGTTTAGTGTATTTGTAAAATGTGTCATGTTTAGCGTCTTCAGTGTGCCTTGCGGTCATTCACACTGTTACTGAGAGCTGTCCACTATCATCTGATCACTCAGGATCGATGTTGACGGCAGGTTTGAAGAGGACCATTGATATCAGGGAGAGGGTGAGTGGCAGTTCAGCTGGATGAGAGGAAAGAGAAATAGAAGAGAGAAAAAAATACCCTTCCTCCCTCTCCTGTCAATCACATTTCCGCCTCGGCAGGGAGGCGCTGACTCCCAGGGTTTGGCTGAATTGTGCCACAGAGTCACATTTGTCAAAGTACTTCCATCTATGGAGAAAGGTTCAGTATTGATGTACATGAGGAGCCAAGTCTGGAAGTATGTGAGGTTTTGAAGCTGGATTGTTTTTCCTTGTCAGAATTCTATTTTTTGTTTTTGAAATCTGGGAATGCAGCAGCATTGTTAAAGAATTACAGTGAGGGGAGATATACCAGCAGCGAGACAGTCAAAAAAATCGCCAGTTAGTCAGAGTTATTTAGAAGTCAAACTAGTAAAAACCTAACCCAAACTGGCTGTTGTAAACCTCCATCACATTATACCAGCCAACATGTGATTCCAGATCTTCAAAATTACTTTGGTAAGTGAGTTCCATTTTATAATAATTGATAGAAATTATGCCCACAACTCTGGGAATGAGACCTGGGTTGTCAAATTTCTCCTTCAACACCTCCATGGTATACTTAGTATAGTTTTAAGTCAAACCCAAACTAATGGAACTATTCTATTAGTTTTTTAAATTTTTAATAGTCTAATATTTAGACTTAAGTTATAGGCTACTTCGGGTATTTAATTTTTTTCTCCGGTTATAATGCTCTCACACAGCCATCATGAACTTCCCTGCATGGCCTTGGAATGAAGATTCGTCTACTATTGTACAGACACAATTTGGATGAGACGGGTGAAAAATAATGTACTGTGTCGGACGCCTGGAGGGCGTGGGTCGGGTTCTGCGATTGCCATTTTAGAGGCGTCACTTGCAAAAAAAAAGAAAAAGAAAAAAAAATCATTATTAGTGACACATCTACAAAAATCTGCCTGCATTTCAAAATGATATGCATTTATATTTCATAGGAGCTCATTCATGCGTGCTTGCGCTCTCCCAGAACTCCCATTCCCCACACTGGCTTACTTTCATTTTTAAAAATTGCATCCGTCTAATTTTCCTATGGGTGCTGCTCGGGCGTAGGTATCAATTTATAGCGGGTCGTCTTGGGTGCGGAATGTAATTTGTGCTACTTTTGGAAAACGGGTCAGATGCGGTTTTAAGGATGGCGGGTGCGGGTTTGCAAAATGAGACCCGTGCAGGACTTTGATCTAAGTGACCATTTTAATCCTAAATACCAAGCTAAATATCCAACATGCTAGTTAACGTCAACGACTGCGGTGGAAGACGACAGTAAAATATTTCCTAACTCTAACACTGGATTTATTTATGCCAACGGTTTTACATGAAATCGGATTTTTTGTCATTTTGTAACTAATTCATGGCTGCTTCGGAGCAGCACACAGACCCACCATCTATCAACGTGTGTTGTGTGTGTGTGTGCGAGTGCAGGAGCCTGCGCCAGGTTCGAAAATAGCTTCATATTATTATTTTTTTCCTCTAATACAGCCCTGAATTAGCAGTACTGAAGTCATTAAAGGTAATGCAACAAAAGAGACTGACTGAAACGTCGGTATGCGTTGGAAAGGCGAAAATATTTTTTTACGTTCCATATTTAGACTATGGCGGAGCAAATTAGACTATGGCGGGCTGCCACAGTCTCGTCAATGTATGGGAAACACTGGTTTACCTGGCTATGATCCCAGAGGACGCCATGATGGGATACCAGAGGCATGTCATCTGACCCCTCCACCCTGACCCTCCAGCCCCCGCCAGCTGTGTGTCTTGGCAGCCTAGCATGGTTGGCATAATTCAACCCTCACCCCATTCAGACCTGTAACTTACAGCAGAACTTGCTGTACTCTCAGCCTAACCAGTGTGTTCTGTCAGATGTAAATGGCAAACTAGCTAGAACAGAAGGGTACCTTGGGTAGGCAGTGCTATGCAGGAACAATTTCACTTTTTAATAGCCCAAAGATACAAACCCTGGACTAGAGGGCTGCCAGTGTGGTGGTACATTGAGAGGGCAACTGGATCTCCAGCACTCAGTGTGTGTGTGTGTGTGTGTGTGTGTGTGTGTGTGTGTGTGTGTGTGTGTGTGTGTGTGTGTTTGTGTTTGTGTGTTGTATTTGATGGGTGAGTGAGAGTAGCATAAAAAACATAAATGAAAAAACATAAATACCAAGCATACACCTCACATACAACATATCATGCAAGTTATTGCACAATCACCAGATTTTTTCAGGTAAAATATGTATTAAACCTGTTTGTCCAGCATTTTATTGACCTGTATCTTCTGCCAGAGGGCAGCAGTTCAAAGAGTTCATGTCCGGGGTGTGATGGGTCCCTGAGGATGTTTTGAGCTTTTTAAGGCACCTTGCACTGTACAGGTCATCTAGGGAGGGGAGAGAGCAGCCAGTGATCTTCTTGGCGGTGGTTGTGACCCTCTGGAGTGCTTTCTCTCTCCTGCTGTGCAGCTGGCATACCCCCCACACACATGCAGTATGTCAGCACACTCACAAGCAGTTTTGTGACAGATGGTTCTTCCTGAGGAGTCTCAGAAAGTAAAGTCTCTGCTGTCCCTTCTTGATAGTCACTGAGGTGTTTGCACTCCACGACAGGTCCTCCTCAATCTGGATGCCCAGGAACCTGAAGTCAGAGACCCTCTCCACATTATTCTGGCTGATGCACAGTAGTTGGATGCTTTCCGTTTTCTTCCTTCGGAAGTCCACGATCAGCTCCTTCGTCTTGGTGGTGTTAAGGACCAGGTTATTGTCCCTGCACCACCTAGTCAGCTGCTCCACCTCACCCCTTTAGGCAGACTCATCCCCCTCAGAAATGAGTTCCACTACTGTGGTGTCTTCTGCAAACTTAATAGTGGTGTTGCTGGAGTGAGCAGGGGTGCAGTCATGAGTGTAGAGGGTGTAGAGTGGGGGGCTCAGCACACAGCCTTGTTGGGAGCCGGTGCTGATGCTGATGGATGCTGAGAGGTGGGAGCCCACTCTCACCCTAGGAGAGCGATTTGTCAGGAAGTCCAGGATCCAGTGGTAGACGGAGGAAGACAGTCCCAGCCCTGTCAGTTTAGACACCAGTCTGTGGGGGAGGATGGTGTTAAACACAAAGCTAAAACCAACCAAGAGCAGCCTTGCATAGCTCCCCTGCTGCTCTAGGTGGCTCAGAGCAGTGTGGAGGGCTGTTGCAGTAGCATCCTCTATAGATCTGTTAGCCCTGTAAGCAAACTGGTGAGAGCCCAATGTAGGTGACAGACTTGACATGATATGCCACCGAACCAGAGTTTCAAAACACTTCATATTAATCAGTGTAACTGCCACTAGATGGTAGTCTTTCAGGCTGCTGACTGCTGTCTTTTTTGGCAAGCGGAACAATAACAGAAGACTTCAGACAAGGTGGCACAGCGTACTAGGACAGGGACTGGTTGAAGATCCTGGCAAAGACAACAGCCAGCTGGTCTGCACAAGTCTTCAGTACACGTCCAGGAACGCCATCTGGTCCAGCACCTCATGTTCCTCCAATATGAGGATGTTGTCATGGGTTGAGGGGTGTGATGTGGCTGCACTCGGTTGCACCGCCTCAAAGCGAGCGAAGAAGATGTTCAGTTCCTCCGCCAGCGAAGCGTCTCCATCAGCCACTGCGAGGTTATCAGATTTGTAGTCGGTGATGTGCTGCACCTCCTGCCACACCTGCCTCGTGTTGTTGCTGCTGAGATGTTCCACTATCCTCCTCTGGTATGCTGTCTTGGCCTCTCTGATGCCTCTCCTCAGGCTGGCTCTGGCAGCACTGTACTGTGCCCCATCACCACACCTGAAGGCTTCTTTCTCTCCTTCAGCAGGATCCTGACCTCTCCATTCATCCAGGGCTTTTGATTTGGATAGACCCGGATGCGCTTGTCGATCGTAACAGTGTCCATGCAGAACTTGATATAGCTCAAGACGGATGTGTGCAGTCCTCCCGGTACCGCTGTTCAAAGATGCCCCAATTTGTTCTCTCAAAGCAATCCTGGAGCTGTTGAGAGGTGTCCTCAGGCCAGATTTTAACAATCTTAGTTGTGGGGGGAGCACTTTTCCTGAAGGGGGTGTATGCTGGGATTAACAGCAGGGACAGGTGATCAGACTGGCCCAGGTGTGGTAGTGGCTTAGCCCTGTAGCTACTCTTGATATTAGTGTAAACCTTGTCCAGAGTGTTGGTGGAATTTAGGGAGCACAGTTTTCAAGTCTGCATGATTAAAATCCACAGCAATGATGTGCACAGCCTCAGGATACATGCTTTGTTGACTGCTAATAGTATCATGTAACAGTCCAAGAGCCGAGCTAGCATTAGCCGTCAGTGATATGTAAACAGCAGTTATCATGACAACATTAAACTCCCGTGGAAGGTAGATGGGCCTGCATTTCACAGTAAGGTTATCCACGTCTGAAGAGCAGTGACTGCTCTAACAATGTTGAGGTACATGCATAGCCCCCTGTCTGCGATTAGCGGGTGATGCCACGTCTGCGTGATAAGCAGAATGCAGCTCCCCCCGATGATCTTGTTTGCCGCAATCTGCAGCTTCAACTTGTCCAGCTTGTTGGCAAGGGATCTTGCATTTGTTAGAAAAATGCTGGGAAGCAGTGGTTTGAATGGCTGCTTGCGGAACCTAGCTAGCTCGCCAGCTCTGCAGCCCCGTTTCTGCTTCCTGTCCCTAAAGCCGCTTCCGCTTCCGCTTCCTTCCCATGGGGAATGTAATCCACGGAGAGCCCGGTGTCCTGGCTATGTCCGCTGGTATCTCGTGTGAGCGGAGAAACTCACTGACAACGCCTTGCTTGCTGTTAAAAATGCAAATAGTTAAAGTAAAGTACCAACAGTTAACTTAGTTCCCAGAGGAACCTTCCAGTCACACCAAATAATGAACCTCTTATCGGCCTCATTGAGACCAAATCGGGCCTTGTGGTAGTGTCATCCCATGGCCCAATGATCTTACAAAATGTTGTGAACTTTGCTTGAGTCAAATTATCTTTAACCAAGGCCCTCATTGTATGTTGTCTTTAATCATATCATGGACCGTGGAGATGACTATACATACCCTGTCTGATCTGTGATGATAGCTTTTAGATTTATTTTACATTTCATGCAGAGAGTAAAGTGATGTTATCCATACAGGTAAGCTACAGCCCTTCCTTTTTGTTCTGTTTGAATGTTCTCTTTGCTGTAGATAATGTTGCAGCTAAAAAATAGACCCCACCTCCCTAGTAAACAAGAGGCTTCCTCTAATCTGCACAGCTGACAGGGGGGCGGCAAGGGTCTCAGGGTCGCCAAGCCGGTTATTTAAGTCCCCCAAGTTCACCTTGACATCTGTGCTGACAGGAAGAGAGAATGGCAGATCCCCTTTCTTAGCTCAAGATACAGTAAGTTCACAGTGCAGCTGCCAGTGTGTGGCCATACTTGGTGGAATGTGGCAGCCAGAGGCAGGGAGAGGGTAAAGACAGGATACTGACAGTAAAACAGAGAAAGAGGTGGAGAAATGGGTGAAAGAAGATGGATAGATATTTAAGACATATATTTTTTTTTAGCTTAAAGTTTTAGTTAATAAAAAACATCAGTGATATTGATATTTTAACACATTTATTCAAATTTGCATTTCATTGGTTTGAAAACACGCCAGACCGGATCTGACATAAATCGACTGTTTGCGACTTTGTTATATCAGGAGAAATAAAATGGTAATGCCCTAACAGAGGGCGGTCCTGTAACATGGGAATCTGTGAAACCACGCACATTTTCAAATATATGCTGATCCACTCCTGATCCTGATCCACATCCAAACCAGCCTCTACACACTTTCACTCCATTTTCATTCATTTGTTTGGAGAGACTGCCACATTGAGTGATGTTCCAAACCAGTTTGTCTCATTGGCGAAAGGGTTATAAAGCTGTCCAATAGCGAGTCTGCGATGAGGATGACCGTGATTTAAAATGTAATGGCTTATTGAAGCGTAGTCACAGTGAGACATGCACCGATAGATGTAATATCCAGTGATATCCAGACCCTAGCAATGTGGCACTAGCAGTTTGGCCCTTTGAATCCATTAATACGACAGAACAATAAATGATTTATTGTCTTTGTCACACATGTGGTAAATAGAGGGTTAGTGTGAGGCGGTGATTGCAGTAGGTGAGTAAGGGGAACACACCATCTGGTTTCCTCATAATAAATGTTGCAGTGAGCTTTTGGCCACCCGATCTCCTCTCTCTCCCACTGTCCCAGCTTGATCACAACACACACACCAAGCACACCACGCACTGCCTGAACTTGTTAGCATCTTGTTTGGAAAGTGTTCAATGCCACCTCAGAGAGAAATGTCTTTATGGCTCACTGGGCCGCCTCAAGCTTGAATTTGAGAAATACAAAGAGGACGTAATGTGTGTCTGTGGAAGACAATAATTACGCACATTGTTTAGATTTTGAAATCAGTTTGTGGATCTCTTTGATATGTTTGTTTTGTATAATTTCCCTAAACTAAGTTATTTTTTCTTGTGCACTCAAGGGAATATCATCAAACTAATGTTGGTTTCTCCATTTTAAGAATCGCGCTCATCTGGCTTAGCAAATTCACTCTTCAGGAGCAAGATCCCACTTCATCTTGTTTCTTGTAGCCCATTCAGTGCATGTGTGTGTGATTAAGAAAATATGCAGTTGTTGAACAGGAGCTGACCACAAACGAGCAGCCATTGCTGCTGCTGTTCCAAATTGAAGCATGCTAGTGAATGCAGCAAGGTGAAATTAGATGGAATTGAATCTGACCTTGCCCCAGTGCTTCCCAACCCCCCGAAGTACAATTACTCTTCAGCTGCCTCTTAGGCTGTCCTGGCATGGTGCTGCAGTCTCACACAGGCTAAAAATTTAACAACATGACTTTTCTATGTGTGTCCTGCTTTAATGCATAGATTGCGGCAGATGGCACAGGGGTTTATAGAAAAGCTCAGGTTGAGGATGTGATACCCTAAAAGTTTCTTGTGTTGATTCTGTCTGTTACGGTTTGTTACATATAATCAGAATTTTTGTTATTGCATTACTTGTCTGACATTTTCTGTTTGGGTTATTTTGTCCTCATGATTAATGAGAGACAAGAGTGAATGGATCCAATCCACTAAATCAGTATCAGCACCGACTCTGACGTCATTGATTGGATTGAGTGTCGGCCATGAAGTGTCCAATCTGCATTGAATTTCACCTCAAACTGACAAATTTTGCATATTAAAGTCTGTAAATATTGAGGAGCATCACTGCAAATGTACACAAAGTCGTAATAAGTCATTGCTGCCTGCAGGGGGAGCTGTGGGAAGTCTGATATATGTCCTCGAGTGATGTCACTTGAGTCAGTGTCTGTTGGGGCTGAAGGCTTTGAGTTTAAGAATGAAGAAAATATGGATGTGTGGAGTGAAAAAGAGGTGAGCTTAGAAGGAGCTCTGTAGCTGCTCCTCTCTCACCTGGTTGCATTTGTTCAATGTATTTTGATCCTTTTGTCTAAAGCTGCCCGTCGTGGACACTCTTTTAAACCATTCCCAACAACAGCACAAAACTAAACCTGTAGAGCTGCATCAATCTAATGCAGGCTTGTGACCATTTGTGTTTGTAGCTCTGGCACATGAAGATAGTGTTCCCGATCTTAAGCTCACCTACAAACCTCTTGTTGGCTTGGTTGTTTTTCGAACACTTCTTGTGATGCTTCTTCTCTCAGAATTCTCAGACCTCAACCAGTAACTTGGTACACACATGATTACAGATAAAGACTATGGCCAATACTACAAACAAAAAGCCACGTTGTAAGAAATCCCAATGATCCTTTAATGAGAAGAATTGGGCAAAAAAGTCAAGTATATCATATGGTTTGTGATATTTGGCTGAAATCTACCTCATAAATGTGCAGCCAAGAAAGTGAGAGTAAAAACTCAAATATGCACAACAGTGTTTGTTTGCATTGGATGAAGACCACCAAACACACATGCACCTCAGCTTCGTTTCCAAAGTCAGATGTTATTCACAGGCACAGCTGAGCTCTTTTCCAGATGGTCCTGAAATTCCCAACAAAACAACTTACAGGTTTCAGTAGTAGCATCAGTGCTGGTTGATCTGATAGTTCATGTTATGGTATGAAGTCAATTTTACAATTAGCACAGCTCTGCAGCCTGAGAATAGGGAGAGAAATTCAGCAGCTTTGTAAGACAGATCGACCCTCTTCAAACAAAATGTGTATGTTGAATTCACACTCCACTGACACGCTGCTCATGCTCACACATTTCATGCTGTTTGGAGTGTTATTTAGTCCCTGTGTGAATATCACACTATTGCTACTGTAGCAGCATGCTAGCCCTAGAAGCCACTTAGGGTGCACTCAGACTAAGCAATTCATACCGTGCCCAAGCACATTTGACCCCAAAACTCCAGTCTGTTTGACTAATGTGAGCGCTCCGTACCGTGCTCGAGTACTGCACACTTCCTTGGGCTTGGCTTGCTTGGAAGAGGTGTGCTTTGGCAGAGTATGGTTGTTTGTGCACGAGCACAAGCACGGGTATGCAAGTATAATCATACATATTACGCTGTTTTGTTAGCGTAATATGTACAATGTGAGCGGTCAGTCTGTGACCAATACGTCACAAAATAAAAAATAAAAAAAATCAGTAAAATTACAGGATCTCCTCTGTTGTGCCACGACCATGCTACAAGTTGACTATGAATGTAAAAGAGGTAACTGTGCTCAAGCCCTGTTGCGGCCAGAGCAATGTGAATGCAGGCCAGCGGGCCGGGGACAGGGGAGGAGGGACAATAGTGATTTGGCACGGTACGGAGCCACTGGGCCAAGTGTGAGCACACCGTAAGGAAACAGTGCTACATCAGAACATATACACGGGCTCTTCACACTGAACTGAGGAGTGTCACATCTGACATGTATAGAAGACACTTTTACAGCAATTTAGTTTAACAAAACATTCTTAAAGGGCAAGTCCACCCTGAATAAAAAATACACATTTCCCCTTTTAATTGCAGTGCTATTCATCTAGATTGTTTTGGTGTGAGTATTGGAGATATCATGCATCTATCTACTCATGGACGAGAGGCTTGCCAACTAAGCTATTAATGTTTATATTCCCATCTTCACATGAGCATGAGATTCCCCCCCCCCCGATGCTAGTTAATGATTTGTACATTTGGACGAAATAAATAAATTGACTTGAGTGTAAAAAGTGGAGACTGGGTTCTATACAGTATGTAATAAAGTAAGTAAACAAATTATGCATGGAATTACAATAGAGGTATCGATATTCTATATCTCAGCATAAATTACACATACAATGATTGAGAACTGAATTCATTCAACTGCTCTCAATGACCACAATGACTGGCGATGATTTTCTCTCTGTTTTTTTTTTTAAATGTTTGGACGGCTGATTAATCGATTTCAGAAGAAAGTTTAGAAGTAAGTTATCCGCAGCACCCATATATACACACACATACACGCACACAAGCAAGCATCCACACACACACACACACACGCACACATGCATGCAACACACAAAGACACATTCGCACAAATTCCCAGTTACGTATACAGTGTGTGAGGCCTGTGTTGTTGTGCTCCAGACATCCTGTGGGTATCAGAGCGATTTAGCAAACCCAGAGGGAGCATGCTCTTATGTTAACAGAGCTGGGCGGCTTGCCAACAACAGCACGTTTCACAGGCATTTGTTGGAATCAAGTTGAGGTTTTTTTTTTTCTTTACAAGGAATGGTAGTTAAAATTGCAGTAGCTCATTTGCAAAAGGTCATTTATCACCTTTAAAGTTCACTTGTAATTAGGAGCACTTGAAAGACTGATCACACACACACACACACACACACACTGGCATCTTCAACATATGGTGTTGAGCCACTGACCAAAGAGGAAATCACCATCTCTCAGTAGTTTTAAAAATCTATGATAGAAAATCTAAAATGATGACAGTCACACGTCACAGTGAGGAATTTCTTAAGTTCTTCTATAATTACCCCCACAATACACAAAATACACACAACACACAATATATGCTGAACATACATAAATACACATTTTTGTACTGACGGTGGCGACAGGATATTTTACAGACTAACAGTAAACATTATTGTCCAAAATGACACTGAACTTGGACTTAGATAGTTATGAATTAGCTCAAGCACCTTTTTATCCATTGTGTTAAGTTTTTATATCAGCACATATCAGATGGCATATATGGGTACATATACAGCAAATATAGGCTAAAACCATCATTGCAGTGCTGCTATCAGTTGCAGAGCTCTACTAGCATATGTCTCCTCTTTAAGTAAGGTTGCACACTGATTGGTCTATCTTTCTGTTAATCAGCATGTCCTTTACATTCCTTTACTTTATGAATACAATGAGCCATAAAATGGATCATGTAATGCTTTCCCTTTCACTGATAACTTCAGTGTGTGGTGCAGCAGTCCTGCAGCCTGCCAATACTGTATATACTGTAATGTTACTGTGTTAGGGATAGATGATCCAAATGAAAGCACCGAATGCTAAATGATAACGTGATGGATGTTTCGCCTCTATATGGAACAGCAGAGCTGTTTGTCATGAGATATGTCAGCTGATGAGATGAATCCCACTCGAGGCATGTGTGCCCTTCACTCTGTCATGTTTCTGTTCATCCTGCGGTTTGATTATTGGCAGCTTTTGGTTGAGGATCACAGATTTGTCCGTGTTATTGGGATTCTGCTCCACATTTAAAGTTGGTTGCTGGAAAACCAGTCCAGATATTTTTGGTTTGAAAAAGAGTGGAGGAATGTGGAAAGCTGAAACCTCCAACCTGGACTGCAGGAAAAGGAGCTGCGCCAAACATAGCTTTAATGTTCAGCCACAGAGCTTCAGAAGCAGCAAACTGGTAACAAGTGATATTCTTTTGGATTCCATGGATTCTCCGTCTTTTTCTCTGGACTTAATAGCCCCCACTGCACCATCAGACTGTAAATCAGTTAAGCTCATGAGCACGGTGTTTCCTTTATTAATCATGTATTTCTTTATTTAAAGCATTTATGTGTTCTCAACTTCCATTATGTCCTTGAATTCAAATGGAAAAGGCATTTAAAGCAACACCAGGAAAAGGTTGTCATAAAACTAAACATCACAGTTTAAATATAACATTTAGCTCATGGTCATCCCAGCAGACATCTCCAACTCTGGCACCAGAGTTGATTTCTAGATTCTGTCCGCTTCACTTTTTACAATGTCTGTGTGTGACGACAACATTATGGATAAGGTAAGGTATATTTAGGGTTAGGCAACTTGGTCACAGGTCTGTGACAGAATTTTAATTTTGGTCTCCTGCATGAAATGATCAGACACATTACAGGGCCTAAGCCCTTAGTCCACCACTGCAGCCTTCACACCCATCCTTGTAAATGGTCTCATGCTGAATTGTCCACTAGGGATGTCATTCCTTGGCATACTGTACTTGGACATTCCATACCTGAGTCAGTTCCATATGCTGATAAAGACACAAGATGCAGTTAAAGCTTCAAATAGAGGATACATTTAGATAAACTGGCAAAAGAAAAGTTATTAGCTTTAACGTATCATTATGATGTGCATGTTGGTTGCACAATGTAATGGCTTAAGAATCAGCATGAAGGTTGGTTCCATAATAACCTCACCTCCACGTTGCTTTTTTGTCTGCCACTGTGTGTGAAATCTCCTGGATAAATGCAGGCTAACTGGTGATCCAGCAGCAGTTGTCTACGTCAATTTGAAGATAATTTAGTCACAATACTGACCAGAACATAAAGAACAAACCCCCATTCTCCAGACCTCTTATTTTCCTATTTGGCTTAGTAGAAAGGTGGAGGAGTTTGAGGTATGGTGTTTTGACACATGGTGGTGAAGTTCTGTCTGTTATAACAAAGGCCAAATCAATGCACAGATCAGTCACTGCAAATAAAACCTGCTTTCATGCTGCCTTTATATCCACAATGACTTCTCCAGATGCTCTCAGTATGAAGAGGTTTCACCAGTGGATGGGTTACCTTCTGTATCGGACATACGGCTCTGATTTGTCTGACCAGCCTTGAGGCTGAGCTTATTCCATTTCCCCTCATGCTTAATGGGCTTTTCATACGAGGCCATAAGCCACAGGTTTTGTGGGTCGACTTTATATCGTGATTTGCCTTTAGGTTGACAGGCAGAACTGCAGATTTTTACTTGCTTAATTGTTTGTCAGATTGGAACCCGTAGGGGCCAAGATGACCTTATTTGACTGGTATGAGTATCAGCTATCCATAGTCCTGTTACTGTCTGTGCAGCTGTGTTACTTCCAAATTTTCATGCACAAATAGATCCAACTTTTGCTGAAAGATAATGCAGTCAAAGTCCTGTTTACACTGCTGTTGCTTCTGTGATTTGGTTTCTCTGTAGCTGAAGGTGCTATTACTTCTGCGGCTGTCTGTTTTGTGCAAAAAATGTTTTATAGATATCCATACAAATTCCATATTTTAGACATGAAGCTAAACCTGTGAGTTATATCTTGGGCCATATTGAAAGGTAATTATCTCCTGGCTGTGATTCTAATGTCTCTTTGTTGTCTTTATACACTCTGCTCCACACTCAGTCAGCCAGTAAAGTCACATTAAAATACAATTTGCTCATTAACAGCTTAGCCTGTCATTATTTGGTTTCTTCCAACTCAACAATTATCCAAACCAGACACAGCAGATGGAACATTGGGTCTTTTCCCACCTCACGTCGACCTAACCGTCATCGTCCTCTCCTGCCTCATCACATCCTACAAGTTTAGGCCTCTATCCTTTTATAGGCCTCCCTGGGGACCCAGGGCTTTTTCAGTGCTATAAGCATTGGCTATTGATAGAGCGGTGTGGGAGGTGAGGATAAAAAGGGTCACATCAGAAGCGGCTTAGTCATGTAAAGGGGATCATTTACAGGCTCCACAGACCCTGCAAGGGGGTATTTTGACCTCTGACCCCCCCACATACCCTCCCACCCACTCTGGCCTTCAAAAATGCCTGTGATAAGGGGCGCCATTTAGCTCAGTTGGTAGAGCGGGCGTCCCATGTTTAGAGGCTCTGTCCTCGCTGCAGCGGACCCGCGTTCGAATCTCGGCCCGGGTCCCTTTGCTGCGTGTCACTCCCCCTCTCTCTCACCCTGTTTCCTGTCACTCTCTTCAACTGTACTATCAATAAAGCCATAAAGGTAAAAAAAA
>CAEMYA010001012.1:116597-141496 GCA_903131615.1 Diplodus sargus | reverse complement strand
AAAAAAAAAAAAAAAAAAAAAAAAAAAAAAAATCCTGTGATAATCTGGGAGTATACTCGAGACATGATGATGGACATGCAGACACTTCACTGTCTCTGACCCTGTCTCTATTAAGCTGTAGGTCTTGTCTAGTGCCGGCTGCAGTAATTTTGCATTAATGATTTTCAAAGAGAAGCCAGCTATAGTGTAAATGTATTTACCCTAAAAGCAGAGACACACTGGTCTTATATTAGAAATAGACCCTTCTAATATATTTTAATGCCTCCATGCCAGCAGTAGCCATGGCTGAAGGCATCATGTTTTGGGCAGTCCATTTATCCATCTGTCCCATTCTTGTGAACATTGTATTGAAGGAACATTTTGAGGGAATTTAGCACATTGGGCACAAACCTCCACGTGGACTTAAGAATGAACTGAACATTTTGGTCACTGTGACCACACAAAACATGTATAATTCATATGCTAATGACAACAAATTTTCACTCAAATGTGTGATAAGATGAAATGATATAGTGGTGACATTTTTTAAGGTCGATAGTCAGCTTCACTCCATCCATCCATCTTCTTCCGCGTATCCAGGGCCTGGTTGCGGGGGCAGCTGTCTGAGCAGGGACACCCAGACTTCCCTCTTCCCGGACACTTCCTCTATCTCTTCTGGGAGGATCCCAAGGCATTCCCAGGCCAGCCCAGTGACATAGTCACTCCAGCGCGTCCTGGGTCTCCTCCCGGTGGGGCATGCCATAAACACTTTACCGAGGAAGGCGTCCAGGGGGCATCCGATGCAGATGCTCAAGCCACCTCGGCTGGCTCCTTCTGATGTGGAGGAGCATCAGCTCTACTCCGAGCTCCTCCCGGGTGACAGAGCTCCTCATCTCCCCATCTCTAAGGGAGCACCCTGCCACCCTGCGGAGGAAACTCATTTCGGCTGCTTGTATCCGGGATCTTATTCTTTCGGTCACAACCCAAAGTTCATGACCATAGGTGAGGGTAGGAACGTAGATTGACAGGTAAATTGCCTTTTGGCTCAGCTACATCGATACAACGACTGCATTACTGCGGCCGCTGCACTGATCCACCTGTCAGTCTCACGCTCCATCATTCCCTCACTCATGAACAAGACCCCAAGATACTTGAACTCCTCCACTTGAGGCAGAAGCTCTCCCCCAACCCGGAGGGAGCAAGCCACCTTCTTCCGGTCGAGAACCATGGCCTCAGACTTGGAGGTGCCGATTCTCATCCCAGCTGCTTCACACTCGGCTGCAAACCACCCCAGGACATGCTGGAGGTCCTGGCTCGAAGGAGCCAGCAAGACAACATTGTCTGCGAAAAGCAGAGACGAAATCCAGTGGCTCCCGAACCAGACCCCCTCTGGCCCTTGGCTGCGGCTAGAAATTCTATCCAGAAAATAATGAACAGAACCGGTGACGAAGGGCAGCCCTGCCAGAGTCCAACATGCACTGGGAACAGGTCTGACTTAATGCTGGCAATGTGAACCAGGCTCCAGCTCTGGTCGTACAGGGACTGTACCCACGGTTTTCTGCCGTACGTTCGTTTGATAAATGAGGGCCAATGTCCCCAGCCTCCCTCGGGATCTGGTCAAAGCTCTCCCGGACGTGGGAGTTGAAGACCTCCCCGACAGAGGGTTCCACCAGACGTTCCCAGCAGACCCTCACAATACGCTTTGGTCTGCCAAGTCTGTCCAGGTTCCTCCCCTGCCAGCGGATCCAACTCACCACCAGGTAGTGATCAGTTGACAGCTCAGCCCCTCTCTTCACCCAATTGTCCAAGACATACGGCCGGAGGTCAGATGACACGGCCACAAAGTTGATCACTGACCGCCGGCCTAGGGTGTCCTGGTGCCACGTGCACTGATGGACACCCTTATGCTTGAACATGGCGTTCATTATGGACAAACTGTAACTAGCACAGAAGTCCAGCAACAGAGCACCACACGGGTTCAGATCGGGGAAGCCATTCCTCCCAGTCACACCCCTCCAGGTAACACTGTTTCTGCCCACGTGAGCGTTGAAGTCCCCCAGTAGAACGGGGGAGTCCCCGGTTGGAGCACTTTCCAGTACCCTTCCCAGGGCCTCAAGAAGTCCGGGTACTCTATCCCTGACCCGATGGTGCAGGGAGACGACCCTCTCGTTCACTGGGGAAAACTCCAACACATGGCGGCTGAGCTGGAGAGCTATGAGCAAGCCCACACCAGCTCACCGCCTCTCACCGCAGGCAACTCCAGAGTAGAAGAGAGTCCAGCCTCTCAAGGAGTTGGGTTCCAGAGCCCAGACTGTGCGTGGAGGTGAGCCCAACTATCTCTAGCCGGTACCGCTCAACCTACTGCACCAGCTCAGGCTCTTTCACCCCCAGCGAGGTGACATTTCATGTCCCCATGACCAGAGTCACCGTCCGGGGATTGGGTTGTCGGTGCCCCCGCCCACAACCGCCACCCAAATCGCATAGCACCGGCCCCTTCTGAACCCTCCTGCGGGTGGTGAACCTACTGGAGGGTGGGCCCACGTTGCTCTTTCGGGCTGTGCGCTCTTTTCGGGCACCAAGCGCTCGCCTGCGAGCCCCAACCCTAAGCCTGGCTCCAGGTCGGCGCCCCGGAAATGCCATTCCGGGCGACGTGAATGTCCTTGTTTTAGGATGATCTCTGTCATCAGGGGCATTGAACCACTCTTAGTCTGACTCGTCACCTAGGACCGGTTTGCCTTGGTAGACCGTAACAGGGGCATTAAGCCCCGGACAACATAGCTCCTTGGATCATTCAGGTAGCTGCCAGGATGAAGGTGTGTATGTGAAGCATCCATGTTTCAGACATATGGCAGCAGTCCAACAATAGCTTGTTGGTTTTGCCAATATTGAGATTCAGTTATTGAGACTATTTACATCTTAGATTTTGGATATTGTTATATCATGACATGAATATCAGTGTTGTCTTTTCCTGGTTTTAAAGGTTGCTATAGAGTAAAGTTATTATATCCACATTATTGAAGATATTGATCAGACATGTCATCTTGTTCATATTTTGTTTAAGTACCAACATCTATATTGAAGTAGAGTCTGTTTAGTCAAAAATACTGTAACATTTGATTTTGTTGCCCGGTCCTTACATTTATGAGGGGCTTTTGAGAAGATATATTGAGGTACAGTTCATATGTGGTGATATGGCATTAAAATATGTTGATACTGTTTCAAGGCCATGCTGCCCAGGACTAGCTTCAGATAATTGTTGTTGCACCATGTGATGAACCTCTCTATGAAGCACTGTCATATTTCTATGAGATGTATTTTTTTTAATCAGTCTTATCTCAGCTGCTTCACCTTAAGGTTTTTCTTGGATGAAAGACAGGAAGGAAAATCACTGTCACATTGTTCACATTGAGTTTATGATGCTGTGAAAACAAACAGTGAATATTAATGGCATGAGTGCTCTTCCCCCTGGAGGCACAGTGATGTATCAGTCATGAATTACACTACCCTGGTTAAAAAAGCACAGAAAAGGCTCTACTTCCTGCAGACTCTTTGGAATGCTCTACAGGAGGGAAGGCTCTACAGCGGGTGATTAAAACCACCAGAACATCACCAGTACCAGCTACAGAAAGCTACAGTCCTAGCTCGATCAGGCTGTTTAATTGAACTGCTGCCATTGTCCCAGTATACAAGCACCAGGAGAGAATCAATTTATTGATGGAAGTCTGTCTGACAATTTTGGCTAGTTGTTACTGGTCCTTCACCCAGTTGACCTGTTATGTCCCATACCAAACATGGCTTTTGCAAATTTTCAGCTCATGTTCCTAGCTGAGCTTTTACATGTAGAGTTGAATTACAACATAAATCATTCAGTATTCTAACACCATTTTATGCTACAGATATGGAAGTACACTCAAATACACACACGCTGTTATATACCAACATGAATACAGTACCTTGAGTAGATTTAACAGTGAATTGGGTACGCTGCAGGGGTCATAATGTTTTGGTGACATATTTGTGATTCACTGGCAATCGACCTCTTAAGTCATTTTGATACATTAAATTCTATTTTCGTGCATTTGTACACAAATTCAACAGAGAAACACTCATCAGGGCTGCTCTCTTGTCTATTCAACTTCCCATTCATTTCCCCTTTTCACATCCTTTCTGACATGTGAATTTGGACATGGACCCAAAGTGCCTTAGATTCCTCTCAGTAGCACAAGAATGTACGGAACTCCCACGTAGGGGCTACTTTTTTGCTTCTTGTTGTCTTGTAAAGATGTTAGCATGTCAGGTCTCTGAGGTGAGTTGAAGAATGCAACAGACACTCTATGGGTTTACCAGAGACATCAAGTCCCGCACCAGTCAGTGAAATGCTAAAAACTTGCAGCCATGAAACTGTGGAAATTGAAATTATGAAGGACTGAAAAGTGAAATAGGCTATATAAGAGTACTGACATTGCATTGCAATGTGATACCCAGATTTGATCAAGAGATGCCTAAGATGGAAAGTTTAGCCTGACTCGTACACATGTGAATATTCCATCCAATTGTCCAATTGTCCATCCATTATTCAAAGGCCTTGGAAAAGCCTGCTCTACTGTGCTATTCCACACACCAGTTCATCCATCTCTCTCTCCTGGTCACAAATACTAAAGAAAGCCATCTGAAAAGTTACCAGCAAGTTCTGGGAACACATATCACTGGAGACTAAGGATGCAGTCAGGTTAAGTCTTTCTCCAGGACTGACACTAACCTCTCCCAAGCTTCAACACACACTCATCAATTGCCATGTCTCTTGCAGCCCTCCATCCAAGAGTAGTTGTGTTGGCTCAGCAGTGTGTCAGTTAGACTGTGGAGCTGTCAACTGACTGACGCCTTCCCAGAGAGCGGTCCTTTTCTACATTTGCAGGAAGAGTTCATTATTTTTCAAACCAAATGAAAGCCTCAAAAAAATGAATCCCCCAAAAATGATGAAACGCACCCTTAGCATGCACAATCAGGTCAGAGGTCAAACCTGTTGCTACACCACCCCCGGGCTGTCTGTGTATGTTTGCGTGTGAAGGCAGATGATGACACCATGCGTCTGTTCGCGATGACTTCCCCAGCTGTGAAATGAGAGAGTGTGTATGCCAGTAGAGGGGGGAAGGAGGAACAGTTGGTTTGCTCATCTAGCTGTTAACCAGCCTTTTGATGTCCCCAACACAAACAGGGTTATTTACAATGCAGGAGGACGTAGTGACAAGCTGGAGGTGATGGGCACTCTCTCGCCCTTAGCTCAACGACCGACACCCCACCGTGTGTGTGTGTGTGTGTGTGTGTGTGTGTGTGTGTGTGTGCATTTAGGTCACTGTGACTTTGACACATGGAAAGCACAAACTGCTGGACCATAACCTGAATATAGCCAGGAGTATCACAGAAAGGATTTTACAGGTTACACTGTCCTGCACTTACTTAAAGCTGTTCCACGTTGACTTCAAAGTTGATTTCAGATGTTTCGCAGCTTCAGTCAACAGACACATTTTTCAGCAGAAGCTTAATAAGAAACAACAATCGACCATTTCATTGCACAAATGTCTCCAGTGTGTAAGAAGCCACACAGACACAATCATTTCATTACCTGCTTGGTGATAGAATTGCTTTGGAGCTGTTTCTTTCAGGCTGCCTCCATACTTGTGGGGTCACAGACATTTGAGAGACACATAAGCCTTGCTTCTGTTGGATAAACTGGGATGATAGAGTAAATCCATCCCCTCCAACCAGTTCAGTCAGTTCAAACAGACGTATCGGAAACAGATCCGCTGGAGTTGAATTCATCATCAACAACGCACAAGGAAGAGAAGCTTCACACTGAAAAAACATTCCAAACAAACTGAGATAGACAGACACACCTTAGCAGTTAACAGATGAGATCATCACATCATCTATATGTCCCCAGCTGATCATTCAGTGGCCCAGGATACTGTCATCAAGGCCAACATCTCCTCACATCCTGAAGTGCACATTCCACACTCACTCTTTTTTCCAGGTTGTCAACTTCTGACAGTCAAAATACAACTCACGCCTGGTATGATGGATACCAGATTTGCTGTTTTTTTATTATTTTGTGAGTATTGTGACTCTTGACCTTTTATTACACATGTAAACAAGAAATTAATATCTAACCGGCTGATAGGTGTGTGCACTGAGCTCCTTCATGCTCCCAGAAGAAGAACCCTCCATGAGCTTTCCTGTACCCTCTGGATTCACTGACTTTGTGAATAGCAAAGTCATACGTATGTGCCTGAACGTCTGGACTCATTTGAAGAATTACAGACTTTTTCAAAAGTTCAAGAGTGCAGAGGGATATCCACATGCACAGTTATTCAGGTCCAGAACATTTTTGCATCTTAAGGATAAAATTAAATTTTCCATATACATTTTTAAGTCATAATTTCTTCAGTTTTGAAGTTCAAATGTATTTATGGAATGAGGTGTGATGTAGAACCAGTAAAACAGTGCAGACCATAGAAGTAAATATAAGAATTTGTGGCATACATTGTGAGCATTTAAATCTATGCAACCAAGTGAGGGTTAAAGTCCTGTCTCATAGCACATTTAAATCTGTCACGCCTGTACACTCACAACAAAATGTCAAAGGTGAACACAGACATTGATGTGTAACTGTTAGCAACGTCTCAGTCCACAAGTTCGGGAGCTGTTACTCTTATAGTTTGGTTGGTCGCTTGCTGCCTCAAGTTGAACAGTAGATCTTTTTTATTGTCATTACAGTGGACAGTGAGTACCTCACTTTGGAGCGCTTTAAATGTTAATATATCTGCCGGAGTTAAGAACAGTAACCCTGTGATGTCAGAGGACTCCTCTCTACTGACCCGCTGCCTCTGTCAAAGCCGACCCCAACCTCACACCTTTACCCTCTAGAACAGTAACCCTTTGATGTCAGAGGACTCCTTTCTACTGACCCGCTGCCTCTGTCAAAGCCCCAACCTCACACCTTTACCCTCCATTGCACTTTTAACTGATGTGAATAAGAGCTTTGAATACGGTATTGTCATTTGCGGTGGCCCCAGTGTTTATTGTCACGGTTGACCCCCCTTGTGCCCATTCACACATGATGACATGGCTATCCCAGCTAATGAGTCCTGATGCCACTAAAAGGGGTTCAGACAACCAGTGTGTCGCCATAGTGGTTCAGTCTCACTCCAGCAAGCCAAAATGGACACAATGGCTCCCCTCCCTGCAGCACAGCGTCAGTGTCCTACAAGGGCACCAGAGGCCTGTTTGTTCAGATGTTCTACTCTGCTGACCTGAGACACAGAGACACAAGTGTTGCCTCCTGTTTTTGTTCTTCAGGTAACAATTGAATAGCAGATGTTTGGACTAACATGGTCACCACTGAGCAGAGGCCCAGTGTTCATGAGTCCGAGTTTCCACCCTCTGGAAACCCTGGAGTAATTTTTTTATCAACACCCTGGGAAGTTGGCAGCAATTTGGGATTGTTTGATTTGATTTTGTGGCAGGACTGAGGTCTGTCTTTTGGAGTCTGTACCTCCTGGAAGTGCATGAGCAGTGACTACCTGCAAGTCTAAATCAGTCATTCAGATCCACGTGGCCAGTTTAATCTCAAGTTGCATCTTCACTGTAGAAGACAGGTTTTATCATAGAGCTCTGTGCATGTATTCACAGAGAAGGAGAAGAGAAGAGAAGAGGATTTTTTTTTAATTGGCACTTGAACGATGAATGATGTTTAGAGATGCAGCTATTTAGTGTGTGTTGATCTGCACACATTGGTTTGTAAAAATGATGCAGATCACCTTTCAGCATCTTCTCAATGAATTAACATATGCTGGTACACTTCATGGAGACCACAGAATCTCACCCAAACCAATCATTGTCAGTGTCACACTCAGTTCACTATTGCAAGGACAGAGGATTCCAGATAAAAATACTGTTAAATCCAAGTAGTGTTTACAGTGCTAGAAGGGTTTTTGGACCAGTATGGACTGGGGCTAGCTGGTTAGCATGCGTGTGTGTGTGTGTGTGTGTGTGTGTGTGTGTGTGTGTGTGTGTGTGTGTGTGTGTGTGTGTGTGTCAGGCAGATATGTAGGAAATCCTGTGAAGACCACACAGCAAACCTTTGTGTTGATGGGTAGAAGACATCTGGAAAGAGATACACATAGAACTCACATGTGTATGTGACAGGAAGAGAAATGTAGAGAGGAAGAGAGACAAACAGGTAGTTCAGACTGGATATTTAGGGGGAAGGACCAGACAGAGACAGAGTCAGCTGTTGATTGTAGTTGCATGCCATTCCATTTTTCTTTTCTCTGATTTCCTGTCACATCTTTACTATCGAAGCAAAGGATAAGTATGAAACAAGTATCAGAAAACAGATTGTGGAGAGGAGTCACGTGGTACGCCCGCCCAAAATGGCTGCTTAGGGAGAGGCAGAGCTCGCACTTCCCCTAAATCCCCCTAAAAAACTTAAATTTAAGTTGTTGCTCTCATTGCATTTGCTTTTTGGACATTCTTGGGAGGTGGCATGAGTCAGAAAAGTCACTACTTTACTCGCAATCAGCCTCTTAATTCAAGAGGAAAGCCAGCGCCGGACCCCCAGCTAACGCCACAGCCTAAAATGGCCGAGACAACTGTTGCATCTGGAAGTCCTCCTACAGAGAGCATGGCGGCTGAGTTGACCAGCATCCGAGCTATCCTTGAGATTCTGGCTAAAGACATGAACGAGGTGAAAAACGGAGTCGAGTCTTTGAACAAAACTGTTAACAGCCTCGGCGGTAGGATCACGGAAGCTGAAGAGAGAATCTCCCGGCTAGAGGACGAAGAAGCTAAAGCTAACCCAATCATGAAAAACTTGGTGAAACAGAATCAGCAGTTGTGGGAGAAAGTGACGGCACTGAAGGGATTTTCCCGACGCCAGAATATCAGAATCTCTGGTATTAGAGAGGGAATGGAGGGCCGGGACTTAGAAGGATGCTTCAAAACTCTGTTAAATGAGGCGCTGGACATTGAAGCTGATGCTTGGTATGAGATAGACAGAATCCACCGTGTCGGCCCTGCTCCTGCTAACGACGCAAGGCCGAGGCACATCATCGTCCGCTTTGTGCGGGACAAAGCCAAGGCCGCGGTTCTCACAGCTGCAAGGAATAAGAAGCAGATCACCTGGAGGGACATGAGGGTCCGCTTTTTTCAAGACTACGCCCAAGAGATACAGGAAAAACGTAAGAAATATGATGAGGTACGGCATATACTGCAACAACGCAAGATTGATTACTCATTGCGTTACCCTGCTGTTATGACTTTCACATTGGAGAACCGGCGACTCCGATTCACAAGCCCTGCGGAGGTGAAAAGTTTTTTCAGCGACCGGGAAGCAACGGAATCTCCCGCTGAGGACGGCGGGGGATAGGTGCCACTTAACATGGGCGAAAAAGGAAGAATCGGTTTGTCGTGGATTAATCTAAATTAATAAACTGACTTATTATCACCGCTCACAGTGCGGAGGACAACTAGACTCAGATGGAGGTCTGATTTTGGATGAGCGCCTTATCTATTTTATTTTTTATTTTCTTTCTGTCTGGTCATACACTCATGGCCCGCTGAGATGTCACAGACCATTTAAGACTGAAGTTAATTGTGGACAATGCGCTCGATTTTGTTGGAAGGTTTTTCCCTTTTTTTTTGTTCTTCACTGAACGGGTAAGGTATGATTTAATTTACTTTCCACACCCACTTAACTCCAACAACAGTATATTGTATATGAGAAGGTGTCAATGTACGTTATAGAGGCGGATCGATTTCGGACATAGACCTTTATAGTTCCTCTGCAGTTTGAGAGTGGTCTAAGTAAACTCAACTATTTTAATAACCTGAGTAATGTGAATGAGTGAGGGATGGGAATGGGCGAGGTGGGAGGAGGGGAGTCATAAATGGGATCCTTGTGTACCACTGTCCTGCAGAAAACCTGTTTAATGGGTTATAGTTTAACCCAACTCTTGCCAGGAAATTAGTTATAACTGTATGTGGATTGAACAGACAGAGCTCTGTGGGGGTTGTTACCTATTTAGACAAATTTAATAAAACACTGCCAGATGACTATATTTAAAATAGTGTCATGGAATATAGCAGGATGCCACAATGTTGTGAAAAGGAAAAAGATCCCCACCTATTTGAAAGGAGATGCATTTAAATGATGACGAATCAGTGGGTCAAGTTTATTTTAGTACTTATTCCAACAGGAAAAGAGGGGTGATCATATTGGTTAGGAAGAACATAGACTATCAAGTACTGAAACATTACTCTCATCATGAAGGTAGATGGGTAATTTTGGATGCTGTGTTAGAGGGTCAGAAAATAACTTTTGTAAATGTTTATGCGCCGAATGCATCACAACCAGAGTTTTTTCATGAAATCTGCAATATAGTAAGGAGTATAGGGAATGTTAACATCATAATTGGAGGAGACTTTAACCAAGTTAGGGATGTGTATTTGGATAAATCCTCCCAACCTAGGCCAGTTAATGACCCAGCATGCGCTGCTGTAGATGTGATGATGGAAGATCTGGGATTGGTTGATGTGTGGAGATTACTCTATCCTCAAGAGAGAGATTATACATTTTTCTCTAACCCACACTCGCTGGTGAGTCAGACTCTTAGTGCCACAGTTGGCAATATAGTTTTGACTAACCATGCTCCAGTGGATATAGCCTTATCCAGGGCCGTAACCAGGATTTTAGAAATACTGAGGTCATAATTGTGGAGGTCCGAACATAAGCAAAGTTTCAGCGGGCGGGTCCATAAGGAAATGTGTATTTGTAACTGACACTGTGTGTGTGTGTTGACCAACCTTCGAGAGGGCAGGGACAGCAGAGTACAGTACAGATGTGGAGATATGAAGGCAGTCAGAGCCAGATGGGGGCAGTCAGCCACTCACCATGCATGTAGACTAACTGAAATTGTATGATTGTTGATTATTGAAAGTACACTGATTTCAATGAACATAAATGTCCTAACATAAGCAAAGTTTTAAAGATAATCTAGCCTAGATGTAACAGGGCATAATGCAAGACAAGATTTCACTTGTCTCTCCTGCCAAGAAGGAATTAGGCAAAATAATATACACCTCCTTAATATCAACTTTAAGACACACTTAAATAACTCAAATACCAAATAATGCAAACTCAAACACAAGCAAAATGTAAGTAATACAATTTCACTATTAGATACTACTAGATATGTTTTTACATTGAGATTGAAATAATTATGATTAGGATTGAATTAGATCAGAGGACAGTATTGTTTGTTTAACATCAGAGTGTATGGGACATTGATAATCCTATCCTGGGGCAGCACCTGGTCTTCTCATTCACCATTCTTTCCTTTTCTCCCCCTCTTGTCCTCTTTTTGTCTTACTATCTTCTTCCCAAATGGGAGCAGGGTTTGTTGTGCTCTCTTCATTATGTCTGAAGAAAGTAAACACACAACAGCTCTGCTGAGTTGATAAAGTAACTTTAACAGTGCTGGGTAACATTGTATTGCTGGCCTGGCCTCTGTTAGGATTAACATTATAAAAACTAGTTTTAGAGTTCCAGAAGAAACTCTGTTTGCTTGCCGAAATCTTGAAGAGTATGTTTAAAACTATGTTTAAAAGTAGCCTATGTTTAATAGCCTATAATTAGTATAGGCTATTATAACATCTAGTAGGTACAGAGATCACTTAAGTAGTTGCAGCAGCAGCACTAGATACAGTCAAAGAACAGCATAACTGCAAAAAAGCATGGATTATAAATTAGCTATCTAACATCAGTCAACATGATCCCTCTAATGGCCACTCTAAGATGAGCTCTTGTCAAGACAGTATCACTACCACTGAAACGACCATCTGCAGGCAGTTAACATTAGCTAGTTATGTTATCACTTGTGATGGTTGATCACTAACTTGGATGGCACTACTAGGCGTGAAGTCGCAGTTAAATTAAAAGTATCGTTACATGTAATAGTTGGTGCTTCGTATCACTCACGTGAGCCTGTTGGCCTGCTTTGTATTTACATCAACGGAGACTGTGTTTTAAAGTTTGAAATCCTATGGTTTATTAAAATACAAGCAACCTGGCCAGTTTATTCCAGTTACCAATTTTGCGATGTCTAGCTTAGGAAGTAGAGAATACTTCGGACCACAAATCCTTACCGCTGAAGTACAGCTTGTCCAGAAGTTATTTTACCAGAGTGTTGTTAGAGTGGCGTAGCTCTTTCATGAATAGGGCGGTGCGTCAGGTGTGCGTGAGTGGGTGAGCGACAGTGAGGGAGCGTGTGTCCGGGCAGACAGTGAATAGATGAGAGAGAAAGGTGTAGCGGCTTCAGGAAAACGACAAGAATAAAATGTACAGTATATGCTGCAGTTAGCTGAGAATAAACGTGACGGCACCTCAAAAGACAGCAAAGCTCCCTGGCATTATATACCAAACAACGACATACGTGAAAGGGGTTCAACCGGAAGGTAATAATAAACTTCAGCCCTGGAGGAAACATCTTCCCTGCGCTTCCCGACCACGGTCCGGGAGCCGAACAGGAATGGTGTAACAAGAGTTTTTTCCCTTTTTTTCTTTACCCACAAACCAGTTCAATGACCAAAGATGGTATATTTACGACAGGATAATCCACTCTGTAACCCAAGGTGATGATCAGACAGAGGAGTAAGTGGTTTCCGTACAAAATAAAGTTATTTGTCGGCAGTTATCACCTTTTTTTTTTTTTTTTTCACTGAGAAAAAATACCGAGGACATGACCTCGGTGTCCTCAGTGGTAGTTACGGCCCTGGCCTTATCTATCACAGAAAACACAAAATCCACAATGAGGTGGCGCTTGAATAACCTATTACTAAATAGCGAGGAATATTGTGAGTACATAAGAAAGGTAATAAAGGAATTTTGGGAGTTTAATGAGGGCTCAATTGATGATATTGGCATAACTTGGGATGCTTTTAAAGCCTTTGTAAGGGGGCGTCTCATTCAATATAGCTCTAGAATTAAAAAAGCGGAGAGGGATAAATTACAGGGGCTAGAGCGGGAGATTACGGTACTTGGTGCTTCTGTTCCAAGCAAAAGTATTTTGAACAAAGTGAGAGATCAGGTAAGGTATTAGCACATAGGGTAAAACAGATGCAAACCTCTAACTTAATTCCATCCATATTTAATCACAATAACAAGCTGATAACAGATAAAAAGGTGATTAATGACGTTTTTCAAATAATTTATCAAAAATTATATACATCGCAAGGAGACATTGATGAACTGAAAATGACGGATTTCTTTTCGTCCATTAAAATTCCAACTCTAACGGAGGAACAAAGAAACTTATTAGAGGGAGAAATAACATTAGCAGAAGTTAAACAGGCAATTCACAGTCTCCGGTTAGGCAAAGCTCCTGGTAATGATGGATTTTCATCCGATTTTTATAAGAAATTTGTGGAAGATCTTGCTCCAAGATTGCTAGCTGTATACCAGGATGCATTGCGAAAGGGTAAACTCCCAGCTAGTATGAGATCAGCTGTTATCATTCTACTCCATAAAAAATGACAAAGACCCACAATACTGTGGAAGTTATCGTCCAATCTCGTTAATTAATGTCGATGAAAAAATCATCTCCAAGGTGCTGGCTGCCAGGCTGGAGCTGGTGCTTCCCAGCTTGGTACATGCTGACCAGGTTGGATTTGTTAAAGATAGGTGCTCAGCTGACAATCTATGCAGAATATTGCACATAATATGGAAATGCAGGAATGATATAGACCCTATAGTTGCCTTCTCCCTAGATGCGGAGAAGGCTTCCGATAAAGTTGAATTTGCTTTCCTCTTCCATACATTGAAGAAATTTGGGTTTGGTCCATCCTTTATGCAGTGGTTACAGTTAGTATATACAGAGCTGATGGCTACAGTAATTACTAGTGGTGTGATGTCACCTTCATTCAAACTTGGTTCTAGACAGGGTTCGCCCTTGTCACCACTAATATTTGCCTTATTTCTGGAACCACTGGCAATTGCATTGCGGGAAAGTAAGGACATTAAAGGGGTTGAAATGGGCCATGAAGTACATAAGCTTTTTTTATATGCAGATGACATTCTTTTGATTACAAGTAACCAAAACACAGCCGTATCCAAGATCTCTTCCATTATTGACATGTTTTCAGAAATCTCTGGCTATACGATTAATTGGACGAAGTCAGAGGCCATGCCAATCTCTAAAATATGTCCTCCGGCCATTAGGGAATCATGGCAGTACAAGTGGATGCCAGCAGGCCTGCCCTATCTAGGGATCAAGCTGACACCAGGATTGGACAAAATAATGCAATCTAACATCTCTCCAGTTATTCAGGCTATTCAACATCTCTCACAAAACTGGGCTAAATTGAATATATCTTTGTTGGGTAGGATTAACTTGGTCAAGATGATAATTTCCCCTAAAATCCAATACATCCTGTATATGCTGCCATTAAGTTTTCCTCCTAGCCTTTTGAAACTATACAATTCTGTCATAGAGAGTTATATATGGGCAGGCAAAAAACCAAGCTTTAACCGATCAAAGTTATATGCGGCCAAAGACAGTGGAGGCCTATCGTTGCCTAAAATAGAGTGGTATCAATATGCTTTTTCACTCTCCCAGTTAGCTAAGATAAATAATTTGTGGGAGCGAGTGCCTTCCTGGGTTAAAATTGAAGAGGAACTTGTGGCTCCAGCCTCCCTTGAGGCATTTCTGACTCAGATGGGAAGACCGGTACCCTTTAAGGATCCTGTTTTGACCTTTGTACAAGAAACCTGGATGAGTGCTCATCAACATATAAAATAATAATAATAATAATAATATATTTAATTTGTAAAGCACTTTATATTTAAATAAATCTCAAAGTGCTACAGGAAAAGCACCAATAAAAGAAAATGTTAGTAAAAGAAAAAAAGAAAAATATCTGAAAGTCAAAAGCAACTAAGTGGTCATAGGCTCTGCTAAAAAGGAAAGTTTTAAGTCCTTTTTTGAGACATTTAAGAGTCTGTGGTGCCCTCAGGTATTCAGGGAGGCTGTTCCATAGCCGAGGGGCGGCAGAACAGAATGCTCGGTCTCCTAAGGTGCGGAACTTAGTCCTGCGGGGGTGGAGACGGTGAGAGTTGGTCGAGCGGAGGGGTCGAGATGAGGTTTGTGTGGTTAGCAGTTCTTTAAAGATAGGAGGGGGCGTTGCCATGGACGCACTGGTGAGTGAGGAGGGAGACCTTGTAATCAATCCTGGCAGAGATGGGAAGCCAATGAAGTGAATGGAGGATGTAGTCCGTATCTTACCCCTAAATCCTCTATTTGGTATGACAAAAAAATATTAATTGGAAAAAAAACTATTATGTGGAAGAAATGGGCAAAAGCTGGAATAAACTTGCTTTGTGATTTGTTTAGCGAAAATGGATTGAAGTCATTTGATGAAGTTAAGCAAGAGTATAACCTTGCACAAGAGGATTTTTGGAAATTCCTACAAATTGGGCACTGCATTAAAGCTACTCGGGGGAAGAACCCTGACCCCGTGACTAGGATTCAGGAATTAGTCCAGGTAACTAAACATAAAAAATGTGGAGCCTCTAAATTCTATGGGATTCTCAGGGAGGCGCGACCACCCCACCTGGAGGGGTTGAGACTGTGCTGGGAGAAAGACTGTGCTGGGCGAACAGATTTCAGCTGATAAATGGATGAAGTTGGTTGCATCCTGGCATGGCTGCTCTCGTGAGGCACAGTCTCAGCTTATTCAGTACAAATTGTTTAATCGAAACCACTGGAACCCCAGTAAAATGGCCAAGCTAAAACTTAGGGACAGTAACTTATGTTGGAGGTGTGAGAAGGAAGTGGGGACTCTTGTACACATGTTGTATTATTGTGAAAAAAATGCCAACTTTTGGGAAGGGGTGGTTGCCCTCTTAAATGATCTATTCGGATTACAACTCACCAAGACTCCAGCTCTATGTATTCTGGGTCTGCTGCCAGACAATAACACTTTAACTGGAAGACAAAAATTATGGATACGTTTGGCTACTATAACAGGATGTAGAATAACTCTGAGACACTGGAAGTCTTCCACTCTGTGCTGTTTTAAGGAATGGACTGAACAAATGACAAGAATGGCTACATATGAGCGGGTCACTTACAGAGTAATGGGGAGAGAGGATATCTTTAATCAAGTCTGGGGCCCCTTCTTGATGTCATTAGAGGGGTTGTCTGTCTAAATATCTGAATATGGATCTGATCCAATCCGGTATAGCATTTGAGTGGTAGAATAAGAGGACAAATGTTAAATATAAGTGTAAGGCACATGTTGTTGTTGTTGTTGTTGTTTTTTGTTTTTTTGTTTTCTTGTATTTCTAATCTTAAAATGGGACAGTGGATGATGTGTATATGTCTTATAATTTGTGATGGAGACGCATGTTGTACTGTCTGTCATAAATATTAATAATAAAAAAAAAAAAGGAAAGAAAACAGATTGTGGAAACCACTACTGTTTATTGTGGTTCGAATGTCAATGGTTTATCATGGCCGATATTGATATTACATAACTGTTCATAGACCATATTTTGTGCATTCTATGTTAAAGTCTTTTCAAAAGTTTGGTTAGAGTCAATGTGTTGTCTAGATTCTAACAGGGCAAGCACAGTATGTATGGATGGAAATGTCTGCTGGTTTGTCAACCACTTTCATCAAGACTGCACCTTGAATGGCAGCATCCGCCGTCAGTCAATGAATGTGTGTGGGAGTAGGCTGAAAAAGTGTGATAGAAATAAAGTCCATTCACCATTTAACAACTATTGGATGGCTTGCGACTTCACAAAAGCTCCATCGTGAAGTTGACATATTTGGTTTTGAGTGAAACTCAGATATGGAATGTATTACCATGGAATTTGGTACAGGCAAGGTGCCAAGAGGATGAATCCTAATGGTGTTGCTGATCTTCTGGTTTGCACTCACTCATAGATATCAGTCACCTAAATACACCTGGTCAAGATCCATGCGCTTCACTACTGTGGGCTAACACCCAACCTTCATGCAAGGTTGGTGGATCCCGGTCAGTATTTTTGTGTATTCCTGCTGACAAACCAACCAGCAAACCGAGTGGTGTGAAAAAGCTGGCCCTGGTGGCGAGACTGTAAACACAGTCAGTGTTTGTACTGTAAGGCATGATACAGAATGATCAGATACAACACATGCACAAATCTTTGCAGGGGTGATTTTTATCAGAATCACAGCAGCGGAGCTACAGTTGTGCATAAGTTTACATACTCCCTGGCAGAATTTGTGAATTTTGAGCCGTTTTTCAGAGAATATGAATGATAATACAAAAACTTCTCTTTCACTCATTGATAGTGGTTGGGTGAAGCCATGTATTATCAAACAATTGTGTTTCCTCTTTTTAAATCATAATGACAACATACATTTTCATCGTCCCAAGTAGACTGTTCCTTGTGTTTCTGGTGACTCCGGTGACATTTCCTTTAGCAACCCTGTCGGATCTAAATTTCCACTTGACAGACACATGACAAGGTACTGCAGGTATCCATGCCTACTGTATGTAGCATCAATAGTGCATGTATAGCGTGTGGTGTAAAGCCTGATTTATGCCTCTGCGTCGCTGCGACGGCGTAGCTACGTCGTTGACGCAGACCCCTAAGCGGACCCTACGCCGTAGCCTGACGTGCGCTTCCAAAAAATCCTGACTACGCGTCACATCGCCGCGTCGAGACGCGAACGGCAAGGACTGTGATTGGTCCGCTCAGCAGTTGCTTTTCCGGTCAACAGTATAACAACACCGCCAATTTTAAAGTTTTTGTGGTACGAGCGGCAACCACTTGAAAACCTGTCGTGTGCTCAAGTTCTGTCCATTCAAACTTAATCTGTCAAACAGCAGCTTGGATTAGCGACACGCAAAAGTCAACACTCAACAATCAGAGACACACAAACAGACACACAAAGCTGCGGACTGGTTCGCACGGCCAGTTAAAGACAGCGTGAATGCCATTTAATTCAACTAACAGCGAAGTAAAGTGAGAAACTTCTCCGTCAGACTGACAGATAGCTGTTAGCTCCGTTAGCACCGCCGCCTGTCTGACTACGAGTTATTAGCCTGTTAGCATAACAAACCTGAATCACTGACGTTGATGATGTCCCCCGACACCAACGCGTTCCCTCAACGCAGAACTTCGAATGCTCAATGACGGCGTAGGGTCGACGACGTAGCTACGCCGTCGCCGCGACGCAGAAGCATAAACCAGGCTTTATAGGGCAGTGAAATGATTGTGGTGTCCCAGAGAGCTCAGCATGGGTTTTCATATATCAATGCTCTACTTTAAGAGCCAAATATGCGTGATCCACATGAGAAAGTTAGTTTGTTGTCAGTTTATTTCCTCCCTGGACAGAACAGGGGTGGGAGAGAAGAAGGTGCAGAAGCGGTCCAAGTGGTGGAGTGATGAAGGAATACGAGAATGTCTTGTCAGTCATAACTCTGCCAAGCTAGAGGTAAACTGCAGTTTTTGCGGCTAGGCCTGTTTTTCTCATCTGGGGCTGCTCCTTATGAAACCTGATTCCATGGTGTGATTGAGCTTTTCATTTTGTTTGTCTTTGCAGCAGACGTACCATCCCTCATCAGTCGTTACTATTTATTTTGATAGGCCGGGGAGCATAGTGGGACAGTCCACTGAGAACTGCCCCAAAGGTTTACCACAGGAATTACAATGTGTCTCTGTGTGGGCATTAACTATGCCTGCTGGTGATTCTCTGTCAGGCTTAAAGGGATATTCCGGTGTAAGTTTACCTACCTCATCCAGGTACAGCTGGCTGCCCAGTTCAATGCCTGGCCAGCCGAAGAGACAGCAGGTCAATTTTCTCTCGCTTTGGAAGGAAAGGCCCTGCAGGTGTTGACAGATCTCCAGCCAGAACGATGCAGCTTCGATTTGGCCGCCAAGCTCATGCAGATGATGCCCAAGACAAGCTGGCTAGATGTAGGAGCAGGGACAGAGAGAGCCTTGGCGCCTACGCTGTAGACGTCCACCATCAACTCACCACCACCTTTAATAACTCTACCGTCACTGTCCATGTTGCCCTATTAAATTTGTAGCAAGGTGTACATTTAAAGACATTACATGATGTACATGATGTCCTTGATAAATAGCAGCTACGATGCTCAGATTAGGGTTTGAAAGTTTTTTCTTGTTCACTTTATAGCTGGTGGTATGCAGTGGGTGATTTGTTAATTTTTAACAAGGGGGATGGCCCAATGGGAGCACCACCCTGCCCCGACACACCTGTACACCTGCCAAAGACATTGCTGCAGGATACCTTAACCATAACATGACATTTCTAATTCTACAATTCCATTTTATCCAGTTATCTTCCTTCTCTCCCTACTACACTTGTCTTTTTATAACTGTATTAAAGTAATGAGTAAATACATCTTTAAATTGTATGGAGTGGACTCCATGTTCTGAACAGACACACTGAAATGCTAACAAAAAGTAACATTTTGGTTTCAGAACATAAATAGCAAACTTTTGTTTATCTGGTCATTTTTTTGTTTTTATACAATCGGAAGTCTGTACAGGGCGTTTTATTTTGAAAATTGACCGGATGCTCTATGCCTTTCCTGTGTCTCTGACTTCCTGCCGGCGTGATCTGCGCTGTGCAGCTTGTTGCAGCTTTCGTCAAACAGAAACTTGGCAGCTACCACTTGTGATTTGTAACACACTATCTGCTACTAGTGGACAGAGAGTGATGGCAGGTTAACAAGGGGGATGCTTTTTGGTAATTTTGCTAACAAGGGGGATGGCATCCCCCTCATCCCCCCTCAAATCGCCTACTGGTGGTATGTTGTGGCTTCTTTCTTGTGACAAATGAACTTATTGTAAGTCGCTTTGGGCAAAAGCATCTGCTTAATGCCCTAAATGAAAATGAAAATGTACCAGCTTCAGTCATGTTGGTGGTACAGTATCTTGTAACGGGGTGAATGGTGTCTCTGTCTCTTGTCTCTGCTCTGTGTAACTTCAGTGAGAGGGAAGGATCAGCGTTACATACGTGTTTACTTCAACATACAAGTTTTCAACACATCACAGTGTCATGATGTCATGAGTTCTGTTGTAGTCTGCACCTACATTATGTCTGACAAACTGATACACACTTTGTATTTGTATTTACCACAGTGGTGTTGCACTCAGGAGCTGCAGGGGGCGCCAAATCAAATCAATTTCTCCATAATGTTGATTTAATTATATTAGGCTACTCAATATTCTGAACTTGAACTTTCATACATACATATGTTCAAATGTTGGTCCAGACATGGGTGAGCTGATCATAAAATATTTAAATGGAGTAGTGTAAGTATAATTTGGGATGTATTTCACAGCCATATTGACAGTTGTTGATTGTTGGTTGTGTATTCATGTAGCTGTATGGCAATCTTCTCGTTAGTATTCATTATCAGCAGCTTTGATCTAAATGTATGTGAGATTGGTTTTGCTTTTTCAGAAAACCTATTGTTGCCAGAAATGCAATTCTCAGTGCTGGCTTCATTCCAGATTTATTGGCAACTGCATCGGGCTTCAGAAACCCAGAGCGCTGCTCTGTGTAAGGTTTTAGAAGGAAGGGTGGGTAGTTGGGGGGGAGGCCCAAGCGTTCAGAGAAATCCAACCTTTGCTGTGGTCCCACCATCAGACTACCTGAGGGGGGGCTTAGCTTGAATCTCAAGCTCATCTTTCAGCTTGGTGGAGCCACAGAAACACTTCAAGGACGTGGGTGTACAATGACTATTTATAAAATCCACAGGGAAGGTCTGGAGAGATGCTGTGGCCTCTCACTTTATAAAGTCAGGACCAAATCTAATTTGAATAACCGCATTCCATTCACATGTCAAATGATTTCATGATAGCATTTAGAAATCCTTTTTTTTTTTCAGGTGTATTTCTATTTTGTGTGTATTTTCCTTCACTTCCCTCTTCACAGTTTGGTTTAACCCTCTCTAATCACCCTCTGTGATTAGAGTCAGACCCCTCTGGTCCCCTCACAAACTTGTGATGTTTATGTTGGTGGTTCGGCTTGTGTTATTAGCCTGACAGACGAGAGCTATTAGAGCAAGAGCCTTCGTTTAACACTAGTAGTATAGTAGTTTAAAACGTGAAGCTGGACAAATGCCAAACTCCTTCAGCACACATGGTAAAAGCATCGACTTAACCTCCATTATTTCAACAGTCTCTCTCCCTCTCTCGCTGTCTTAGCTTCTGTTTTAATAGCTTGCATAGCGTAGTGTGCCGGCTACCATTTCTTCTGCCTGGTAACTCAATTTAAGAAAGAATCGCCTCTTAAATCCTCACAGCACCTCATTCTTAATGTTGGCAGGAAACTGATTTATAAAGTCACATGGGGGATGAGTGTTCCAGCCCCACTGACCCTCAGGAACGTCTGACGTCATAGTTATCACGTTATATTAGCTACGTGACAAAGCTGAACTAGAAGTATGTGCCTCACTCAGCACAGTAAGATGATAGAACAAAGTACATTTGGGAGTGATTTGGTTGGTTTAAGACTGCAGAGTGTCAGGGAAGCAACTAATTGACATGTTGAGTCAATCCTGTGATTACATTCCTCAAAATACTATGATGTAAGTCTGCAGCTCTGCAGTGAATAACACTGAAAAACTGACATGAATTCCTGAAGCTTACAGTTACTCTTAAAGTCTTAATGACTTGTTCTATCTAGCTATCCAGCTATCCAGCTATCCAGCTATCTATCTAACCAGCAGAGCAGACTGTCAGAAGATGTCAGCTGTAGGGTTGTCACGATACTAAAATTTTCAACTCGATACCGATACTCAGGAAAATATTCGATACTCGATACCCTTTTCGATACCACAAGGATTAAAAAAAGACTCCAAAATTTAAAAGAAATATTTTTATTAACAAGAAAAATGCAAAAATAACCTCTGTTACAACATGTAACAATTAACAGAACCACACGTCAAATGTTTATAATAAAAAGCAGTTGTGCAAAAAGACACTGCAGCTATGATAACAAGTTTCAGGTCTGAGGTAGTGCAAAAAATAATCAGTATCGATACTTTTGAAAATGAGTATCGTATTCGACACAACATTTTAATATCGATACTTTTTTGAGTTTCGATACTTTTGACAACCCTAGTCAGCTGTAATGAAGGTTTGTTTACAATGGACAGTTTGGGAATCAGTGATCTTGTTAGCCGCAGTTATCTCTGTTAATGAAATTGTACTAACTAAAGACAACATAACTGCTGCTGTTTCTTGACATTATTTATTGCCTTCACTTCTTTTTGTTTTCTTTAATAGAGCTGTTTTGTTAAGACTTCACTCATAACTCATTACTCACCTTCTAAATGAAACAATGCTATTTTGATTATGTCTCAGAGGACTCTCTTCATGAGAAATATGGATATACACACATTAAGCATGAAAAGAAGAATAAGTATGCAACCTGTACAATGCACATACTGTTGTCTTAACCCTTACATAAAGCATGGGTGGGTTTACCTCAGTGAATTTGTTGTTTTAACCTTTGAAGAGATGCCATTTGTCTGGGCTAAGTGATGGCCTGCAGGGTCAGGCAGAGGTGGGGTTTCCCTCTCATGACAGGCCCTTGTAAATGTGAGGCCGAGAGGAAGAGTGTGGCGCCTTCTCATATCAGATCTGCCACATGCTCAGCCTATTATTACAGATTGTTGTCAATAGATGATTGAGAATGATGCTATCATGTGCTTAAAATGGAGGGTGAGATTCCTGCTAATCTGCTAATCTGTGAGGACATGAGACACTTAGTTTAGAGGTAAGGAAGTAAGACAAAACTGTTTGTAACACTGGTATTTCACATTACACATCATTTGTGTGTGACATGAGTCAGTGGGGATGGGATGGTTGTGAGGATCAATCATTACTAAACACAGTTAAATCTATCACTCAAACATTTGGAAAAATCTGGAAAAAGTAGTGCGTTGTGACACTGATACTCCAGGAAACCTGCAAAGAAATTTGCATTTGATAAAGACATTGTCTTTTGACCGAGATAAAAAGATTGATACCAATTCCTTGCGGTTGCATTATTGATGGAGTAAGAACAGGGAAGCTGTTACTGTAGTTTAAATCAGCATTAAGGCTGCAGGGAGAAACAGCTTGCCTGGCTCTGTCCGCAGTTCAAAAGTACACCAAGACCTCTAACGCTCACTGATTTAAACTGTACATAGCCAAACAACCGAGTAGTCCTTTCCCAGTGATTCCCAAAACACCATAAGGTGTATCACTGTTCCCATAACCGTCCCCATGACTGTAGCAGTGCACCGTAACAGGTGTCCCGGGCTGTCATGGTATTTGTCTCAAATTAGCTATGTTACACTTGTGAATGAACCAACGCTACATATTACATTAGTTCTTTAACAAATGTGACATAACTTTACTGTTAGTAAATGAAAATGTCCGCCGCTAACTGTTGGTTTCATACTGAGTCTGCAGTCTCTCTTTTTTTTTTACCCCTGTACACAAACAGAAATGTAAATGTGACTATTTGTGGACTGAGGGGAATCTAAGTGCTGGAACTATTTTGCTAACTTTCTCCTGGATCTTGTACCATACTTAACACACATGCGTGGAAGTAGTTTTCTTCTGTTTCTCCAGCCCTCAGAAAGAAAGATAATGAGCGTAAACTGTACGCTTTTCCAAACGGCTTTGGATTTGCAAATAATCCAAACATGTTAATCAGAGCAAAGAGAAAATGAGGACACTTGACATCATGGATTGAATCTGAATCAAATCCCTTTCTCTTTATAAGATCTTGCTTTGGCACAGTGTATGAAGTCCCTCATCTCCCCTCTCAGCAGTGTTGGGAAAGTTCACTTTCTTCATGAACCAGTTCAAAGTTCAGTTCACAAATTTTAAAATGAACTAGTTCAGTTCGTAGTTCATAATTCAAAAATTTGAACTAAGTTCACAGTTCCAAAAATGAACTAGTTCATAGTTCTTTTTTTTTTTTCAATATGTTGATGCGAGCTATTATTTTTCAAAATTATTGCCACAGCCCATATAGAACCACAGACAGCTATCATTTTATCAGTTTTAACACTAAAGCTGCAGTTCTCCCACAATATACTGCAAAACCAGGTTGTCCAGCTGCGGCTCCACTGAAGACAGTGGAGCCGCTAATGTACGCCGTTAATGTGATCTGAGGGGTAAAGGATCTGTTTTGGCTCGCTGTTGCTGTGTCTTTTGATTTTTTATTCACTTGCACCGACCTTGAAAGGCTCGTCGGGTGCTTTAGTTCAATGTGCTGTTTCAGGTTTGTGGTACAGGATAGAGTACAAATAAAAAAAAATAATAAAAAGAAATACATAAATAAGTAAATAAATAATAAATAATTTGAAAAAAAAAGAAGAAGAAGAAGAAAGGGAAAAATAAAATAACAAATTAATAGCTAGTTCATACAGTGGCTTCAGGGAAAAACTTTTCATAATGACTCAGTAAGGTATTACTTTTTCTTGTTATTTAACAAAATCAGAGATTTAAGCAAAGAGCTCAGTTCCAGGAGAAAAGGAGCACATTTAGGTAGTGATTTTGCAAATTTTTATTTGAGAATAGAACATTTTGCATAGGATAACAAAGTTCATCATGTGTTCAAGAGCATTATATTCTGGGTTAATATAGTAGCAAAAAACATGTTTCTGGGTAAGAGAATGGACAGAGTTAACAGCATCAAAAAAACGAGATTCAACAACACTCCAAAACTTTTTAGATATATCACAATAAAAAAACAGATGTTAAGCCTTCATTTGTTTTTGTCTCCATGCTGAGCACATTGATGATGCATGCGGCGGTGCGACTCTGTGGTGGC